>QANY01003765.1:101285-422563 GCA_003255025.1 Datisca glomerata | reverse complement strand
CCCCCCCCCCCCCCCAAACTAATCCACAGTTTGAGGATGAGTTTGTCTCTTAAAAACACAAATTAAGAGGAAGACAATGGTTTGATGAACAAATCACAAGTTGATGTAAAGAAGAGACATCATGACACGTTCACGCACAAAGTGGTAGTCAATTTCTACATGTTTTGGCCTAGCATCTAGAACCAGATTAGAATTAAGAGATATAGCCGAGGTGTTATCATAGTAAATGATAGGAGCTTTAGTTTGATAAACATGAAGATTTAGAAAAATCTATCTTAGCCAGCTTAACTCAACTGCAGTGTTGGCTAGGGCTTTGTATTCAACTTTAGTTGAAGACCAGGCAGCAGTGGGCTGCTTTTTCACACTCTAAGATATGGAATTTGGTCCAAGAAATATCACGTAACCAGATATAGATCTTCTGTCTATAGGGTCACCAGCCCAATCAACATCACAGAAAGCTTGTGAGCAAAGAGAACCAGGTCTGAATAAAAATGCCATGATCTATGGTGCCTAATATATATCGCAGAATACGTTTAACAGTAGCTAGATGAGATGAAGTGGGTGAGTGCATGTATTGACAAACCTGATTAACAACAAATGCAATATCAGGTCTAGTAAAAGTCAAGTATTGAGGTGAACTAACAATGCTTCTATAAGGGAGAACTAGAAACAGTGCGTAAAGGAGATTTAGGGGAACAAGGAGAAGCATAAAGTTTAGTATTCATCATACTAGTTTTTAGAATCAAATCTTTAACATACTTAAGCTGGTTACAAAAGATACCATAAGAGGTTCTAGATATTTCAAGACCTAAGAAATACTTTAGATCACCTGAGTCATTCATCTCAAAAGAGTGGTAAATTATTCATAATTTTATCAATATAATCATAAGAAGTTCCAATGATAATAATATCATCAACATATAACAAAATATAAGTAAGAGAAGATGAAGTGGGATGAACAAAGATAAGTGTCAATTTGAGATCCTACAAAGCCAATAGAGAGAAAATGAGTAGTAAAACTCTCAAACTAAGCTCTAGGAGCTTGTTTAAAACAATATAAAGACTTGCTCAACTTACAAACATAATTGGGATAATCTTGATTAACAAAACATTGAGGTTGTGTCATGTAAACTTCCTCATTTAGGGTTCCATGCAAAAAAGTATTTTTGACATCTAATTGCCTTAATGGCTAACCATAACTAGCAGCCAAAGATAATAAAATCATGATAGTAGGTTTCTTGATAACGAGACTAAAAGTTTCACCGTAGTCTAACCCATGATGAAATCCTTTAGCAACTAAAAGGGCTTCATTTCTAGTGATGGGACCATTTAGGTTATATTTGAGTTTATAAATTTATTTGCATGGATTAATGCCATTCATAACTCTTTATAGCAGAAAAGAAAGAGTTTGGTTCAGTTTTACCAGAAGAAAGAAAAAAATTCCTTTTAGAAATCTCGGACTTGGACCTAGTTTGCATAGGGTGGGTAGAAAGTCTAAAGGTATCGCTATCATGATGTTTAAAACACACAAGCAAAGTATTTGAATCTGAAACAAAGAAAATAGGTTGTCTAACATCATTCACATTAGAATTCATTGTAACATTATCTAGATTATCATTAGCAACATTAGGAGAAATACAAGTAGCATTTTCAACAACATGATTCTGATCATTAAACGTAATTCCAGGACTGGCGGTATGCAAATCAGACATGCAGGAATCAAGAACAGAGACAATACTAAGATCAAAGTTTTATTCCGTGACGTGCATCACATTATTAGACAAAACAGTATCATTAACAGATTGTAATCTAGGAGAAAATGCAGCAGAATCAAGGATTAAACCTACCGAACCACTTTGAGCAGAAATAAAACTAGTAGCATAGTCTAAATTGAAGATTTTATTAGTACCAGAAACATCAGAATTTTTATGAGTAAGCAAATTAGATGAAAGGAAGGGTAAAGGAGAAGTGTACCTGTTAACTAAAGTAATAGAAGGAGCAGAACTAGAAGAAGCTGGAAGAACAACATTAGAAGTAGCGAAGGGAAATCAAGATTCATAGAAAAAACATGT
Organism: Datisca glomerata; assembly: GCA_003255025.1. Classification (NCBI taxonomy): domain Eukaryota; kingdom Viridiplantae; phylum Streptophyta; class Magnoliopsida; order Cucurbitales; family Datiscaceae; genus Datisca; species Datisca glomerata. The sequence goes on along the minus strand of QANY01003765.1, from coordinate 420,491 downwards.
CTAGAGGTGTAACACTTCTTGTTAAGAATATCATAACATAAATAACCTTTTTGATCCATACCATAACGAATAAATACACATTGAGTTAATTTGGGTTGAAACTTATTTTTCATGTAAGGTTGAAGACTTGGATAACAAGAGCAACCAAAAACATGTAGATGAGTATAATCTGTAACTTTGCCAAATAATTTTACAAAGGGGGAAACATGATTGAGGACATCACTAGGCATGCGATTAATAAGATAGACAATAGTAGCAAAGACATAGTTCCAAAAAGAATGAGGAGTAGGAACGTGATGGAGTAAAGTGAAACCTGTTTCAACCACATGTCAATGTTTTCGCTCAGCAATTCCATTTTGCCGAGGGGTATATGGGCAAGTCTTTTGATGAGCTATACCATGTTCATGTAAGAAAGATTAAAATAGAAGACTGGTGTATTCACCACCTCCATCAGACATAAAGATCTTAATTTTGGATGAGAATATGTTCTCAACCAAAGGTTTAAATCTCACAAACACAGCATATACATCAGATTTATTGCAGCTAGGAAACATCCAAGTGTAACAAGAATAATCATCAATAAATACTACATAATATCTATGTCCATTTATTGATGTAGTGGGGGAGGGTCCCCACACATCACTATTTATAAGTTGAAGAGGAGAACTAGACATAGTAGCAGAAGCAATAAAATGAAGCTTAGCTTTTTTATTGGTTATACAACTAATACAAACACAAGAGGTCGAAGAAAGAAAAGTACATGAGATTTAGCAGAATTTAAAATCTATCTAATAGTATTATGGGTGGGGTGTCCTAATCTATATTGCCAAAGAATATTAGGAGCTTTAAAGTCAACATATGCTGTAGAAGACTTAGGCATACTAGTGGAAATGTGGTAAATGTCATTAACACTTGGTCCTTTATGTAAGATTTCCCCTGTTTGCTTATCCTGAATGCAGAAGAAAAGAGCATCAAAGATAAATAAGCAATTATCACCAAAGCAAAATTTGTGAACATATAGGATTTTTTAGGAAAGTTGATGAATGTAAAAAACTTGAGAAAGAGGAAAAGACTTAGTTGAAGTAGAAAGAAAAGCAGAACCTGTATGAGTTATTGGCAAATTCTGTCCATTGCCAAATGATACGACATCCTCACCAGTATATTCAATAGGTGAGAAAAGATTATGCAACTTAGAGAAAGATGATTGTGGCAGCCAGTGCCAGCCGACCACACCTGTGAGTCGGATTGGTTTTGTGACGCCCCGATCCCCGATGGTTAAACATACGTGTAATTTCACAATTTTGAAATCTCCAACTCGAAACAAACCCTAATTTTGAGAAAATTCCCAAATTGAAAATTCATAATTTACCATGATGGAAAAAACCCTAACCTTAAATAGTGGAAGCATTAAACTTATCCATGATCGGAATCTTAATCATAAAATAATGGAAGCGATAAAGTTTCTTAAATACATAATTAATAAAACCTCAAAAAATTGAATTATATTCAGAAAGGAAGTAAAAACTTGAAATCCATAATTCATGGAACGTTCACTCATCATAGTTCGTAGAAAATCATATCGTAAAATAAACTACTTGAATAACCAAGTTTAACAGAAAACGTTTTCCTAAGTTTTTAATCAAATCATAAACTGAAAACATAAATTCATCCGATCTAACTGGTTATGGCAGTCTCCCACTCATGCTGCTCGCCATCACCACCTGCATCATAATTAACTGTGGGGGAATAAGTATTTTAAAATACTCAGTAAGTAAATTCACATAATAACATGCATCCACATGTCATAAATGCAATCATGACATAACATAACTGAACTTGACATATAACATAAATGAAATAAAGTAATGTACTTGATCATGACATGGCTTAACATAGCACGCAGATAACACGTGTCTCAAATAGAATCATTTAACAATCCTAATCATATCTTGGCTTGTCATATCCTCTAGTTAACAACCTAATCAGAACTGATCACACGTTAACTAAAACACATCATGACAAATTGGCTACGAAACAGATGGAACACATTGGGCGATGAAACATATGACACTCATTGGGTGACAGAACAGATGGCACTCATAGGTGACGAAAAACGTGAACATATGGCACCTCATGAGTGACGGAAAACATTTATAGATGACACCCAATGAATAACCAAAATATGAATAGATGACACCCTATATGTGATGAAAGTGTGAGCAGATGACACCCCATTCGTTTAACAGAACATAACGTGAACAGTCCTGATTTCTTGTTAACTAAAGGCCATGCTTAAGTTCATATTTTGCTTAATTACCACTTGAATGAATTAACCTCATAACTTGCAAAATCCAATGTATGACAAAAATTAATCATATAATGCATACTGATACATATAACAGAATCAAACATGATAACATACTACGCAAAATCAGTCATACTCAGACATTTATCTCATGATAATCACATTAATAACTGAACAGAAATCAATTACCAAAGTGTTAACCAAATATAATAATTATCGAAAAATGGTTAAACAGATAACAAATACATGATACAATTATAACATCAGAGTCACATCGTTATATAAGTCAATTTACCCAAACATATTTATGAAAGTAACATGTTTATAGACAATTAAAGCTGATGAGAATAACACATGTAAATTCACTTACACAAGCATATATATTTATCACGCATGTGTCACATTACGATATAATTTCACTTACACAAAGCATATACATTTATAACAACGGAAGTCACACCATTATATAAGCCCACTTACCTGAAGCGAAAGAATGAATTGAACAATTAATGACCTGAAATCCCAAAAAGAAAACCACTAAATTGTATTGAAATAAAATAATATAAACACATTTTTAATACCATAAAATAGAAAATACAGAATTAATTAAAACAGTGCAAAATGGTCAGAACGAGGTCGGAAAACAATATATCGGGTCTAGAGTCAAAAGATAAAACTTCGAGTCAAAAGGTTCAAACCGGGCTGGTTCGGACCAGTCCGGTTCAATTTTATCTGATGGACCGGTTCAGACCGGTCCGAGTGATCGATGATGAACCGATTCGGTTCATGATGAACCGATTCCGAACAGAGCAACTGGGTGTAAGACCCAGTTGCAGAATAGAAAGAACGACAAACATGGAGGGGAGGGGAGAGAGAGAAAACGAGAAGGAGAGAGAAACAAAGAGGGGAAGAAAAGCAGTGTGGGGATCTGAGAGGGGAAGAGAGATAGGGATGTAGAGACAAGCAGAGAGAGACAGAGATAGAGAGAGAGAGAAACAAAGGATGAGAGAAAGGAAAACAGAGGGAAGGGGAAAAGGAGCCTCGGTGATAAGCCACCGGTGATGGCAAAAGCAAAGGGGGAGAGAGAGAGAGAAAGAGGAAGGATGCAAGTCAGATAGAGAGAGAAAATGAGAGAGAGAGGGAGAGAGCGAGAAGGAGAAAGAAACAGATAGGGGAAAGAAAAGAAAAACAGTGAGGGAATGAAGAAAGAGCAAGGGGATAGCTGAGAGAGAAAAACAGAGGGAGGGAGGGAGGGAGAGGAATAAAGGTTTACAGAGAAGCAGAGGAAAAGAGAAGAGAAAAAAATAGAGAGGGGAAGAGACAGGGAGAGGAAGACGAAGCAAGGACGAGAAAGAGAGACAAAAACAAAGAGAGAAAGAGATTAAAGAAAGAAAGAGAAGATTACCCAAATTCAATTAGAGAGAGACTGACGAAGGAGAAAAGTTGCTGGCTGCAGGTGGCTGCGCGGGGCAGGAGAGGCTGCGAGGGGGAGAAGAGGGCTGCGAGTGAAGAAATTGTTGTTTTGGATTATATATATATATATAATAGGTTAAAGGTTGGTTTACGGTGGTGTATATGCATGTAGTGTGAATGATTTTCAATTGAGGGTTGAGATTTCTTAATCAAGGATAAAAATAGAGTTAGAGTAATACTAGGGTATACATAGTATATGGTGTGAGTGAGCTAAAAAATTTATAAAATAAATTAAAAATCTTTTAAAATTGAATAATTGAAATTTAAACTAAACCATATATAAATAAAATTATTTTACCAAAATTACAAATAATTACTTTTTAAAATCAAATTTTAAAATAATTTTATCTTGAAATCAATTTTACAAAAATGCCCATTATGAAGAGTCAGGATATCACAGGTTTGACCCTTATAAAAAGACAGCAATTGCCGAGAGATTTGGGGTTGGTCCATGATAGTAATCTATGGCATTATGCCCAAACTTATCTCGCAAGAAAAGTTTAGGCGACGATAGCAATCTATGGCATTTGCCCAAATTTATTGAAAATTTGGCATTGAATTCTTGGGGTATTAGAGGTATCTTTATTGTTGTTTACATGGGATTTGGAAAGCTGAGAATGTTGGGTATGGTGAGGTCCAAGAACAAAGGGTAAATTAGTGTTTTGATTCCAATTTGGAGTCCCCCCCGCCTTGTCCAGTGTTATGCCTACCAGAATTGAACTTATTACCACAAAACCTCTAAAACCCCTACCTCTCGAATTACCTCTGTTGGAGAAAGAAGCTAACATTGTCGTGTTCTGAAGAGATTTATTCTTGACCCTTGTGTTATGATTCCAAGAAGACTTATTCAGCATTGAGAATAATGTGAAGTTCCTCGAGAGAGAGAGTGGCTCGGCTCTTGTTCGAATTGAAGTGCATTATGTGTTCAATTCAGGTGGATGACCATTGATGGTGAAAATAAGAATGTCCTCATCATCACTCATCATCACTATGAACAAAAATCGCTATCAATTTATCATTCGTCTCCTTGATGCGCTGAATATAGGCATCAATATTTTCAGTAGGTTTCTTGGATATAGATTGAAGATTCGATTTGAGATGGAGGACGTTTATACGTGAAATGGATGAAAAATGTCATTCGATTGAATCCCGTAATTCTTTCAAGGTCTTGTAGCCCACAACGTAAGACATCACCATATGAGAAAGGGTGGCGTTGTTGAGAGTTAACAACGTCTGACCCTGAGTAGTCCACTGCTCGAATCTGGGATTCGGCTTAGCAAGATCGTCGTTCTTGAGAAACTAATGTGGGCATGGAATTGTCCCATCAATATAGCCGAATACAATTTGTGCCTTTAAATAGCCAAAATTTGATACTTCCAAAGGACAAAATTGGAGGAGTCAAGACGAATTGAAATGAGGTTACATATGTTTGAATGGAGGAAGATATATGAATGAGGAGGAGTTTGTGTTTCACAAAGAATGGGAGAGGCAAATCGTGAAGAGGGGTCATTGCAAACACGATTGGAGGAAGAGGTAGGCATTGTCTGTTAGGTAGCTTGTAAATTGGTTTGGGAACCAATTCTTGTTGCAGCAATTTCTTGATTTCCAGAATTGGGATTATGGTTCTCAATTTGATCAGCCATGGATTAAGACATGAGTCAATCTTAGCTCTGATATCATGCAGCAAAGGTAAGGGAAGCTTGAGAGAAAGAGAATTACAGAAGGAGAAGAAACAAAGTTGAGTAAAAAAGAAGACGAAGGAGAATTCTAGTATGCTCACTAACTTCAAAACCAAATGAAAAGGAGATAATATACAACACCTACAGTAATGGCTAGGAGAGGAAAAATACAAGACTAACCTCAACAGTTATTAACTAATAAAAAATAACTATCATTATTTTATCTCTTCATTAACATAAGGAAGGATTGTGATTAGAATGATTAAATTAAAGGGTTAATATTATAAGACCCCCTGCACTTTACTCCAAAATCAATTTATCACCTAAAATAATTTTCCTTCCTAATTGGTCCTCCAACTTTCTTCATCCATCAATTTACCCTAATGACCGTTAAATGGTCACATGCACGGCACATGCCTATATTTTTCTCCAATTTTACCCATTTTTTCAATCTTATAAGTTACCCATCTCCCATGTTTTTCATTCAAAAGTCAACCACAAATTACATCTCCCCCTTCACTGATTTGTCAAAATTTTGACTAATTCTCCTGCACTAACGGTTCAGGTTTAGTCCATGCAGGTTCGATTTTAATTTTATCAATCATATTTATCTTTCTCGTTCATGAATAAATGTTGCTATTTTTTCTAAACCGAACCATTGCTATTTTTCTAAAACCGAACCATTGCTATTTTTTCTAAGCCCGAACTGTTGCTATTTTTTATCAGTCATATTTATTTTTCTTCAGCATAAATAAATGTTGTCATTTTTTTTAAACCCGAACCGTTGCTATTTTTTCTAAACCCAAATTGCTATTTTTTTTAAAATCTGAACCGTTGCTAATTTTTATCAATCATATTTATTTTTCTCTTTCATGAATAAATGTTACTATTTTTTCTAAACCCAAATTGTTACTTTTTTTTAAACCTGAATCATTACTATTTTTTCTAAACCCGAACCGTTGTTATTTTTTATCTATCATACTTATTTTTCTCCAGCATGAATAAATGTTGCTTTTTTTTCTAAGTCTAAACTATTACTATTTTTTATCAATCATATTTATTTTTCTCTTTCATGAATAAATGTTACTATTTTTTCTAAACCCGAACCATTATTTTTTTAAACCTGAACTGTTACTATTTTTTATCAATCATATTTACTTTTTTCAGTATGAATAAATGTTGCTATTTTTTCTAAATCGAATCGTTGCTATTTTTTCTAAACGCGAATCGTTGCTATTTTTTCTAAACTCAAATCGTTGTTATTTTTTATCAATCATATTTATTTTTCTCCATCATGAATAAATATTACTTTTCTTCTCCCTAAACCCGAATCTTTGCTATTTTTTCTAAACTTGAACTGTTGTTATTTTTTATCAATTATATTTATTTTTCTCCGGCATGAATACGTGTTACTTTTTTTCTCCCTAAACTCAAATCATTCTATTTTTTCTAAATCGAACCATTGCTGAAACTAGAGAGAATTTGTTAAAAATTTGACAGATCAATGAAGGGGGGAGATGTGATTTGTAGCTGATTTTTTAATGGAAAACATAAGAGATGTGAGTAACTTAAAAGGTTGAATAAAGAAAGTTAGAAGATTAATTAAGAAGAAAAATTAGTTTAGAGAGTAAATTAATTTTAAGACAAAGTGTTTGGTCCTGCGATATTAATCCAAACAAAACTACTATATTAACCTACATTGGTTGTTCCTCCTCAATGTTCTCGGTTTCTTAAAATCCTCACCAATAATAATAATAATAATAATAATAATAATAATAATAATAATAATAATAATAATAATAATAATAATAATATATCCTTATTTAATTGCTTTCAAATAAACTATCATAAAAATCACATTTTTGAATAATCATTCAATAGAATATTCAACCACTTAAAAAAATTAGGAATGGAAAAGGAAACGAAACATACATTCAATTCAATTATTCCTTCAACAAACGAAAATAAAATATTCCTTCAACAAAACTCCATCTTCCATTTTCAAGAATAAGATTTTCCTTCACATCAGAAAAGCAGAACAAAATATTCTGCACAATCAAATGACAGAAATCAAAATCTACATATTCATCTACAAATCCATCCATAATCAATCCCTAAGTCATCCATTTTTCCCAAAAGCAGTGAATTTAATTGCAAAGAATGATCCTAGTAATACCAACAGCAACACAAGACATGGAAAAGAAGAACAGAGTAACAAAGTCTCTTGAAGACCATTTCCTCACTTCTTTAGCTTCAACACGCAAACTTTTAGCCCTCCTAAGAGCATCTACCTCCTTTAACAAATCAAATTCCACCCCCTTTCTCTTCAATTCCTCTACACACTTCCCCAGCAGCTTCCCATCCTCTTTCTCTCTCTCCAGCATCTTCTCTAAGTGGACCTCCACATCCGTCTTGTATCTCACTGCCCATATGATTCCCAAAGAAAATAACAGAGAACAGAGTGATGGAATCCATGATCTTTTGCAGGCTTCACCATGGGTATCTTTAGAAGAGGCATTAAATAGAAGGATTAATGCCATGGAGTGGAAGAGGAAGAAGAATATGTAAAGCACTGTTATTTCGTTTCGAACAGAATCGATCTGGGTTTCTTTGAGGGCGACTCTTCCTAGGATTAGTTCCTCTTCCTTGAGCCACTGCTTTAAGAGAAGTTTGTGGGTTGGTGTTTCTGCAATCTGGTGAAGTGGGTGTTGTGGTTTATTGGACTCCATGATTGATGGGTTTTTTAGCTGATCACTCATCAAATTTGTAGGGAGGGAGAGTAAGATCGGAGGGAGGGAGAGAAAATGAGGCAGATTGTGAATTTGAGAGAAACTGTGGGATTAAGGGATTTTCAATCCAAGTGTTTTGAATATTTGTAACGGTCGGATCTTGAAAATCCACGGCGTAATTCCATATATGCCCCTCGATTGGTGTTGTAGTTCTACAACTTCTAACGGCTACAAAAAGTTCTTTGACCCAACAGAAAGAAAACAAAAACGTAAAATCTAATTTATGCCTACCAACTTTCAATCAATTATAATTTAAACATATAAACTTTTAAACTAGTAACATTATTCTATTAACCCTTATCCTTCAATTTCTTTCACTGTCCATTAGATGTTGGAACCACGATTAAATCAACTGAAAATTTATCCAAAGCACAAGTAATAAAACTAAAGTTTAAAAGACACTTAGCATGCGAGTAAACAATTTCGACTTAGTGGCCAATTATTATTTAAAATTGTCTTTGCATAAAATATATTTTAACGAAAATTCTCTTTGAATAGAAAATATTTTAACGAAAAATGAAGAAGCCGTCGGGGATGTAGCTCAGATGGTAGAGCGCTCGCTTAGCATGCGAGAGGTACGGGGATCGATACCCCGCATCTCCATTCCATTTTGTTGGTTCTCACTGTTATTATAGTTGTATAATATTATGTTATCGAGCAGAGCAAAAGAAGGTGGGCGTGCCGGAGTGGTTATCGGGCATGACTAGAAATCATGTGGGCTCTGCCCGCGCAGGTTCGAATCCTGCCGCTCACGAACTCTTGTTTTTTGTTTTTTTTTCCATAAAACAGTCTAATTCATTAATAATTTCCATCCTCCTCTTCTTTAACAACTCGAGCTTTTCATTTTTCTTTAAATCTTTTGTCAATCACCATAACGCGAAAGAAATGTTTGTTGCATGTACCGATAGCTCTGTCGTCAAAGAAATTGTTAAAAGTTGAATTATTTGCTAGTATGCTTTCGCTTTGACTTAGTACTTAGAATTTTACAAGGTTTATCAAACTAAGTTAACTAAGATTGCTTGTAGTAACAAAGCATCGTTCATCGTGAAAGATGCAATCTATATATTGAGTGCTGGTAGTATTCATCAATCTTTTCATTAGCAAATTATACACTCTCGATCAGTACTTGTTAGCTCATTTTCAACCTTTATGAAGATATCTTTACATGTTTAAGTGACTGGCATAAGTCAAAAACATGATTTACACGATTTAGGTGTTGTGAAATAGGGATAAATGGACCACCTCCATTGGGGTTGCTTTCTTGATGCGTTAGCATTATTATTTGGTTATCAAGAGAAGCATCGTGTGTCTATGATCGATAATGATATCCAATGAGTTAATAAGAAGCTCAACTCCTCTGCATCGAGTCTGCAAAAACAACTTCCCAACCTTAAAATCATCATCTTCGACATCTTCAAGTCTATCCATGATGTTATTCTTTCTCCATCAAAATATGGTACTCAACAAAATTCCCCTAATTGTAAAAGAGCCTTAATTTGAATACTAATGATGTTTACTCTTTCATGTTTTTGTTGGGTTTTCTTCAAGTGAGAAGAAGTTGTGGTAGGGGGTTTGGCGATATGACATCGCTGTTGTGCAATCCCAAGACGTTAGGTACTTGTTCTAACATGCTAAGTACGTGTTTTCAGACAATGTACATTCATCTGTAGCTACCAAATCAAGTCCTTGCTAATGAATCGGTTGTCCAAGGCTCTCCCTCATTTGATGTGAATAATTAATGGTTCTTATATTTCTTCAATGTTTCTATAAATGTATTACTATGTGGAGTCCAGGGATGTAATGCGAAAATTTGTAATATTATTTTGTTGTGTTTACGAGAAAATTTGTTCTGTCTAGTAAAAAACTATGCAACTATTACTTTGTATTGGTTACACAATCCATGCAAACCGTATGATTTTGGTATTATACTTCTTCAGGTACTCTATTTTGCTGAGGAATAACTAGTAAGCAGATAAGAAACTCAGCTGGAATGGGTAGGAAATTTGTATATTCAGACTCCTTTTGAGAAAAAAACGAAACAAAAATTTGAACATCTAATCATTAAAATTCTCGTGGACCATAATGCAAGTTCAATGTACTATCAATCAAAGAAGTCGCTAATGAAGTTTACCAATGTCGTATGTTGAAGTTGGAAGTTAGTAATCACTTCACTTATAAATCGTGATACATTATTATGTTTTATATGTTACAAGTATATAAAATAGAATAACACTTGAAGAATAATGTATAAGATCGTTGCTTTACAATTTCACCACCCTTGATTTTTCTAGATTTAGAATTTAGGCTGTATCTATCTATTCTCGAGATTTTTCTATGAATAATACTTCTTATCTGATAAAAAAATATGTAAGATATATGAAAGTATATGTAATTTTTTTAATATTTTTTTCATTTCTTCTTATATATATATAGTTTCATTTCTAGAAAAGTACTCTGTTCTGTTTTGAACAAAAACAATTGTCACCTAAAGATTTCGCACGCGCAAAGAAACTAGTCACTCTATAAAAGTATAAATGTTAGATTAACGACGTCGTAGTTTATCGGCCCTAACCTTCAACAGAAACCCCGATTTTTTTCCATCCTTCCATGAATTAGTTCTTCAGCGCCAGCGGCAGTTTAGTCACCGCCAGCGGCAGTTTAGTCACCGCCACCAGCTCGTTGTCTCCTGCCAGTATAGACCAGCTCCCTTTATCGTACCCTCGCCTTCACCACCGACGAACTTCTCTATCTCATCATTGGTATCTCTTACTATCACATTAGTTCGGGGCAGAGGTAAAAGCTCAAGTTTATGCTTTTTGTTTATTTCCTTTTTTGTTGCTTTGTAGTACATAGTTGGATTTTTTGCGGTTTCTGATTTTCGGGCTTTTAATTTTAGTATTTTAGGGTTCTCTCCCTATCTCCCATTTATCTCTCTCTGGAATACTTTGAATCACAGGATTTTGAGTATGTTCTGTTTATTTTTCTTTAATTTACTATTTTGATTACAGAATAGGATTCTGTGATTAGCACAGCTAATTTAGCATGCTTAGGTGATTTAATGGCTTCCGATGTGTGCCTCAATGGCTTGGTTTCTACGTGGTTAAAAATTGCATTTAGACTCTTTCGACTCGTACAAGTCATGAGTTGTGATGAAAGGTCTTTTCATTATTGTTTTGCTGTCAATTTGCTGTCTCAATTTTGAAGGATTTCTTGATTTCGGTTGATTAATTTAAAAACATTGTAGATTACCTTTTTTAATGTAGAGAATTATAAAGCCGTATATTATTATTTTTATCTAATTCATGTTGTCGCATGCAAGATCATAAGTTAGCTCATTTATCATGAAATAAACAGAGCATAAAGGATTTAAAACACTCCTTATGTGCCACTAAACAATATATAGCTGATATGCAACTTGCTAATTAAAGTCTTAGTTTGAACTACTAGTAGTAGATCTAACTTCATTTGGAGAACAAAAAATACGTTCTTTATCTGATCATAGAGCAAAAAGATATTTACATTTAGGGTTAAATTCTACTTGCTTCCATAAACTTTAGGGTTAAATTCTACTTACTTCCATAAACTTTAGGGTTAAATTCTACTTGCTTCATGTTGTAGCAAGCAAGTTCATAAGTTAGCTCATTTGCTATGAAATAGACAGAGGATAAAGGATTCAGAACACTCCTTATGTGCCGCTAAACAATATATAGCTGACATGGAACTTGCCAACGTTGAAGTCTTAGTTTGAACTACTAATAGTAGCTCTAACTTCACTTGTAGAACAAAAAATACGTTCTTTATGTAATCATAGAGCAAGATATTGACAATTTCACCCTTAATTTTAAGATGAGCCAATTTAGTCCTCCAACTTCTTTGTTTTGCGTAAAATCGGTCATCCGTCGGTTTATTATGGCAATTAGTTAATGCCCTATTAGGGACGTTGTCTGACACACGTGCTACAACCAACTGGAAAATTCCAAGCTCCATTTTGTTTCATGATTTTCCTCAAAGTGTTATGTTTTCAATAAACAAAATGAACCTCTAGAGGAGAAATTTTGCGATAAAGAAAGTTGGATGACTAAATTGGCTCATTTTAAAGTTTAGGGGTATAAATTGCCGAACTCTCAAAGTTTAGAGGTGCAAGTTGAGTTTAACCTTTACATTCATCAAAGAATTCTCATCCATTAGGTTTTAGTTCAACTCAATTCACCTCAAATTTAATTGGTCTAAAAGACGACAAATTATTTATTTCCTAGGATAATTTTTTTCAGTGGGGCTATTTATTTTCCCTGATGTGTGTCGGGATGCTTGATTCAACCGAACAGGGAATATTTAATTTGTCGGAAGCCATAGTAAATGACATACTTACACTAGTATACAATAATCTGATGAAATCAATAAATTATGACGTCTCAACTCACAATTAACCTTGGAAATACATATTACACCCAAAATAGAATTTAAGACACTATATTGATTTAGAATCTAAAACTTGGAAAATCAAGGATACATGATTTTGTTTACCTGATTTGCAACAAAATCCGCATTGATTGTATACTTACACTAGCATTGAGCTATCTTTTTGTCCGCCTTTTGTCTAAGGCTGCTGCTCTCTTCGATTTTGTACCTGGTTGTTCACTTTTTGTTGGTTTATGCATTTATGGTTAAGTCATTCTCAAGCTTGAGCTTTACTGAGAATTGTGGTTAATATTAAAGGGTAATTTTCTCCATCAATTTTGATTACTGAGGAAAATCAGAACCAATACAGGTGGAAAAATTGGTAGTGTTTTGTTTGAATGGGAGGTGTTTTACCCTCATCCATCACAAACCTTAAGTTTTTACAACTATAGTTAGAACAACAACTAAAATTTTATGACTTGAAACCACCTAAAGGCAGGGCTATTTGGACTCACCCTTGGTGTCTAACATGGGGCCTGTTCAAACCTGGCTATGGCCGGTGGCCTCATAAGAATTGGTTGCACTCGCTGGCGATTATTATAAATTTTATTTTGCCTTTACAAATTTGGGCTGCTGAAGAGGGCAAATACCTCTTTTGGTAAGGGAAGGGACCGAAGGGCTTATTTTTCCCTTATTTTCACTGGGTTAGTAGAGATTTTCTTTGTTAATGTCACGTGTCTATGTGGTAGGTGTTGGAAAGTTGTCCCATATTCTATTCTGGTTAAAACGACTTGGTTCCCCTCTTCTGTATACCTTAGTTTTAAGGAGTAATTGAGTTGAGTTTTTCAACTTGGTATGAGATCTTGGTTGAGCCTTTATCTGTGCTGATTCACTCGAATTGTTCAGTATGCGGCTTTCGGTTGCCGTGTTAGAATGTTATCCCACATTGACTGTCTATGCCTATTATGTGCTAGTTCTAATGCACCGGTATCCCCTCACTTTTACACCTAAGTTTTAAGGAGTGAACAGTCTTCGCTTTTCAGCTTTGTATCCAAGCTTAGTTGGGCCTGTGTTTGTTTGCAACATAGTTCGACTGATGTGGGTCGCGTGGTTCGGTCTGTGTTTGGTATTTCGTAGACGACTTCCGTATGTTGTGGTACAGGATGGTGTGTTGGAATGTTGTCCCACATCGCTTGGCCTTGCCCTTTCTGTGTTGGTTCAAAGGACTTAGTTTCCATCTTCTTAACATCTTTTAAAAGTGATCGGGATGTGTTTTACAATAGTAATCATGTTTCAAGAGTTCTCTTTGTCATCAAAGAATGGAATGTGTGGAGAATTAAAAAGTAGCATGCTAACCAAGCAGCTGGTACTAGAGCTTATTGTTTCTGTAATGTAATATTGTTTAATTAAGGTTTCTTATCGACCTTGTAATTTGTGCAGAAGTTCTCAATTTTAGTGTATTTAGTACACATTTAAAAGGAAGACCTATTTATATGATTACATGCATGTAACAGACAGATAAACATGGCTAGTATGTTGCCTGGTGATTCATCACATCATGGAGTGCTTGAAGGTCTCTCTTCCAAACAATCTGAGGACATGCTGGAGGATGGTGCTCGTTGGTACTTTTCTAGGAAGGAGATTGAAGAGAATTCCCCATCAAAAGAAGATGGGATCGACTTGAAAAAAGAGAGTTATCTACGCAAGTCATACTGTACATTTTTACAGGATTTGGGCATGAGACTAAAAGTGTGAGTATCTCTACTTATTTCTAGGACATTCTACCACGTTCCTCATATCTTTTTTTTTTTTAACTTTCTTCAATGGGTTAGTTGGTTATCATAATCTTTTTTTGTTTCTATAATTTCACTTTAACGTTGATACGGAAAGTTGCTTGACCTGCTCCAAAATGAGGTTTTACTCAATAACTAAGCACACTCTTTGTTCATACTGATTAATTTTATGTGACCCCCATATGTGTTAGCTTAGTCAAACTCTATTAATGGGAGGCATGAAAATCAGTCTTTATTTCAATGTCTTAAATGGAATGCTCTAATTGTCATCGAAGATGGAAGTGACCTTTTTTGCCTTTGTTGGTCCTTGAAGTTCCTTAAAATTCATAGACTTTGGAAATCGTGAATTCGTGATCTCTGAAAATATGTGGGTGCAAGCAGTGTTCGCCCTTGGGGAGACATAAAATGAACTTTGGAATGTCTCTTCTGTTGAATGTTCTTCTACATTTAGATAGAGAGGTGGATGGGGGCAATTTTCTGTTAGATGGAGGTCTTTGGTATTCTATATTGGAATTTGAAGAGTTGTATATAACAAGCTTTGGAATGTTCTTGATGATGAAGACAAATTAATTTGACGCATTAAACTTAAAACGTTTCCATGAAGTTCATAATCACTGTATCAACATATTGTGATTTGAGTTCTTCTGATGCAGACCTCAGGTAACAATTGCTACAGCAATAATTTTCTGTCATCGATTTTTCCTTCGACAATCCCATGCAAAGAATGATAGAAGAGTAAGTCCATTTACTGTTAGCTTTTGTTGGAAGTGTCTCTTTGGCATGCTCTAGAGGATAGTTTACAGGAGTGGCAGTTAAATGGTTGGCAGATAACTACTATCTAAAGCACTTTTAATGACTGACTATTTAAACTGTGAAACATGAATGTCTGATGTAAAACATAAACTAGTAATCAAATTTTCATGCAGCAAAGATGCTTGTAACTATTCGTAAGTCTTCTTCGTTCTTTGGTAAACTTCAGTATTTTATCACCTTAATCCAAGAATTTTGAAATAAACATTCGATTTCGCTCCACCTTTTTATTCTTATCTGGCAACATGCATTGTGAGCGTGATTCTATTCAACAAAGTCTGCTTGAAATGTTACGCTTTCTGTGTGACTGAAGGATTCAAATTTCCAAGATTTGTGTGAAGTGCTATGAAATTTGGGATGAGATTCACTGACCTATAAGTGCTATTAAATATGCATTGCAAAGTGACAAGGAAAGCAATTGATGCATACATTCAGCTCCAAGACTTGTGTGAAGAGCTATTAAATTTGGGATGAGACCACTCACTTATAGGTCGGGAAAAACAACTTGGTCCTATTTTAATTTGAACAAATATGTTTTGCATAGTGATGAGGAAAGCAATTGGTGCATAAATTCAGCACCACCTTCATTTTTGTAAGAAACAAAAAGATGTATATTAATGAGAAAAAGATACGGAATTAGGGTCTGGTGGATAAGCAATCTTAATAGAACACCGAAAGCATTTTCTCGGTAACTGGTTAGAGTTATGTTCCTTCTAATGAAATTCCAATACAGAGAGTCCGAGACCTCCATTTCTGAATGAAGAAGACACAATGTCCCACTGAATAAGGGGAGACCCTTTACCCTCATCCATTCCTTACCAAAGAAGATCCTTCATTGCTTTTTCGATCTTAGAAGCCACTTTTCCAGGTATCTTAAAGAGAATGTGAAAGGTGGGTCACGTTTCATGTGGGACAAATGAATTAATGGCTATGCTCTCAATCAGCAAAATAAATACATATACAGACCGCTGGATGTTGACATTACTTAGACATGTTCTTGTACTAACTTTTGATGCCAGATACTTTCGTTTTCTAGGTTTATCTGAAATTTTAGTACAGGCTCTCTTTCTCTCTCATGTTGATAGTAAAAGGTTCTCTCCCTATCATCGTTTTTTAGAGAATTTATTATTATTATTATTATTTAACGTTGCAAGGAGAAATATAAAAGAGTTGATTTCAATTTTATATTTGGGAGATTATTAATCAGTTCATTTCAATTGTTTTTTGCAGACCATTGCAACAGTGTGTATGTTTCTTGCGGGGAAGGTTGAAGAAACTCCCCGTCCATTAAAAGATGTTATCCTTGTTTCATACGAAATTATACATAAAAAGGACCCTGCTGCGGTTCAGAAGATCAAGCAAAAGGTACAGAGTTATCATAATGTGTTGATCAAACGTTCTTCTGATTTCTAGGGACCAGGTACTTTTCTGTTTTTATGGATTAATTATTAGCTTTCAAGGTTCATTGTGTACTTTGTTAATTCTTCTTCTTCTTCTTCTTCCAAGAAGAGAAGAAAGGGAAGGTGGGAAAGAAATTCAACCGACCAACAAAGGGCAAGACCTAATAATTTAGTTAAGCGGCTCGCCTATTTTAAAAAATCAAGCAAAGAAGAATGACATGAAAATTTTCCTTTAGACGGCCAAATTGAGGCTGAAAAGTGCACTTTTGAGACCAAATGGAATCCTCCTCTTTATAGACATTCTAGAGAGGTCTTGCATTTCATTCGGACCATATTAACTAAGAAGTGCAAAGGCCACTGAAAGTCAGAGAGTATCACTCTCTTTCCAAAATATTATGAGAGGAAGCTTGTGTAGTTTTCTTTTTTTTTTTTTGGTAGGAAGCATAAAAGTTCTATTAAATGAAAAGGAGAGTACAAGAACAGATCTTGGAGGATGAGCAATCCACTGAAACCTGAGAACTTTTTTTTATATAAGAAACAAGAGTTGTAACCAAAAACTGAGAACTGAAAAAAACAAGAACAAAGCAACATGCGAATTACAACCACCAAGGGATATCCTTAACAAATTTTGATTTTGGAGACGAAGCCAATAAAATAACTTTCTACAGTAAAACTGGCTCATCTGTAAACGATTCTTCAAAAATTCTTCCATTTCTCTCAAGCCAAAGAACCGAAAAAGCAAAGACAGCATGAAAGCAAAGCACATTTATTTTATTTCCACCACCAAAATCCGATCTTAATAACATCTTGACTGAAAGAGGCTGCTCTTTTATCCTCCTTTGCAAGAAGGATAATCCTCTTTTCTTTTTGTTATCTGGGGAACCTCATCTTCTTGACTTTTCTCTGGGCTGCTAAATGAAGAGTAATAACTTCTTGTTCATGCTAGTTTTTGCCTTTTGGAATAGCTAAATTTAAATCATGATGCAACAATGTGAAACATTAGGTGTAATTGTAGTCTATAGCATAAGATTGCAATGACATTGTGGTTACTGGAATATTGAAGAATGTAATGGGATTCTGTTGTTATATTTTGTCTCAGTCCACTCCCTTCTTTTTACAGGGATAAATACAACTTCTTTCCTCCTATTCATATATATTTACAAATGTTTGTGCAGGAGGTGTATGAACAGCAAAAAGAATTGATTTTACTGGGAGAGAGGGTTGTTCTTGCAACTCTTGGTTTTGATCTTAATGTGCACCATCCCTACAAACCCCTCGTTGAGGCAATAAAGAAATTCAAAGTTGCTCAAAATGCCCTAGCTCAAGTGGCATGGAATTTCGTGAATGATGGGTATGGCAGATTGTGTGCCTTGGTTCATTTGTGATACTGATTTGTGACTTTTCTTCAATCTCTTTGCTTGAAATGGAGGATGTGGTATGCAGATTGCGGACTTCTCTTTGCTTGCAATTTAAGCCACATCATATTGCTGCCGGTGCCATTTTTCTTGCGGCCAAGTTCCTTAAAGTAAAGCTCCCATCAGATGGGGAGAAGGTGTGGTGGCAAGAGTTTGATGTCACCCCGCGTCAATTGGAGGGTCAGTGTAATTCCTTGAATATTAGTAAAATATTACGTTGAAGCAGACGTGCTTCTGAATGCTTCTACTTACAGAGTCGTGAAGGGAGTGCTCTTGCTAATAGAAATATCTTTGTACAGCCACATTTCGACATGTCTAATTGTTCATGTATAATGGGTTCTTGAACTAGCTCCAAGTTTAAATAATATTGTAGAATGCTCTAACTAACTAAATTTTTTTTTTCCTGTAGAAGTCAGCAACCAAATGTTGGAACTATATGAACAAAATCGAGTGCCACCTTCCAGTGAAGCTGATGGAAGCGCTGGAGCTGGGGCTAGTAATCGAACCTCTATAAAGGATCCAACTAGCAGTGAAGAGCATGTAGCCAACAATCATTCCCAGGGTGGTGGAAGTAGTTCAAGACCTGGAAGCTTAAAGCCTTTATCATCAAGGCAAACTTCCGAGCAATCACGTAAAGACTTTCATGGTGAGCCTCCAAAAACCAATCAAAGTCAGAGCAGTGAAAATGGAAGTATAGAGATGAGAAGTTCTTTGACTTACAAGGAAGATAGTGAATATGAACTCAATCAGCACCTGCACCCTGAACGGGAGAGATTTCACCAAGACAACTTGGAAAATGCTCAAAACTTGTCAAAGTTTCGATCAGAGAATCTGGCTGAGCAAGATCAAGAGAGCAAAGTTACATTAAGTTTAAGTGAAACGAGAGTAGTGGAGTCGAAGGACAAACATGTTGTTCAAGAAGTTAGTGAGGGCGGTACATATGGTTGGCCACATCAAGATGTAATAAAGAAGATTGATAGAGACAAGGTAAAAGCAGCACTGGAGAAACGAAGGAAGTCCCTTGGCAGCATGACCCGGAAAACCGAATTAATGGATGACGATGACCTCATTGAGAGGGAGTTGGAGGCCGGAATTGAAATGGCTGCTGAAAGTGAGAAAAATAAGCAGGACGGAAGGCAACGTTGGTCTAAGTCATCAAATAGTCCAGAGCGTGAGAACTTGCACGAAGAGAAACATCAAGAACATGAAAACTTGTATGAAGAGAGACAACAAGAAGAATATGATAGGGATGAACGTCATCAAGGAATAACTGGGCAGTCATTTAATGGCCAAGATTTAAATAACATGGAGGAAGGGGAGCTATCAACTGTCAATGATGCAGGCCTTGGATATCAGTCGCCCAGGTCAAGCAACCGAAAGAGAAAGGCAAGGAGTCCATCTGATCAACTATCACAGGGGAAACAGTGGCATGATTATGTGGGTGGATCCCACCATGATATACATTCTGATTACGTGGGAGATGGAAATGGCGAAGGTGTGGTTGGTCATGGGGAGAGGGATCGCCGAAGGCATCTTCAGGAAAACCGTGTCTGAAGAATTGATTCAATTTATACCACCAGTTGGAGAGACATCTCGAATTCAATCAATTCTCAAGCTCTCTTATAGTCCAGAATTGAGATTGTATGTCTGATTTTTGGGAAGATAAAATGATCAGGGGCGTGCTCTAAATCCTGTCCTCTAACAAAGGGATTATTCAATTCGACCAACTGTAGACCTGCTCATCATCAATGGTTGTCCAAACTATCTCTCATAATTATATATGGGAAAGCAAGCATCATTGGTGTTGAGGTGAGTTTTCCAGTTTTTCTTATAACTGGATTTGAGGTCTTTTTTCGCCCCCTCTTCCTTCGGGATTATTGTTTTGTACATTAAAGAACGTGAGCTTTGTGAAGGAAACATTAGTGTAAACTTATGATTATTTTATGGTTCAAATTCCACAGCCTACTAACTAGAATGTGAGATAGTTTCATAGCTTATATTTTAACATTTTGGGTTATAGTGTTTAACACTCGACAAAAGATTTCATTTTTCTTTCTCAAGATTTGAGTTTAATATATTAATAAGATAAAACATAATACTTTCTTTGGAACCGGCACTATGTAATGGAGCTGTGGGAAAACGACGAGGTTTTAGAATAATCGTTATGATCAGCTCAAATATACTCTCAACATTGATTTGCTACATGAAGTTAATTTATTTAAACTATAAAACAATCAGAAAAAGTTTTGATTCCTATCATTCAAATGTTTTTTTTTTCAAAACGTAATTTAAATGGTTGTCATTTCCGTATAAATCGTAAAAGCGCGAGTTCAATTCATGATTTTAAAAGCTTTTGTTTGGCGCTGTTTCATACCGATACCGAAACATTGTTTTTTTCGCGTGCAGTGCCAATATGGAGGGAAACCACTACAAATTTAAAACTCCGACAAACCCGAACGTAAAACGGGTCACCTACCAAACTAATCAAACACTAATTTCAAGGCTGAATTAATTCGAAAAGGCAGAAGAAAAAACACCACCTTTCTTAAACAAGAAAATATTAGAGAAATTCGGTCGTCCTGTCCAAATATAGACAACAACCCCTCTCTCTATAATCTAATATCCTCTGCACTCCATCAACAATTTCTGGGTTTAATTCAGTGTGTGTGAAAAGGGGAGGAATCAGGTATGTCTCAGAGCATTGGGCCCGATTTTAACCTGCCAGACGAGATCTTGGCGGTCATACCGACGGATCCTTACGATCAGCTCGATCTTGCTCGCAAGATCACTTCCATGGCCATAGCCTCGCGCGTATCGAATCTGGAGTCTGACATGGTTAGGATGAAGCAGAAGATCTACGAGAAGGAGAGAGCCGTATTCGACCTCCAAGAGAAGGTGTCTCAGCTCGAGCACGCTAACCAAGAGGCTGAGTCTAGGTTGAAGATCGCGCTCGATGATAATGTAAGACGATAGAGTTTTCATTTGCTCACCCACATTTGGTATTTGGTTGCTTGACAAATTAGGGTAAAGGGAAGAGGCAAACAAGATAAAGCTTTCACCTTCGCTTTACCGGGAAAAAAATTCAAGTCTTCATTTTCTTTCTGTTCCACATATTTTTTTTTTCTGAAATGAGTTTACTGTTTAAAGAACTGCTCGGGGAATTTGGTTTAACTATTCAAGGACATTATAGGGGAGTCTGTTTTGCTGAGTGATAATAGCTGGTTTCAGGACGTCTTTGTGAATTTTTGTTTCCCTAAAAAATGTGAGTTGAGCGATGAAGTTTGCAGCTTGGGTCGTGATAAAATTAGAGAAGGAAAAAACAAGTTTTACCTTTTTTCTTTTTGTTAGTTTTATTATTTAGGAAGATGCCATTATCTTTTCATATAGAAACAATGGTATGAAAATCGTGGGATTGTGAAGAAGAGTATTAGGATTTGATTATTTACTCATTGGTAGATGCTTGGTTGAAAAGAGAACTGATGTCATTTTAGTTTGCTGGAATTGTAGAGTGTACGTCTAGGACTTTAGCATATAAACATTAGCTGTACTGTAGTTCCATAGTGAAAGCACAAATAGAATACAAACGGTCAATGTTGCTTCTGTCCTCTTCATAGATGAGTGGTTTTTACATGATTGACTCGTACTCATTTTAAGTAATAGGTAAAGATTGAAACCACATTAGATGACTTCTTAATGAAACCGATGGGATCATGACAGCTTTACTCAAGCTTCTTCGAGCCGTCGTCATTTCTATATTATTTTCACGATCCATTAGAACTAACAAATTGCAGGACTCAAATATTATTTCATAAGTTTACACTCTCATTATAAGTGGGCCATAGTTTTAATGCATTTGGAGCAATTTAAGCTGATGTTGATTTTGTTACTTGTTTTATTATGAAGATGAAGCTTTCTAAGGAACGTGATTCACTGGCAATGACTACGAAGAAACTTGGACGTGATTTGACAAAGGTAAGGAGTTTTCATTTGCCTTAATCGCTGAATTGTACACTTATATTGGCATTATTGTTTCACTCCTTGAATTGTATCTTAGTTTATAATGTTATGGAACTCCAAGTTTACACTAGGGGGCAAGTAGGTTATATCTAACTCTCGCCTTTTAGTATTATTTGCTATAACTTGTAGGCTTTGACATTTTATGTCGATAAATGTCAGCAATATAAATAATTCTGCTCATTGAGTCATTTGGATTCTCATTGAGGTCCAACCTTTGGTCATTAATATGTTGACATTTGTAGTTAATTAATGGCTGTTTGCCAACTCTGCCCAATGCTGTGGAATTTCTTTTCTTTCCGCAGTCTTAGTCTTACTCTGTTACTTTAATTTATCAGCTTTAAAAGCATATGACACAGTTCTCAAATGCCTTTTTAATGAGCATAGCAATTTTCATGACAATTGCGATGTTTTTATGCAATTTATATACTACACTATCCTATTATGTTTAGAAATTATTGCTGCCTCAATCCTGGTTCTTTTGTGGTGTCCAGCAGTTTTCTGGATTTAAACAATTTAATGTGCTGCTATCTTGACCTTTATTGCTCACAATTTATCCTGTATTGTAAGTTTTATTCAGAGTTCCTTTAAGAGATTTAAGCTCACTCTCAAAGAGCATGAACTTCTTAGCTTCTCAATATGGTGCAGGTAACACCATGTAAGGATCTAGGTAACGAACCAATATTTGTGCAATAACTTGTTGTAAAATATGTTTATGGATGCTAGCTACTTGATGTATGAAATGTTATGTGAAGACTTCCAAGCTTCCAAAATTGCTAGGGCTAGCTGTCCATATTCCATTACACCTCTTCCCCAGTGTGTTTCTTGCATTTACTTTGTGATTTGTCCAATTATCTTTTTTCTGAATCATTTTAGATATTCCAAGCTTTTTCTCAGTTGTTTATTGCTCTATCATTTTACTTCCGAAGCTAATATCTTTCCATTTACAGTTGGAGGCATTTAAGAGACAACTAATGCTATCGCTAAATGATGACAATACATCTGTAAGACATTGATGACTTTATCAGTCATACTGGCTGTTTATTATTTATCAATTATTCATATTTATTGCTTTTGTTTTCCATATTTTACAGCAGACAGAAACTGTTGATATTGGGACCTGTGATCAAGCTGTTCCCAGGGCATTTCCTGAGAAGGGTAAATCTCCTTGAAGATATTTTCTTCAGAAAAGCGCCTTTCCCAAGAAAAATTGATGCTAGTACCTTTTTCTTTCATTTCAAGCACATGTTTCTCTTTGTCAATTGGTTTTTAACTATGTTTCTCAATGCTTTCATGTTTCCCTCCTTGCTTCCATCTTGTTGTTTTTCTGCTGCAGCAGATGAGGTCACAAATGGTTACGTGACACATCATTCCTTAAATGGTTCTATGGTTTTCGGTTATAAAGCTGATGAAGGTGATTGGTCTTGCTTCCTTTATTTGTTGATCATTAGTATACCAATGTGTTGGACTCTCTCATCTCTACTGACATTCTTGATGCAGTTAGGTGAAGAGAATGTTTCTTCATTTATCATCTTTTTTTTATTTACAAAGGGTCCAGATATATAGATCTGGTGTACAAGTAAAAAAGGAAAAAGACAGAAATAATCTAAAATAAATTTGCTTAATTCTAGGGCATAAAATAAGGAAATAAACAAGGCAAGCATAAACTAAAATAAACTAGAAAATATCTTCCTAATTAGGAAGATTTTTCCTTGTAAGACAAGGATCTTTAACACTCCCCCTCAAGTTGGACTGTAAATATTTGTCATTCCCAGCTTGCTCGAAATCTCGTGGAAAGGTTGACTGGCTAGTTCTTTGATCAAAAGATCTGCCAGTTGGCTGTTAGAGGGAATGTAGGATATGTGTATCAACTCACTATCTACCTTCTCCTTGATAAAGTGATGATCAATTTCAACATGTTTTGTGTGATCATGTCGAACTGGGTTGTGTGCTATGTTGATCGCTGATTTGTTATCACAATGTAATTTCATTGGTCCTTCAATTGTGATCTTTAAGTTGGTGAGAATAATTTGCAACCGTGGTAGTTCACAAATACCATAAGCCATAGATCTGAATTCTGCTTTTGCACTCGACCGTGCCACAACTGATTGTTTCTTACTCCTCCAGGTAACCAGGTTTCCTCCTAAGATTGTATAGAAACCAGAAGTTGATCTTCTATCAATGATAGATCCAGCCCAATCAACATCTGTGTAGAGGCTTCTGGGTCAATTTTCTCATTCCTTTGGAAGAGAATTCCTTTTCCTAGTGTAGCCTTTAGGTATATGAGAATTCTTTAGGTATATGAGAATTCTATAGACTGCATCCATGTGTGATTCTTGAGGATTGTGCATAAACTGTCTCACTACACTTACCGCATATGCAATATCTGGTCTAGTATGTGATAAGTATATCAATTTCCCAACTAGTCTTTGGTACATTCCTTTATCAACCATCTTGTCATCCTTTTTTTCTCCCAATTTGTGATTTTGTTCAATTGGAGTATCAACTGGTTTGCAGCCTAGCATTTCAGTTTCCTTGAGAAGATCCAACACATACTTCTGTTGTGAGATGAAAATACCCTTCTTCGAATGAGCCACTTCAATCCCTAGGAAGTATTTGAGTCTTCCCAAGTCCTTAATCTCAAATTCCCTTGCAAGATGACCTTTCAAGTTTTCTATCTCTTTCAGTCATTTCCAGTCATAATAATATCATCAACATAAACAATTAATGCAGTTACCTTACCCTCTTTAGAATGTTTTATGAACAATGTGTGATCTCCTTGACTTTGGTGATATTTCATCTTCAATATTGAATTGGTAAATTTTCCAAACTATGCTCTAGGAGATTGTTTTAGCTCATCATATAAAGCCTTTTTTAATTTACAAACCTTGGTTCTGTCAAAATTTCCTTCTATACCTGGTGGTAATTCCATGTAAACTTCGTCTTTCAAGTCTTCATATAGAATTGCGTTTTTAACATCAAATTGTTGTAATGGCCAATCTAAGTTTGCAACTAAAGACAACAACACTCTGATGGTGTTCATTTTTGCAACAGGAGCAAGGGCCTCCTGACAGCCTATCCCATATGTCTGAGTATATCCTTTGGCTACTAATCTAGCCTTATATCTCTCTAAGGTACCATCTGCCCTGTACTTCAATGTGGATACCCATTTGCATCCCACATATTTTTTTCCTGTAGGCAGATCAACAATTTCCCATGTTATTTTGATCCAAGGCCCTCATTTCCTCACTCATAGTTAGTCTCAAATCTTTGCTCTTTAATGCCTCATGGACAAATTTGGGAATTTCTATTGGCTTCAACTTTGTGACAAAGGCTCCCAATGAGGGAGATAACTTTTCCAAGGACACAAATTTGGCCATAGGGTGTTGTGTACAGGTTATGGTGCCTTTCTTAATAGCTATGGGAAGGTGCAAATCATCAAAATTATTCAAATTAAAACTATCTTGATTATCTCTATCTACTGTGGTTTCATTACCTGTCACCGGAGTAGGACTTTGGTCATGTAGTGTGCTTTGGATAGGTTGTGTCCTCCTTGAATAAACTTGAAGTGGCAGTTGTTGATGTTCCCCGTCTTTCTCATTTGTGAGATCCATAGATGGAGATTCAGGTGTAATATTGGACTCAAAATTATGTGAGACAGACTGGGGTATTGGAAAGATCAATTCTTGCATGAGTTGAATTCTTATCTTCTTTAAGATTCTCCCCTTGAAGATAGGACTTCGAAAAATAGGGAAGATTTTCGAAAAATAAGGATTCTCCTCGAGGGTGGATGATAACTCTTGTAACCTTTTTTGTTGGAGAGTAGCCTATGAAGACACACTTGGTAGCTCTAGGGTCAAGTTTGGACCTATTTTGTGAGTGCACATGAACGGATGCTACACACCCGAAGACCTTGAGAATAACTCGATTAAATCCACTAAGGTGTGGGAAGCATTCTGATAGCATCTCCAAGGGAGTTTTGAAATCAAGAACTCTTGAAGCAACCTATTAATCAAGTGAGTGGTAGTTAAAAGCGCTTCCCCCCAAAAAATTTTTAGGAACATTCATTTGAAATAGTAAGGCCTGAGTTACCTTCATCAAGTGTCTATTTTTTCTTTCCGCTACCCTATTTTGTGGTGAGTGTTAAGACATGTTGATTGATGTACAATCCTCTTTTCTTCAAGATATGAGGAGAGTACTTTACTAAAGTATTCCCCCCATTGTCCAAACGAAGAATTTGAATTGCTGCACCAAATTGTGTGTATTTGATGAAAAAATTTGAAGATGTTATAGACATAAGATTTTTGTTTTAGGAGATATATCCAAGTCACTCGTGTGTGATCATCAATGAAAGATACAAACCATTTAGACCCCGATACGTTAGAATGTTGTGACGGACCCCAGATGTCAGTATGAATTAAGCGGAAAGGAAAGTAAACTCTTTTATTACTTAAAGGAAAAGGCATTCTATGGTGCTTGACTAACTCACATGTTTCACATTGAAAATTATTAAAATTTTATTTTTCAAACATAGGAAACATTTTCTTTAACAAAGTAAAAGATGGATGTTCTAATCTAAAGTGCCAAACTTGAATCTGTTTTTCTACCGAGGGAACCTTGTCTGAGAGATGAGAACGATAAACTCCTTTCATCATGCCACTTCTTGTTTCAAGGTGGTACGACCCTCCTCGTTCTCTAGCAAGCCCAATCATCTTCCCCGTATTCATGTCCTGAAATACACAGTAATTAGAAGAAAAAATTGCTAGACAGTTTAAATCTTTAGTAATTTGATGTATAGACAATAGATATATCGTCAAATTCGGCACATGTAAAACATTTTTAAGATTCGAGGATGGGGTTAGGAAAATGTTTCTTTGACCTTTTATATTTGTTAAGGTTCCATCAGCTACTTTGATGGCTTGGTTGTCAACATTTGGAGTATAGTTTTGGTCATGTGATCAGTGGCTCCTGAGTCAATGACCCAAGAGTCATCACCATCCTTAGAGATACTAAGAGCATGAGACTGCTTGAATGATGGAAGCTGAATTTTTTGGGTATTTTCTTCTGAATTCACATAGTGAGCATGATTACTTATCTGAACCGGCCTGGAACTCTTACCCCCATTTTCTTGTCCTATCTGGCAGGTTTCCCATGTAGCTTCTAGCAAGTTTCCTTGGTGTGTCTAGGTTTGTTATAGTAATTGCACCAGAGGCCATCTCTGCCTTCTGTTTTTCTACCTTCAAACCTTTCTGTTGCATTCACAACATCAGTGAGAATTGGCTGTGTTGGTTTTGAAACTACCAAGGCAGACCCTTCGGATGTATTGCTTTCAAGATTACTCCGCTTCTGCACTCTTCTCCTCTTACAATGGCATAGGCCTCACCAAGTGATGGCAGAGATTCCTTTCCAAGAATCTGAATCTTAACTTGATCAAGCTCAATCTTGCCGAAAATTAAAAAATCCTTTCCCTTTCAAGGAATGTTTGTAGAGTAGCAGTGTCATCAGCACATTTCATTTTAAAATTTTGATAATGATCCATCTCTATCCAAAGACCTTTCATAGTGTTATAATACTCGGTGTCAGAGAGATTATCTTGTTCAGTATCATGAATTTTACGCTTAATTTCATAAATTTGTGCAATCATACCTACTTTAGAATATGTCTAAGAGACAACTTCCCATAACTCTTTGGCAGTAGAGAGGAACATATGGGTTTTGCTCTCCTCTGGTTGCATCGAAGTCCGCAACCATGACATTATCATCGAGTCTTCAATGTCCCCCACCTTGAAATTGGAGTCTTCTTTCTTTGGTTCTAGTCCTATCAGATGGTCTAGCTTTCCTTTCCCTTTGATGTAGGTTTCGACTAGTGTTTTCAAGGCGCAGCCAGGCGCTCGCCTACGGCGAGAGGCTCTGCGAGCAGCCATGGCAGCGCCTCTGCATCTGCTGAGGCGCGCACATTCAAGCAGGCAAGTGCCTTGCTCGCCATTTTCGTGCCTTGCGCCGAGCGTCAATAAGCCCAGGCGAGCACCTGGTTGAACGCACCTGATTTTTTTAAAGGAGACAAAACTAAATCAGAAGAATATGGAAGAAAAATGAGTTTGAAGGTCTCTGGAACGAAGAAGATGAATGGAGAAGAAAGAGAAAAGAGGAAGAAGAAGGAGAAAAGCTGACTTGTGTGGGTGTCTTCATTTATTGGAAGATAATTGGAGTGGGGGAAGACAACTAGCATTTACTTTAGTAGGAAGACAGCTAGCTTTTACTTTTACTCATTTAGTGTTTTTAAATTTACAAGATTTTATTATTAGATGGTTATAGACTTATAATTCCAATAGCCAGTACAACTATTATTAATTTAAAATAGGCAATAATATATATTTTTAACTATTATTTTTTACTTTTAAACTTCTACTCTTTACAATATACGAAGTGCCTATTAAATTATCTATTTATTTTCCCACTTTACTGCTATCTTAGCTATATAATTTTGATGTTTAGTCTATAATATTAATTTTCCTACATACAGATAAAATTGTGTCTCTCTCGATAAGGTGACGTCATTCTAACGCCTCTCGCCTCCAGGCGACCAAGAGGGTTGTCGCATTGGAGTGCGCCTTGCGCCTTGAAAACACTGGTTTTGACAGATTGTGACTACTCAAGATAATTCTGGTCACTTAGCTTGAATGGTATTTGAAGGTTCAGCCTGTCATTTGGGAAGTGGCTGGATTGGGAGGATTTTTCTGAATTTTCAGACATTTGGGATTCGATTTGAGAGACAGAGAGGTCTAGGCTACACAAGTTTGTTGGCAGGGTCTTCAAATGGAGAGATTGAATATTCAGAGGTTGTTTTTAGGATAGAAGCAATCGGACAATACTGTAGGGTTTTCTTTTTCTATAAGGACATAAGAAAAAGGAATATCAGCTAGGGCAATGAAGGCCAACTAAAAAAAATCCAGCAATGAAGGCTGGATCAAAAGGGCTGACGATTAGGGTTTTGCCAACCTAGCTCTGATACCATGAAGAAAATGTTTCTTCATTCATTATCTCTCTTTTTTTACAAAGGGTCCAAATATATATAGATCTGGTGTACAAATAAAAATGAAAAGCACGGAAATATTCTAAAAGAAATTTGCTTAATTCTAGGGCATAAAATAAGGAAATAAACAAGGCAAGAATAAACTAAAATAGACTAAAAAATATCTTCCTAATTAAGACAAGGATCTTTGACATTAGGTTTATTTAAGTAGGAATGTTATTCATTTTTCTTTTTATGCATACTATTGTTCTGAATTCTTTCAACTTTACATGTTCATTTACACACAGAAATAAGATAAGTTTTTTGTCACTAAAATTAACACAGTTATTGGAAATTTAAACTCAAGTATGCTTTAAACTCGCTCGACTAATGGAACCACTAAGTTGATAATTTGATGTTCTATTCATTTGTGGTATAGCATGTCATTTAAGGTGATATTTTGGTCTCAGCTTTAAGGTATAGTGGGCAAAGATTTTCATTGACCCCATATATCACACCAAGGCTCACTCCCACTGGAACTCCGAAGGTTATTTCTACGACCGGTTCCCCTAGGGGCTATTCTGCGGTTCCTTCTCCCCAGATAACATCTGGCGCAACATCTCCTACCAAGCCTTCATATGAGGGACGGAATGTACTGTCTTCTTGGTACCCCTCAAGCCAGCAGTCATCAGCAGCTAACTCTCCTCCTCATGGACGTTCAGCAGCAGGTGTGGAAGAATATTTACGTGTTTTTCTTACTTAAAATACTCTCTGGAGCAATGAGGTTTTCTGTTGTCATTCTACTACCAGAGTGGTTATGGTTGACCCATTTTCACTGCATCTAATATGTTGTAGGGCGCCCTGCTAGAGTTGACGGAAAGGAATTTTTTCGTCAGGCAAGGTTAGTTCCATAACTGCGACATCTTTTGACCGTTTAATACAGACTGACTCAAGTATAATTTTAATCCAGGAGTCGATTATCATATGAACAGTTTAGTGCATTTCTTGCCAACATCAAGGAACTAAATGCTCAAAAGCAAACCCGAGAGGTAAAGTACTACTGAATCTGCTATTTATAATGGAAATAAGTGTCTTGGCCATTCTTCTCATGTTGTCGTACTGGTTTATACTTGTTTGCTCCTAGGAAACTTTGATAAAAGCAGAAGACATATTTGGGACAGAAAACAAAGATCTTTTCCTATCTTTTCAAGGGTTGCTTAACCGCAATGTTCATTAGACCTCAAGCATCTCTGTTTAGAATGGTTCACAGTAGTTGGTATCTCTCTCTCTCTCTCTCTCTATGATCATATGTATTTCAGAAGTACTACTGAGTTGATTCTTTTGGTAGAAGGATGAGTTATCAGTGAATTGATATATAATTTTGGGAGTGTAGTGCATTAAATTTTAAGATTCATTAAGAGTGACATCCGATCATTGGCCCATTATTCTTGATATCAACCCCTTTTGTTGGGGCCCAACGCCCTTTAGGTTTGAGAATATGTGGTTGACTCACCCTAATTTCAAGGCCATGATAAAGAATTGGTGATCTGAAACATCTACTTATAGATGGGGGTGGGTTTTCGGTTTATGAGGAAGTTACAACATCTGAAAGTTAAGCTCAAACAATGGAATAATGAGGTTTTTGGAGATCTTAAGAATAGTAGGATGCGTTGTACGGATCGGATTGCCTTTATATATGCTTTGGAAGAGTATGCTAACGTTGACAAGGAGCTTATTAAAGAATGTAAATGTAACACCCCGATTCCCGAGGGTTAAACATGCTTGAAATTTCACAATTTAAAAATTCTCAATTCAATTAAAACCCTAATTTGAGAAAATCCCCAAATCAAAAACTCTAATTTTGCTTTAATTTTAACGTTAAATAGCGGAAGCATACAATTATTTTAATAGAATATTAACTCATTAAACTGAAATAAATGATTCATTAAATTGTAATAAAGTGAACCACGAAAATCCATAAGACATGTTAAACTTCTAAAATAACTGAAATCATAAAGTTATAATTTAACTTAAAAATCATAATCATGCTTGCTATAGCAGTCTCTCACTCCTGCTGTTCACCATTACCTGCAACACAATCATCTATTGGGGGGGATGAGTATTAAAAATACTCGTAAGTAAATTTACATACTAATAAGTTTCACATGACGTAAATGTAAACATATAACTCATGCAAATTTATTTCACACGTTCACTGGTCATATAAAATACTTGTAATAACACACCAATTTCATGGTTAACATATAACTTGAACTTGTACTTATACATGCAGACACTTATACTTGCTTGATCATAATTCGACTAGACATATCCTTCGATTAACAACCTAACCAGAATTGATTCACAACTTGAACTTGAACTTGTAACATGAACGTGAACATGACAGATTGGGTGTCCTGAAACTTGATGTCACTTAAAGTTATCTGAACCTTAAGGACGCTAACATGAACATGGTGACACCCAACCGTATAACTTGATAACATGACGTGAACAATCTAGTTACTTGATAACCAAGGGACATGATTAAGTTTACTTCTTGTTTACTTTTCACTTTACTTGAATTAATATTCATAATTCACATTATCACATATACATGGGTAAAAATATAACTTGTTCGTGAAGATAAACGATATAACTATTACATGTATAACTCAAAATATAATCATATATAACATGGTAAATAATTTCATCGTGATATGAAAAATAAATAAAACACTTGATCATACGATTGAACATAAAGAAATAACAAAACAATTTCACATTATATAATAAAAACAGTTATATATGTTACACTTATAACATATAAACCGAATTATTATGTAAATTCACTTACCTGGATTCACTATGAATTAAATTCAGCAATTAATGACCTGAAATCCAAGGATCCCAGATCACAATCGGGTGTAAATTGATCAAGCGATTCAGTTGAAATGAATCGACCCAATTCACTACCCGAATCAGAAAAACAGAGGAAAGGGAAGAAGAAAGAAGAGGAAGGGGAAAAGGATTCGCCAACGATTCCAATCACAACGATTCCAATCTTGATTGGAATCGATTATTTGGGTGAAATAGACATAAATCAAAATTGTTTAAAGAATGGAAAATTTCCTTAATTTGAATAAAAATAAAAGACACCCTTGTTTTTTTTTATGAGTAAAAGCCACCCATCCAATTGATTACATAAAACCCCACTTTAATGAAGCTTTAAAGGTCAGTGTAGAAAACACGAGCAGAAATTGTGTTTGAAGAAAATATCTAGTCAAGATTAAAATCAATTTATATATCAAAGCCTTCGAAAAGATGATATTAATAAAACCCAAGGCCTACCCAAATGAATAAGAAGATGACATTAAGTAAACAATCATAAAATAAGAAAACCAAATAAAACTATATAATCAGAAACTTATGGAAAACCGATTTAAGAAAATGGTTCAAACACCCATTAATTTTTGGTGGCTAGAAACTGATAGAAAGAAGGGAAACAACGGCAAGAGAGAGAATCAACGAGTGAGAGAAATAGTGAGCCAGAGAAAGGGCAGCAGCAACCCATGGGAGGAGCAAAGGGACAAAGAGCAAAAGAGGGAAGCGAAAAGAGAAGAAAATTAAAGATAGAAGCGTAGAAGATTCTTACCCGAAGAGCTTTTTCCGCGATGACAATGGCTGAACACGCAGAGACAAGAAAAACAGAGGCAACGATGGAGGATAAGAGATGGGCTCGCTTGACAAGGAAGGTTTTGTGTTCAAGATTGATTTTGAGAAAGCCTATGACCATATAGATTGGGGGTTTGTTGACTGGGTGCTTGACAAAAAAAGTTTCGATATCAAATGACGGAGTTGGATGAAAGGCTGTCTTTCTTCAGCTAATTTTCCATTATTGTTAACGGTAGACCGATGGGGAAATTTCGAGGTCAGAGAGGCTTGAGGCAAGGCCCCTCCATCTTCATTTTGGGGGCTGATGTGCTCAGTAATTTGGTGGTTAGGAGCAGTGATTGTGGTTTGATTAAGGGTTTTGAGGTTGGGGCAGACAAAGTGAATGTAACGCATTTACAATTTGCGGACGATACCATAACTTTCCTGGAGGGGGAGGAGGCAGTGAGAAGTATTTGCGATGTATTATACATTTTTGAGATGGTTTCAGGTCTGAAGGTTAACCTTGGGAAAAGTTCTACAGGAGGGATTGGTTATGCGAAGGAGCACACAACTAATTTAGCTTTGTCGCTTGGGTGTGCTGTCAGCGCATGGCCAATACATTACCTAGGTTTTCCTTTGGGAGGTAACCTCTCTTTAGTGTCCTTTTGGGATCCAGTGGTGGAGGTCGAGAAGAGGCTGTCTAGATCGAGAAGGATCTTTGTATCCAAGGGATGCAGATTAGCTCTTGTTCAATTAGTTTTTGGCAAGTCTATCTACGTATTATCTTTCTCTCTCTCTTTAAAATGCCTGTTAAGGTTGCTCGAAGAATCGAGAGGATTATGAGAGATTTCCTTTGGGAAGGTGTGGAGGAAGGAAACGGTTCTCATCTTACTAGGGATGAGACGGTTTCTCGACCGATCAGAGAAGGCGGTTTGGGAGTTGGGAATTTGATTAATCAGAATATTTCTCTGACTAGCAAATGTCTATGGAGATTTCCTATGGAAACTGAGTCTTTATGGCATTCTATCGTAGTCAGCAAATAGGGGCTCCAGGTCAATGGTTGGGATTCCAATTCGGCACGGAATATTTCTTGGTGAACCCTTGGAAGTTCATCTCTTGAGGTATTGATCGTTTTTCTGGTTATCGTTTATAAAGTGGGTAGGGGGGATATGGTTAGATTTTGGGAGGATACCTGGTTGTCTAACACTCCTTTTGTTTTAAAATATCCGAGGCTTTACCGTTTGTCTAGTATCCATAATGCCCTGTTTATTTCCTTTCGGAATAGAGATTCCTCTTGGAATTTTCACTTCTTTAGGAATCTCAATGATAGAGAGGCGGATGAGCTTGCTTCTCTTCTTGGTTGTCTCGAGTCAATGCTTATTAACCCGCTTGTGCCTGATAGGAGAGTCTGGTCCTTGGAGAGTTCGGGTAATTTCACTTGTAAATCTCTATTTTTCTACCTCACTTCTCATCACAGGCCTCATCCTCCTGTGGGTCGGGGCTTCCTCCTCTTCACTTTCTTTGAAAAATCAAATTCCCTAATAAAGTTCAGTTCTTTTTTTTTGGAGTATTGGCCATCGTAAGATCAACACTTCCGACATGGTTCAGAAACGGCATCCTAACATGGCTTTATCCCTAGGTTTTTGTGTTTTGTGTGGCAAGAACATTGAGGATGTGGATCACATTTTTATCCACTGCTCCTTTGTGAGGGAATTATGGCATAAGTTGATGATTAAGCTTGATATTATTTGGGTTTTCCAAAGACAAGTGGATAAACTTTTTAGTGAAGTGTTTCTTTTGAAGTGGCCAAGGAAATTGAAGACTCTGTGGTACACAGGGCTAATTCTAAGTGGTTTAAGGATGTTCCGTTATTTTTTAATAACTCTGATTGGTTGGCTCTTCGTATAGATTAACTCTATCTTTTGGTTTCGGCTAGGATGACTTATCTTCTGAACTTTGGTTTGTACTTACTCTTTTATTAATATAATTTTTGTTTCCTCTAAAAAAATGTAAGATTCATTTATATTTTAGAGCTTTTTACCACGTATAATGCATTTTGACTACCATAGGATTTCTTCTTCTTTTTTCTTCTCTTGGGTGCCAAGGGGGGTGGTCTTATAATTTAGATGCTCGGAACACTGGTGGAACAATGATCCGGCCATGTGCTTAAGATAATAATGGAAAAAAACAACTAAAAAAATAAAGAAGAAAAGAGAGAGAGAGACAGAGAGAGAAGACCAATCTAGCAGGGGCTTATTATTAGCCTTACACAAAGAGCCATTTAGATTCCTGTTCTTGTTTGCTTAAAATTTATGTCTACTTCTGCATTTTGATAGTACAAATTCAAAGCTCCTAATTTTATCATTGAATTTGTTGTTATACACGTTAACTGTTGGAACTGTGAATAAAATTTTTGTAGGTTACACCGAAGTTGCTTCAAGCTGCTTTGTATCATCACTTCAAAATTGAGCAAACCAGGGTGCAGCTCATTTAGCTTTTGGTAGTACCTCATTAGTGCAGATTCCGTGTAAATAAGCTGCTCACGTTGTTTTGTTAAACTCGCTTGGCAATTTAAAGATTAACAGACTGACTTGGTTTTGTGAGGTTTCATTTTCTGTGTTGGAAGACAAGCGCCAAAGTTTCATCTCTGTAAATGTTATGTAGAATTTTGTCTCTGGCTTTTTGAATTTTCTATCCAACGAGCAGGTTCATTTCCAATCACATATGCTGCCCATTTTTCGTTATATTTTGTTAAACAAAATGAATTAGTTTTATTATGCTGTGTACTCATATATTTGGTTGTGTGATTGAGAAAGAACATTGTATGAAATTGCAAACTTAAATAGTAATCTCTCTCTCTCTCTCTCTCTCTCTCTGTGTGTGTGTGTGTGTGTGTGTGTGTGTGTGTGTGGCAGTCCAATTGCGTTGAGGCAAGGAAGGCATGTAAAAATTGATTTGCGTTAAAAAGAAACTACTTTGGATATGAAAAAGATAGACAAATCTTTGAACAAAGAATCTCTCAGCTTGCTAATGGAACCAAACGGAAGTGTACGATGGAGAAAGGAATATATCAACAATGGTAGATGATGGGAAACAGGGGAAGTGCTGTTGTGATTTTTATGCTTCAAAATCAGCGTAGATTCACTTCAAGCCAATACCAACCATTACCAAAACATGAACTTGTTAGAACATTAGCTCAATTCAGGGGGACAGACAGAATTATATTTGTTGACTAAGTACATAGTAATCTCTGTTTCTTCATGGGTTAAAATTAAGGAGGTGAGATGATGTAGAATCTGTAAAAAAAAGGACATGGGGTACCGGAGGTAAAATACCCGGCACCGTCCATGAGGTACGATTGTGTTACCAATTACTAATGTTGTGTTGCCAATTTGAGTGTGGAATTAGTGTACTAAAATTGTGTTGTCATGATTTCTTAGGCATGTATTATTTTTTTGTTAGAATAAAAAACAGAGAATTTACCCCGTTACCTAAAGTGGAAATGGTAAAAAGTTGTATAGTTGAGGGGATGGGGAACTATTTTAGACACATTCAAGTGGGTATTAGGCGTCACCCACACTAGCTGGTCAGGTTGGCCTGCTGATGGGATGGAAAGGGTTACCCAGAGAGCACCTGATACAAAGTTCTGCTCACAAGATCTTCAATTCAATCTGTGTGCTCTCTCTCTCTCTCTTCTCGACACATTGATGAGATTAAGGCAAATAGAAAGAGAAGATAAATATTGTCCCTTTATTTACTTGCTTTCATAAGATTAAGGTTCCCAAGTTGCGCTTTGAATTTCAATAATCGTTGGTTCAGAGATACATGGGAGGAAGTGGGAAAGATAATATAGGAAAGCTAGAGAATCTTTTCAGATAAGCAAAGGTTATATGGGAAATCTTTTAAAGTTATATCTTTGAGCCTGATAAGGATAACCTTTCTAAACTCATAGAAAAGTTTTTTTTTCCACCATTAATCCTTCTAATTAAGAGTCTTAATTTAATGAAAGATTAAAGGATATTGATGCTCTTTTACGACCAGTTAATCCTTTTTATTGCATGGTTATATATGTTCTCTTGATTAGAAGTATATTAGAGAGACAAAATGAAAGAGGGCCTAATTTTGCATGAGAAGTGCGTTGGGTTTTAAGTAAGTTTCTCTTTATCTTTTTGGTCAAACAAAGAAAAAGAGTTCAAAGTTTGTAGTTGTCCGCAGATGCAAATATATTAGGAAAGATATGTTCTTCAGTCGAACATGTTCTATTCTCTCTCTCATGCAAGTTTTTTGGCTCCATCAATCATTCAATCTACTATGGCATCTCATTGCTTTTTTTTTCTTGTGTTTTTTTTTCTTTTTACAAGTTGAAAGACTTTAGTTTGAACTCTAAGTCTTCTTCTGAGTAGATGTGTTGATACTACGTACGAATAAGGGGAAAATTAAGTATTTTATCGTGTTTTTTGACAAATTATACATGATTAATCTCATGTTCGAAATATTTTATACGAAAATGTGAGGCTTGGATGCATTTATAAACGTACGTATGTGCATGTGTATAGTTATATATGATTCTATATGTATAGTTAATTAAGGGGATAATATAAGATGTTGTCCTTTATATGTTTGATATACAAAATCAAACAAGCCCACGTGTTAAAGATTTTTGAGCTATACTTATATATGTTGGTAGATCTAATTTAGCAGCACTTTAATTAGTGTGTGCACAGCTTTAACAGTACAAGAATAGTATTAATTCACTCTTCTATCTTACTTTTATCAATTCCCTTAGCCTTTCTTTAG
Organism: Datisca glomerata; assembly: GCA_003255025.1. Lineage (NCBI taxonomy): Eukaryota > Viridiplantae > Streptophyta > Magnoliopsida > Cucurbitales > Datiscaceae > Datisca > Datisca glomerata. The sequence goes on along the minus strand of QANY01003765.1, from coordinate 382,956 downwards.
CTTTTCTTTCCAATTAAGTTTCACCTTTTAACTCATTTTCTAATCATTCCATTGTTTGATTATATATATGTACATACTCTTGAGACATATGCAAGTCATCTCCGCTACATATTCATCTCATTAAAAAGATAATTAGTGAGTAATTTTTTGATAGATAAGTAATTGATTGAATTACAAATGTGATCGGTATTATTAATTTTTTTGTAGGAGAGAGTATTAAATATATAGGGGTGGTCGAATCTCTTCTTATATTATATTGTATGTATCTTATGTATTAATTCTTCTATTAATTTACTACCTTTTGTTTTAATTTATAGGATGGATAGTATGGTTTGATGTGTTGCTACTGAATGTTGATGATATTAAAATGCACATATTAATTAATCATTTCAATATGTTCTAATATATGATAATATAGGAGGAAATAGATATAGGAATTATAACCGTAACTATTTCAGAAAATAGTTGAGATTGATAAAAAAGATAATGACTAATGTTAGCAGGTTCAGCATCTCTGAAAATGTCAATTAAGATTTTTGAGATGATGTGTCAGATTTATCTTTACTATATTAATAAAAACTTAAAAATGATAAACTTTTGGTTCTCTTTTATCCTTTAAAATATGGTATAATTTGGATATTTCACCTTTTTCTCCTTTAATTCAAATATATTAAAATTATATTTTCTATTTAATGATAATTTATTTTTAAATTGTGAGTAAAATTAAATACTTTTATAATATCATGAAGTCAAAAATGGATTCACGTTAAGATCAAATTCGAGATCTTTTGTGTTACAATTTTTTTAAATCAATAATAATTATTTTGTTAAAATTTAAATTAAACATGTTGTAATAATTATGATATTGGGAACAAAAAAATTTATATAAATGATTTAGAGAAAGACATTATATATTAACTATCACTTAGTATGATAGTTATTTTTTAAGAATTGACAAATTGATGGAATATAATTATTTTCTATATGATTCAAAGAGCAATGTTATATAATGTAATTTAAAGATTATAAACAAGTCTAATATCAATTTAAAAATTATTAACAAGCTAATGGAATTAAAATGTTATATAATGTTAATTTAAATATTATAAAGATAGTTAATATTAATTTCAAATCGTGTTTATTTTTTATTAATTTAACACGTACGAAACACATATTTTTCTACTAGTATTTTAAAATGTCACCTAATTAAGGATCTGTTATTCTATTTAATATGTATGAATTGTGTTATTGACAAAAAAATTCAGAAATTAGTTGAATTAAAAGAAATAATTATAAAAACCAACACTGCGATTATAGACTGTAGTAACAATTTTTTTTTTAAATTTAACCGGAAAAGAAAACAAATAAAAAAAGGGAAGTTAATTAAAGAAGTGATTACGCGTTTGCTGCTTAAAAAAGAAGTAATTAAAACACAACACAGTGACAGTTGTTGTTAGTTAAATATGACAAAGCTGCCTTAGGACTAGCTAATTCGGTGTTTTAATTAGCAAAGTTAAATGAGTCAACTGCCCCTTGCCCAAAGCTGCCCAAGAAAACGTCCAACTTGCTTAAAGCCAGAGCATGCACCTTCAAGCACACACAATGCTATATATATGTTCAAAGCAAATGACGAGAAATTAATGCTTTTAGTGTTCACCCACAACATCTTTGGACTAATTCTATAAACCCCAAAAAGCCTCAGTTTTTCATATTCTATCTTCAATGGCTTCCAATATTCCTCTTTTCGACTATGACCAAACACATCTCTCTCAGTTTCAAAGTATGTTAATGGTGGGCGGCGGTGGCAATAATAATAATATGAATGGTGGTGGTCATGATGTGAGGAGGAGGATTACACCATTGTGGGCTGAAGAAATTGGTTTAGTTAATCCTAACTATTCCTTATTTGAAAACAACTTTGCTTTTGATCAAATTGTGTCATCTTCATCCGAGTCTGACGCCTCATCCTCAGTTATGACAATGTCGCCATATCCTCACCAATACGGGCCTATCTCCGACATGATAGTGCCTTCATTTCCTGAAGAACTTGACATACTGGCCGATATTCATGGCATTAATGATGGGATTATTAACAGTTTTAGTAGTTGTAATAATGGTAATCAACCGGCGGAGGTCTCTTGCGAGTTCAGGGAGGATTGCTGTGGTTTTGTGCCTGAACTCAAGCCCAATATTTGTCCTGTAATTGCTAATCACAACTGGGTAAGTACAAACCATGCTCTTTTTCTTTCTTCAATTTTTGTAAGTGTTGATACTGTTTGAAATTATCATGATCATGATATAATGTAACGTAACACACATCATGATATAATGTTAATATTAGCATATTGTTCATGTTGAATTGTAAATAATGTTCCAATTGTTATTGTAACATTAATCATGAAGGGATTAACTCAGAGTAATCAAATGCCTGTAATTGAAGAGGCGAATATAAAGGCGTGCCGTTACACGGAAGAAGAAAGGAAAGAAAGAATACTCCGATATTTGAAGAAGAGAAACCAAAGAAATTTCAGCAAAACCATCAAGGTTATATATTACCCTTCTACTTATTTCCACTCCTCCTAGCTAGCCTCAATACATAAAAACTTTTCTTTTTATCCTCCATTTCTATTGTCAGATGTTAAGTAATTTTTTCTTTTTTTTTTGGGATACATACAGTATGCATGCCGTAAAACCCTAGCTGACAGAAGAGTTCGAGTTCGAGGGAGATTCGCAAGGAACAGTACTGAACTATGTGATCCAGCTGAAATAATGTCTGCTAAGAACAACAATAACCTTTCTTATCATAATGCAAGAGATCAATTATATCCCAGCGAAAGTGTCCAGGTACGTAATTATTAATTATTTAATACTTGAGTTAGTTTATTGTGATAATAATTTCAAAAAGACATTTTCATACATGTTCATTAGATATATATAAAATATGTGTGCGTGACACGCTCATCAATTTTAAATAGAAGCTTAAACGAACATTTAATTAATTCATTTCACAATTGAACAATTAGGAGGTGGTTAATTTGGCAGCGGATTGCTGTCTATACTAATAATACGTACTTTGATTGGCAGATGAAACAAGATGATCATGAGGAGGAATGGTTACAAGAGATAGCAAGTCTAATGTATTATCCCTATTTCACGATGGCTGAGCAGCTGGACTTGGCTTCTTCTTGATTTTGATCACACCCCTATATATTTATCTCAATCAACCATGATTTTAGTTTAATTAAGAGATCAACATTATGCTTGTTAATCATTAATGACTACTTCACTTAAAGGGTTGTCCTTTTCCATACTCAAAATTACAAGTACATATGGATCGGAGTTGATCTCTTTTTCCGCACAACTATTTCTACATCACTTCATTGCAGGCTTAATCAATCAAGCATCTGATCTTTGTAATTTATGGGGCCATTATTTCAGTCTCATCATCATCATCTTGAAACGAAAAAGTTGAAACTTAAGTGAATATTTTTAATGAATATTGGAGTTTTTTGGGGATTATTGTATTGATTAGGAACTGCACTTATCTTTTAATGTAGTAGTGTAAAGATCAATATGAAGAAGTACTATCAATTAATTGATGAAACCCACCATGTTACCACGGCCAGCAGTAAAATTTGACTAATTCATTAAAGCCATTTAAAATTTGAGATAAAGAAGTTGAATTTTTAAAAGGGGAATATTTGATTCTAATGATGTTACGGGGCATCATATTTCACATCAAAACCTTGTTGTTGGCAGTAGGCTCAAATAAATACTGCTAATCAAGTAAATGTTTGTGAAATATCGCGTTGGAATTTTTCAACCCAAAAGTTAGATTGAGATGTGAGTTTTTGATCTTTCATACTTATAAGTTGATTGTCAGTCATTCCACAACTGATGTGTGTGATAACTCCAACAATCTCATATGTCACACATCGAGTACTAAGTCGATAATCATCAACTCGCTCCACCGGATTCATCAACCATCGAGTCTTGAGTCAGATAATCATCGACTCACTCTACCCGGATCACTATATATCAAGCCGTGAGTCAGGGAGCCAACGAGTCACTTGACCCAGATTCACCATACATTAGGTTACTGAGTCAAATGGCCAACGGTGACTTACTACTTCACCTAGATTGGGTTGAAAACTTCTTGGATAAACCCAGACCTAGTTTTAAGGCCAGTGTTGTGTGCTGTTGGACTTTTTCAATCTCAAAAGTTAACGTTTGGAGATATCACTAATTCAAAAGGCATATAGCTTCTGCACCTCCAAATATAGCTATAACTTTTCTTTTTTTATTCTTTTTTATCCCCTTTTTTGCTCAAAGTAATTAAATGTTACGTCCTAATTAGCTTACCATGGATGCTACAGGGTGATGGAAACTTCTATTCTATATATGATTTAAACTAATTAAATATCTCAAATTTTGAAAAAAAAGCTCATTTGGCTTACATCTTTATACATTTGAATGTTTCGTGGGCATGACACGTATCCTTGAGTTTCATTTTCGAAGTGTTATATTTCCCAGTAATTTAGTATTTATATTTTTTACCTTTTCCCAGTTGATCCTTTCTCTCACTGAACCAATCACAAAGCTAAATTTTGTAAAGTGGGGATATGCAATATATGTCAACTTCTGAAGCTTCTCTCCAATTGTTGATATCATGATTGCTCTTAGACCTTTTAGTCTCCTTGCTCTCAACTCTTATTCTAATTTCATTGTTTTCTTTTTGTTTTCTAATATATAATATATGTATATATATGCCCAGTGAAAGCTGCCTAGCTAGCACGAGTGCCTAAAGTCCTTTTATCCATATTTTATACCCCCGAAGATATATAGATTTATTAAAGATATCATAAAATTACAATGCTTTAATCATTGGACTAACATAAATTAATTTAGACTTGAGATATATACGTTTACGTTCGCACCGAAGAACATATGCAACGATTTCTAATCAATAGGTTGACTAATTAAGTTTCCAAATGATTCCCCCCTGCTGCCATTACCCCTAACTGCCATTTCTATTGACCGTATAAGACAAGAGAGGACATGCAAAGTGCTACAATCTTCTAGATATTTGTGCATAATTAGATGAATAAAAAGTCAACATGAACATGACAAAGCAATAGGACGCGATTGAGTCTTCTCAAATTTTTAAAATTTTTTTTTTAGAATTTGGTGTTTGCAAAGAAAAAAGAAAGAGTTGAGATTTTGAAATGGAAGATCAAAAAGCAAATGGGGGTTCACAAGCAACCGTTCTTTCAATCGTAAGAAACCACTTATATAGCTATACATATAAAAGTCACTCTCCACAACACATTCTCATTTTCCTTAAGGAGGCCCCATTGCACTATCATGATTTTTTATCCAAGATACTTTCACATTTAGTGTTTTGAATTTTCTGTAAACCTTATTTGAAAGCGCTGACATCTGCCAGAGTTGGGAAGTAAATATATGTAAAATTGTGAACTTTCGAAAAGAGTTAAAAAAAGAGATCACTTTTTGAAGTTACATTAAATTTGGGTAAAATGACGACCATGGAAGAAATTCACATATGTTGCCTAATTAAAAGAAGTTGATCGTATATATTCCAATAGTGTGGTACTCTGAAATTCCTAGGATTGACAAATAATTAATTAAGTATAGATATGTAGTGCACCCTTCAAATCAAAGACAACAAAAGTCAAGCACCAACTCCTATATATGCATAGTGAGAGAATCTTCTAAGCCTCAAGTGTCCTTTGAAGGAATGAGAGGGGCAGAAGAAGCCAGTGTCATAACTATCATGAGATTTATCATCATGATTTACAACTATTGTCAATATGTAGAATGAACAATCTGACAGATATGCCGGTGATAATGGGTTCTATCTTCCCCACCATTTATGAATTATGACCCACAAAATCAGGGTATTAGTTGTAAGATTATCCATGGCCCCTTCGAAAAACACAAACAAATATCCTTTCGCTGTGATTCAACAGAAGGGGTTCTATTAGTCAGATCATAGCTAACAACTTAGATCTAAATTGTTAAGGTTAGTGTCAAGCAGCCCTGTCAGACAATGCACTACAGGCCATGCAGCATTCGAAGGGCAAAATGTACTCACCTCAGCAAATCACCCAGCCTCCAACTTAGCACCTAGTGAACCAATCTCATACTACCATAAACTCAATCTCACGTGCCCTTAGCTCCTCACACTAAGCATTACACCTCAGCAAGTTAGTTATGGAAAATATCTTCTCTCATGATTAGATATCATGAGAATGAACCAAATTATAACTAATCAATATTCCTCTATGTTAGACTTAAGCTAATCTGGAAAACATGAGTATATATACTACTTAGTTTCATTTAGGATTTAATATAGAACTTATTTTCCTTCACTGTATATATGTTGGTCTTATTTCTTGCTTTTTGACTTGGTATCAGAGTCATATCTTCTCAAGATGATCGAAAACAAAAATAGTAGCCTCGGATAACAATTTCCAAAACACTTACCAAAATAGGGTGTCAGTTGAGATAGTGGGAAGAAGCCTTACTAGTGCCAACTCCTTTTGTAAATACCCTAGATCAACATTCTCTATCAAACTTGAAAGAGAAAATCACATTTTATGGAAGTCCCAAGTAGTGCTAGCCATCATTGGATATGGCTTGAGTAAATATATACTCAACACAGACAACAAACCTATATAATATCTTGAAAATGGAACCCTGAATCCAAAATTCATACTTTGGTTCAGGAATGATCAATTTCTTCTTAGCTAGCTAAGATCAACAATGAGTTATAGAGTCTTGTGATCAATATTTCATTATGAGACATCACATGCCTATACTGTGCTCTGGAGAGAACCTATCCCAGCAGGTTAAGAACAAAATTACTGAGTATGAAAAATTCTCTTCACATCGCCAAAAAGGATGACATAAATGTAGTAGATTATTTTGACACCATGAGAACCATATCAAATCATTTTCTTGTTGCTAGAAATCAATCAATGAGAATGACCTAATACTGCACATTCTAAATGGTCTTCCATCTGAATATGACCTTATTATGGTGAACATCACATCTAGGAGTGATAATTTGACTATAGAAGAGGTTCAGTCACTTGTTATGATACATAAATCAAGGATTGGAAAATAAAACATAGAGAAGGAAACAACTATAAAGGCATGTGCTAACATAGCTCAGAATACCAAGAATAATAGTGGATTCTCAAAGAGAAATGGTCAAAATCAACACTAATGGTCTAACAATCCTGTAAGAAAAAAATTGAAGGAACAATTTCAATTTCAAAGGAGGTAGAAGAGAAGGAACAAGAGGCAAAACTAGCCACAATAGAGTGCCTATCAAGTGTGCACCAAACAAGGTCACCTTGCAGCCCACTGCTGGTTCAGGTTTGACAAATCTTATCAACCATCCCCACAGACCAAGCACAAGTTAAGACATGTTTGTCATCTCTTGTCCATGTCAGCAGCCATATCAAATTCTTCACATGGTCTCTACGTTAAGCTATCATGGCCACCCTTGCATGGCCACCCTTGCATGGCCACCTAAGCATTTTCGTTTACATGATTATTCTCCAATGATTGCTTTTGATATTTTCTTATGATTGTGCCTAACTAATTTTCTCATTAATCTTTATTTAGCGTGTTTCTTTAGCTAAGCTACTTTCTGTTGAAATTATGTCCATAAAGTATGTTGTAATAACTATTTATGAGTATTTAATTATTTTTCAGATATTTTATATTACTGAATTTAATGAATGAATAAAATTTTTTCTATTAATTAAAGTGTATTTATAATTTATTCAAGTCTTGGAACTATTGTCAACGTAAGAAGAGTAAAGACTGAGGGGTCTTCTAGATAAACTCTTATAAATTAGCTTAGAATATTATTTGCAGTATTAGGATCGGCAGGGGAACCAAGTCCGATTACAACTGTTAGGTTAAATAAACTGATGCTAGTCTTGAAGTATGAGGGTGAAGACTTTAACGGTTGACCTAGACATGTTATGGAAGATGTTGAATAGCTATAAATCTAATTGTTTACACCTTAAGGGCATTTGCGTGATTACCTTAATCCTGAGGTGGATACAAAACTTGACTTAGTTACTTGCGGTCTTTGATACGCCAAAAGAGTGAGTTCAAATTGTCAGACAATACCTCGACTGTTGGGATAATGATTCAACTATGTCGAAGTTACATGATTCATATATATGAAATTCGTGACGAAATTGTAAAATGTAACAAGATCACCTTATGCTTTATTGATGGGCATGTGAATAAATAAACCTGGCCATGTACTCGATGAAATGAATAATTGAATAAGACATGGTGAACTGTGCGAGACAATTCACTGTTATGTCTTTTTTATTCACAGTCAATAAATGAGTTAAGAAAATAATAACTAGATGAGTAAAAGGTAATTTTGCATCCCACTCTTGTTACTGATATTCACGAAGGGTAACATAGCAAAATATTCTGTAGACCGTGAAATAAAAAGTATTTATTTATACTAACAGAAAATGCAGCACGCATGCATTAATAGCTGATTCGGCATCAGGCTTATAGTAGAGTCATACGATGTCATTATTAAATAGGTTAGAAATTTATGGAGATAAATTTGCCGAGTATTTGAATCTTATAACTTTATTCTTGTGGGTGCATTCGGTCTTAAGAGGAGCTAATAAGTACATGAATGAGAAACAACACAAGTTGGACCAAAAATGTATTTTGGACCAAGGTATACTTCCCAAACCCATATGTAATGGGTATCGTCACTAAAGTAGTGAAGAGTAAAAATTAATGTTTGAATTAATTAATATGGGTTCGGGAAGTAATTAAAAGAAATCAATTAATTGTTGGAGATCAATTTAATTTATCAATTTAGATTGATGAATTTGGAAACAGTATTAGCTCTAGGGAGATGTAAAATTTTGACAATTACTGTAAATGGAGGAGAATTTTGGCAATTTATAGTATATGGGTATATGTGTAAATTTCATAATATCTATATAAGGGATGACTTTAGGGTTGCCTTTTAAGTGTGTTGACACAACCATGATCACAGTGTATGATTACATAGAGCAAAGAAAGCAGTTTCTCTCTCCCCTCCCTGTTACCTAGAGGAAGAAGAGAAAAAATTTATTTTTACTCTTCTGTTGTTTTGAGAGCCCACACTTAATTCCTGAAGACACCCTATTGAGATATTCTTCTGAATCATATGAGTGGTTGTTGGTGCGAAGATTGTTTCAAGTTCTACGAAAAATGAAGAGCACAAGAAAATTAATAGGATTCCACCAACTCAGAACTTCTCCGATATAAGAAATGTAAAATATTACTTTTACCTCTTCTGAAACGTCAATCTAATTATGCATGATCATAAAAGGTTTTAAATTTAAAATAATTAAATAGTTGATTTGAAATTATTTTTATTTTCCATCACGAACCATTCGTGGTTCATTGTTTTTCCTCAAATTTTTAAAACTCGATCCAACAATTGGTATCAGAGCCATGGGTTCTTGATTATGATATTTAGTAATCGCACGTATGTATCAATAGATGTTGTGATATTGACATATATTTTTTGTATGGTAGATTCTAAGCATGTTTGAATGTGTTTTATGAATAAATCCCGATAGCTTGACTCTAGGTGTTTATTTTCAATTTTAAAATTGATGTACGTCAAAATGGAGGAATATGATTTGATGTAATTTAATTTTTGCAAAAGTTGTATCTTTAAATTCCATGTAAATCTGTCGTGGCAAGAAAAGCCAGAGTTCCCCGCCGTCGCTACCATTTGTCGCAGCGTCACACTATCGCCTGCTCCCTCACGTCGCTGCTTGCCGTTGCCGCTCGCCGCTGTAGGTTTATTAATTATGGTTTAGAAAATCTTGAGGTTTTTGGAATCTGTAGGGTTTAGGAAATCATGAGTTTTTGAAAATTTTAGGGTTTAGGAAATCATGAGTTTTTGAAAATTTTAGGGTTTAGGAAATCTTGAGGTTTTGGAAACTTTAGGGTTTAGGAGACTTTGAAGTTTTGGAAACTTTAGGGTTTAGGAAACTTTGAGTTTTGAAAAGTTTTGGGTTTAGAAAACCTTATGGTTTTGCCCAATACAGTCCCTAAAAATTATTTTTATTTAATTCAGTAATTTTCAACACTAATTAATTAGAATTGATTTTGATATATTATTTTTTAAAATAAATCAATTGATTGATTTACATGGTAAGTTTTTAGTCAAAGTAAAAACTATTGAAAAATTAAATTGTATATTGAAATTTGAATTTTAACCAAGCTTGGACGTTGTCCTTAGATGAGACAAGTTATCGTTGTTGATCGTAACATCATGGAAAACATATTTTTATTAGATTTTTAAATATTTAAGTATTTGCATCATGCATCATACTATCCTAAAATATTGAGTATTTATTTACACCGCTTTATTTATGCTTCTCAGTAATCATGTCGTTATCCCCAGTCTTAACTATCTTAAATGCGAACAAACTTACTGATGAAAATTACGTGGATTGAAAATGTAATCTTGATATCGTGCTGACTGTAGAAAAGCACAAGTTCATGCTCACCACCTGTTGTCCCTTTAAGCCTATTGCTGAATCGACTTAAGAGGAAACTGATGCTTATACTTCTTGGCTGCGTAATGATGAGATCATCAAGTGTTACATCTTGGCTTCTGTTAGCAATGTGTTGCAATAACAACATCAGAATATGAAAACTGTCACTGATATAATGTTAACCATCACTGAAATGTTTAGAGATCAGGGTCGTCAAGCCAAACAGGCTATTGTGCAAAACTTCATGAACTACAGGATGAAACCTGGAACTCCTATCAGATAACATATGATGCTGATCATTAGTTATCTGAATAATGAGATGGAGATCATGGGTGCTGAGGTAGATGGTGAAACAAGTTGATATGATCCTTGAGACTCTACCTCACACTTTTGAAAACTTCAAACTTAATTATTCGATGATTAAGGTTATGCACTCACTTCCTGAATTGATGAAGGAACTGCAAGTTGCTGAGACCCTATTTTTGAAGGGCAAGAGGAAGACTGGAGAGGCAAATTTTACTAAAGCAAGCCTTCCACCTCTAGCGCCAAAAGAAATACATGAGAGGTTCGAAGAAGACAAAGAAGTAGAACTTGAAAGCTGCGAAAGGAAAGAGCCACTACTACAATTTACGATTACAATGACAACCACATCTATGATACCATGACAACTCATTAAAATCTGTCAAAGAAAAATGGTGTAGGGTGGAGTAATTTGAGTAAGATGACAGCTCAAAAATTAGCTGTCATTAATGTGTTATTTACTATGACAGTTAATTTTTGGGCTGGCATAATAACTTCTTACAATGACAGTGTAAAGGACCCTATCATCGTTCCATGGTATAAAAAATTACTACTTACCCCAAAGTTCATTTTATTTATAAAAATATCATTCTATTTAATCCATCTTAGGCCTTAATTTTACTTATTTGTATTCTCTCTTTGACAGAGGCGTGTTGCGATTGGCGATTTTAAGAGTATACCGCGCGCAGGCGAGCTTCACAGTGGCTTTCAGGCGTTCTATAGTGATCTTCCACTGCAGGTCGAGCAAGGTTTTCGTGCTCAAGATCTTGCTGTTCTCTCTTTCTTCTTTCTCTCATTTACCCTACATTTTTGCTTTGTGTTAAACCCTGCCTTGCTCCTGAAGCTCTCATTCTTCAAAGGTAACCCAGACTTTACTCACTTCCTCGACTTCTTCCTCAGCTCCAATTTCTGAATCTATAGTTGTAGAAGTATGATAGCCCAGATTTGATTTCCTCTTGAGCCAAGTAAGATAAGCCATGAGGGATTTCAGTTTATATGAATGTTGTTGGCTTTTTATGATGTTGACTTTTGAGATGCATGACAATCTAGATTTCCCCTTTTCCTTACATGATGCTATTGTTGATGCATCATTCTCCTCAAATAAATCATGTTCAAGCATGTTGGATATACGATTAAGCTTACTTTAGATTTTTTTTCCATTTCATTTGATTTTTGGGTCTGATTTTCGGCAGATTTTACTGTTGTATGAATGATCTTTCTTGATTTTTATGGATTTTGTCTTCATTTCTCAAGGTATTAATCCATGTGGAACCATGAATCGCCATTAAAGATAAGGTTTCTGGCAGATTTTAATGTTATGCGGACAGATCCTTACTAATTTTGTGTGGATTTTTCTTTCATCTTCTAGGTTTTAATAGTTGCTAACTGCATAAATTGTGAGTTTTTATCTTCGTTGGCATTGTATGGTGAAGCAATTTTAGCATTTTAATGTCCCAGAAAAGAAGTCATTTGTTTATCTGGGGAATATTCAAAGTGGAGCCAAAATGAAGCTTGTTGTGAATATGTTAATGGGCTGGTGAATTTACTCTCATGTATCATATTTTCTATGTTCTTACTAGCATAGAGATCACACTCCTTGATTGAGTGGGTGAGGAGCAGATTGGAAGTGTGAGTTGTGTTTCAATTGTTACTAGCATGTAGAGCATATTTATGGGCTTTGTTTTCTTGTCTCTCTTTTTTGTTTTGGGGTTTAGGGGAGACTTCATAAATGACATTTCACGATGGCCCTAGTGGTTCCAGGAATATACTGATGGAGGTGATTCTCAGATTAGGCCGCCTCGTCCTCCGGTGGACTCTAATTCAGGCAATGATGGTGGTATGATGATTGGACCGCCCCCACTGCCTTCAGGTTTGGGTTCGGCCGACTATGAGGATGATGGAAATGAAATGATTGGGCTGCCAAGGTCGCCACTGGGTTTGAATGAAGATGATTTATATGAAGAGGATGGAGTGGAGAACCGATATCAGATCCCGCAAAGTAATGAGATCGTGCTCAAGGGACATACTAAGATTACACTTACTCTCATTTCTACAACTTTTCAACCATTTCTTTTAAATTTTAATCAATTAGTCATTTTAGTTTCTATAAGTAAAAGTCTAAAATCAGAAAGAAGCTGCTAATGTGGAATCTATATAAGTACGTACTTCAAGCTGGGCATTTTAAATAGGATAAGGACAATACTTATCTAAATAGCAGAGCTGACAATCTATATGTGTGGTTTGGATCTTCAGTAACTAAACATGAACTCTGAAGGGTGTACTGTGTTCATGTAAAAAATGATGGAGGAGATATCTTTACTGCACTTGGAATGCTGAGATAGTTTAAAACTTGCATTGATGTTTTATTAAGCTGGTTTTAACTTTGATTGAAGTATTATAGTTGTACTATAGGAGAATGGTGTTTACTGCAATTTCTGGAAACATAATGCCAGGAATTGGAAGTGTAGCCTTTACAATTTCTTCTAGTTTGATTTGTCATAACACTATTTTACAAAGAAGGCATGTTTGGAGGCTTTTATGGGTTAATGTGTGGAAGTACCTTATACTCTATGATATTGGTTTCAAATGTTAGATGTGCCCAATATAGTGATTTCTGATGATTGTTTTTATAATAGATAGTCTCAGAAAAGGATTTGACTCCTTTAAAAAAATTGTGCTGTCTTTTTTGTGGATCATACTTAATTCTTAGTTCAATTTGTTTTGGTCCGTTATGAAAAATTCGTTGGGTGGATATCGGTTCTTATATTCCCTGTGCAATAAGGAATCAGTTTTGGATTTTTTAATTTAGGAGTTGATTGCGAAGATTTGTCAGCTTTGTCCTGATGTGGTAGAGGCCTTCTCTTACCCTAATGAGGCGGGAAGCTCTTAAGTGTCAAGTTCTATTCAATGAAATTGCCTTGGGTAGAGATTATAGAGCTTATATGTCGATACGTGAAATTAGTTCAATCTTCAATCTCGCAAATGTTATTTGTGAAGGTTGATAATTTTTAGCCTTTGGTGGATGATTTGAAGAAATATGTTGATGGTAATTATAATTCACTTCATTGAATATATATTATTCGTTTACCTACCAAAAGAAATATTATTCATTGCATTTACTTTTGACAGGTTGTGTCAGCTCTTGATGTTGATCACACCGGGTCCAGAGTTCTTTCTAGAGTCATTTAGCTGCATAACCACTCACTGTGCGACTTCAAACTTTCATCATTTTTTTTCTTTTTAAGCATAATAGGCTCCTTGTTTTTTAGGTTAATATCTGACTTAGTCAAATATGTCACCAGGAAAAGATTAAATCTATTTAGACCTGATAGTATACTGAATATGTTACTTGACTCTAGTTTGAGATTAAACCTTTCTGATGTTTTCGTTCTTAATATTTTTACTGTATAAGGTTTATGCATGCCATTATTTCTGATGTTATATTGACTAGTACTCTTGCATACTGCCGCAGTAAGGTAATTTAATTAAAAAAGTTGTCATGGAAAGGAATTTTTTGCCTTCCCGTGATAGTTTTTTAATTAATTTGGACATTTTAGTTGATGGGGATTCCTCATCATCTAAATGCTTTTGGCGGCACCTATTATGACAGGGATTCCCCATCATATAATTGCTTTTGGCTGCACCTATGATGACGGAGATTCTCCGTCATCTAATAGCTTTTGACGGAACCTATGATGACGGAGATTCCGCGTTATCTAATTGATTTTCGCGGCACTCTATTATGACGGGTTTTGTTGAAAAATAGTAAAAATGTCAGCTCAATAGATGACAGGTGGTCAGCCATCATTAATAGGGTTATAATGATGAGTTTTCACCGTCATCTAATGCCAAAATTATAGTAGTGGGCACTGCAAAAGTGGACAAGTTGAAAGACAAGTGTCAACATTGTGGAGCCGGTGATAATTGGAAATGCAATTACCCAGACTATCTCAAGGAGTTGAGATCTAAAAGTATATTAGTTGTTACTAAGACATGTTATGTGGCTGGCACTAATTTTTCATGGATTGTAGACTCTGCAGCCATTAACCATATATGTTGTTCCCTGCAGGGGTTCAGGGAAATCAGAAGGATTGACGAGGGCGAGTTCAACTTTCCTTGGGGAAATGGAGCATCAGTATCAGCCATATTTGTTGGAACTATTAAATTGTTATTCAATAAAAGTTTTATGGTTTTACGTGATGTGTATTATATCTCAATTTTTAGGAAGAACCTTATTTCAGTAGCTAGTTTAATTGATCAAAGATTCAGTTTAAATTTCATTGATAAATATATTTGTATTTTTTAAAAACAATTGCTTAATTACTACTGCACATTTGCTAAATAAATTGTTTTGTATAAAACCAACAGTTCCAATGATATGTGATGCTGAAATAAATATTGATTTACAATAGGATAGTAAAAGGATTAAGTCTGACTCAGCCGAACTAACCTATTTGTGGCACTTATGTTTTGGCCACATTAGCCAAGACATGATTAAAAGACTTGAAAATGATGGTCCATTACAAACTTTATGTGTGGGATATCTACCCTCATACGAATCTTATATAGAAGGTAAAATGATCAAGAGACCCTTTTGAGCGAAGGGTGAAAGAGCCACTCAATGTCTCGAACTCATACATATTGATGTATGTATCCAAGAAAGAAGAGGTTATGGATACTTAATAAACTTCACTAATGACTACTCATATTTTGGACATGTTTATCTAATGCACCAAAAGTATGAAACATTTGAAAAGTTCAAAGAGTACAAGGCTATAGTCGAAAAACAATTCGAGAAACAAATCAAAACGCTACGATCTGATCATGGTGGAGAGTACTTGCTAGGAGAGTTCAAAGATTTTCTTAAGAAATAAGGTATTCTTTCTCAGCTTACAGTACCTGGCACTATAGAACAGATGTTGTGTCAAAGTGAAGGAATCAAACTTTGTTGGATATGGTTAGATCCATGATGAGTTACTCATTCCTTCCAAATTCGTTCTATGGATATGCCTTGAAAATATCAATATACATTCTAAACCAAGTTTCATCAAAGACAGTTCTTGGTACGCCATATGAAAGATGAAATGGATGAAAATCATCGACAAACCACCTTAGAATATGGGGATGCCCAGCATATGTTCTGAAATCGAAGACAGATAAGTTGACTAGACGATAAGAATTATGCATGTTTGTAGGATATCCCAAGGGAACGAATTGATACATCTTTTATAGTCCAATTGACAAGAAAACATTTATGAGCAGGAATGCGCGTTTTCTTGAAGAGGACTACATAAGAAGTGTGAAGCGGAAAAACACTCTTATGCTAGAGGAATTATTGAGTGGGAGGACACTGACTCCCCAATCAGGAACTGTTTCTGATTCAATAATGGAATAACCATAGCAGGAGTTAGAGCCTACAGAGGGTAGACGTAGTGGGAGGGTTGTTTGATAGCCTGACAGGTACACGTCTTATGGAGATGCCTTAACAACAGTCCCTGATAAGGATCATGATGAACTTGTTTCCTACTCACAGGCCATGGCTGGTCCTAAAGCAAATCTATGGCAAGAATCCATGAACGTTGAGATACAATCGATGTATTCGAACAGAGTCTCAAAACTTATAGATCCTCTTGAAGAGGTAAAACCTATAGGGTGTAAATGGATTTATAAGAAAAAGAGAGGTCCGGATGGGAATGTGGAGACATTTAAAGCTAGGCTAGCAGCCAATGGCAATACCCAAAAGGAATATATTGTCTATGAGTATACCTTCTCACTGATGGCCGTGCTTAAATCCATCTGAATCCTCATGTCCATTATTGCTACCGTCGATTATGAAATCTGGCAGATATATGTCAATACTGCCTTTTCTGATTGATAATCTTAAATAACGCATTTACATGGCTCTACCAGATAGGTTCATAGAGAAAGGCAAATAGGGCAAGGTTTATGAACTGTTGAAATCCATTTACGGACTTAAGCAGGCATCCCGATCGTGGAATATCAGATTCAATGAAACTGTCAAGAACTTCAGTTTTGAGCAATTAGTGGACGAATCCCTGTGTGTGTAAGCTGATACACAAAGAGAAGGTGATTTTTCTGGTTTTGTACGTGGACGATATTTTGCTCATTAGGAAAGATGTAGGAAAATTGCCTGATGTCAAGATTTGACTTACAAAATAATTTGATATGAAGGATCTTTGAGAAACTGCCTATGTCCTAGGTATTTAGATCTTTTAGGATCGGAAGAACACGGTGAGTCATTTCCAATCTAATCCTGGACTCAAGCATTGGAACGTCATCAAGCATATCCTTAAGCCTCTTAGGAGAACAATGAACTACATGCTTGTGTCTTCAGATACTGACCTGAATATGACGGAGTATACTGATTTCGATTTTCAAACAGGCAAGGATTCTATGAGATCCACTTCAGGATCGATGTTCATCTTGAACAGTGGAGCAATTGTATGGAGAAGTATCAAGCAATCTTACATTACTGATTCTACCATGGAAGTTGAGTATGTAACAGCTTGTGAAGCTACAAAGGAGGTTGTATGGCTTAGAAAGTTCTTGAAGACTCTAAAAGTTATTCCAGAAGCTGACGAGCCCATGCTATTTTATTACGATAATAGTGGGGCTGTAGCGAATTAAAAGGAACTAAGAAACCACAAATGATCCAAACACATAGATCGTAAATAACATCTAATTAGAGAGATTGTTCAGCGTGAAGATATTGTTGTAACACACATATCGACGGTCTACAACCTGGCAGATCCATTCATGAAGAATTTAACAAGTAAATTCTTTTCTGGTCATTTGGAGGGCATGTGGATACAAGATTGTACATCAGTGAGTTCGAATTGCCAGACAATATCTTGGTTGTTGGGATCGTGATTCAACTTTGTTGGAGTTACGGGATTCAGAGATATGGAATTCGTGGCGAGATTGCAAAATGTCACAATATCACCCTTATGCTTTATTGATAGGTGTATGAATAAATAAAACTGGCCAGGTACTCGATGAAATGTATTATTGAATAAGACATGGTGAACTGTGTGAAACAATTCATTATTACGTCTTTCTTATTTATAGTCAATAAAAGAGTTAAGAAAATAATAAATAGAATGGTAAAATGGTAATCTTACATCTCGCTCTTGTTACTGATATTCACGAAAGGTAATATAAAAAAAATATTTTATGGACTTTGAAATAAAAAGTGTTTATTTGCACCAACATAAAATGTAGCACACATGAATCGAGAGTTGATTTGACATCGAACCTATAGTGGAGTCGTAAGGTGTCATGATTAAATATGTCAGGAATTTATGGAGATAAATTCACTGAGTATTTGAATCATATAGCTTTATTAATGTGGGTCTATTTGGTCTTAGGAAAAGAATGAGAAACAACATTAGTTGGACCAAAAACGTGTTTTGAACTAAGGTATACTTCCCGAACCCATGGGTATCGTCAATAAAGTAATGAAGTGTAAAACTTAATGTTCAAATTAATTAATTGTTATTTTCTAGTTATTGGATAATTAATAAATAAAAAAATTAATTTATTAATTGATTGAGATCAATTTAATTTATCAATTGAGATTGATGAATTTGGACACGCTATTGGCTCTAGGGAGATATAAAATTTTGACATTTACAGTAAAGAGAGGAGAATTTTGGCAATTGGCTCTAGGAGAATAGGGGTATATGTGTAAATTCTTTAATCTTTATATAAGGAATTTCTTTAGGGTTACCTCCCTAAGTGTGTTGACAAAATCCTGATCGCAGTGTGTGATTACACATAGCAAAGAAAGTAGTTTCTCTCTCCCATCCCTGTTGCCGATGAAATCTAGAGGAAGAAGAGAAAGTTTTATTTTTCTTTTTCTGTTGTTTTAAGAGCTCACACTCAATTCTTGACGACATCCTATTGAGATATACTTCTGAATCCTACGAGTGGTTGTTGGTGTGAAGATTGATTCAAGTTCTATGAAGAACGAAGAACGTAAGACAATCAATAGGATTCGACAAAGTCAGAATTTCTCTGATACAAGAAAGGTATAATATTATTTCTACCTCTTCTAAATACGTCAATATAAATATGCATGATCATAAAAGGTTTTATATTTAATATGATTAATTAGTTGATGTTAAATTTGTTTTATTTTCCTCCCATGAACTGTTCGTGGTTCATTGTTTTTCCTCAAATTTTTAAAACCAGATCCAACACTTTCTTACACTACTAGATATATATTGCTCGTGTTATTGTAAGCTGGTCACTGTGAAATTAATACAAGCAAAACTCTTTTTCTCCATTTTCATTTCTCAAGTTGGTACCAGAGCAATAATAAGCCATCAATGGCGACTCCAGAAATGAGCTCATTGAACAAAGGCTCGATTGAAAATGTATCGAGGGAGTCGATTGAGCTAAGCCCATTTGCAAACACCATTCGATCAACATTATCCATCAAGCTCAAAAGGGAGAACTACATCTTGTGGAAATCACAGGTAGTGCCAGCCATAATTGGTCATGACCTCACATATTTCATAATTTATCATGGCCTCCTAGCTCAAGACCTTGATGATGGAAGCTTGAATCCGAGCTATGTCCAGTGGCGTAGGCATGACCAACTTCTTCACATATGGCTTCGATCAACAATGAGTGATCGAGTCCTTGGATCAGTACTTCAGTATGAGACGTCGAGGAGTCCATGGTATGCTCTTGAACGAAGCTTTACCAACAGATCCAGAGCAAAGCTTCTTGAGCTTAAAAACTTGTTATTCAACACTGCAAAAGACAACATGTCAGTTACAGACTACTTCAATGTTATGCGAGGCCTAAATGATAATTTATTAGTAGCTGGTGACCCCATTAGTGATCATGACTTAGTTCTTCATATATTGAATGAGAAGACCTCTTATTTTGATCTTGTAGTCGGAAATATCACCTCTAGGCCTGATAGTTTAACAATAGAGGAACTTCAATCCATGTTGATGATACATGAAACAAGAATAACAAAATTAAATATCGAAAAAGAAGCCTTGATGAAGGCTAATGCCCATATTGCACAAGGATCTAGGATTTTTTATTCTCAAGTTCAGATAAAGTCTCGACAAACACAACCATGGACCCAAAATAACCACAATCTGGGAGAAATCAAAACATTTTTAAAGGTGGTAGATGAGGCAGGAACCCCTCTGGCAGAGCCACATGCCAAGTTTGTAACAAACATGGTCACACAACAACAAGCTGCTGGTACAGGTTTGACAGAGGCTATCAAGTTACTCCCCAAGACAATTTTGCTTCTGGACCTATGCTCAATGGTTACCATGCTCAATACCCCAACAATCCACCTTATCACAACTTCCACCAAGCACCAACAACTCACACTGCAAGATCAGAAGTGGGCTTTGCTGATAGTGGTGCCACTCACCATGTCACAGCAGACCTAAACAAGCTTGGCATCAACAATGAGTGTCAAGGTAGTGGCACTCTTACAGTTGGAAATGGTGAGCAATTTGTTGGATCGAGTTTTAAAATTTAAATGAAAAATTCTTGAACTACAAATGGTTCGTGGGCGGAATATCAAAATTTTTTTCTAAAACAAATATTTAATCACATTAAATATTAAAACCATAGAACATCCGATCATGCATAGTTAGATTAGACGTATGTAGAAGGAGGTAGAAATGATTTTTACCTTTGATGTACCAGAGACTTTCTGAATTGGTGGAATCCTAATTTAAGCTTCGTGTTCTTCAATCTTCAAGAATCAAGAACTTCAAATTGTTTTCACACCAACAACCACTCGTGGATTTCAGAAATAAGGTCAACTGTCTGAGTCTCCACTCTCACGCTCTAAGACTGACATCCTTTTATTAATCTAGTAGTCATAATCGGACTCAGTTGCCCAGTCGATACTAAGACTGTGAATATCATTCTGAACTATTTCCTAAGAGTTTGTCTGAAAAATCCCTTTGTCTTTACTCTTCTTAAGTTGACAATAATTTTAGGATTTGAGTAAATTATAAACACATTTTAATAAATATAAAAACTTTAATTTATTCATAAAATTCAATAATATAATATGTCTGAGAAATAACTAAATACTCATAAATAGTTATTGCACCTTACTTTATGGACATATTCCAACACAATTGACTAACCCACATTGGTTCTGGTAAACTTAATACATGTTTATACCCTTTTGAATCTTAAATCTATTCTTAGGGCTCCAAGTATTGGTAAAAATCTCATAAGTGTTACTAAGCTTTGTCAAGAAAATCTTGTATATGTTCAATTTCCCTCTATTTTTACTGTTTTATGAAGGATAAGGAAACTGAGACTATCCTACTTGGAGGGAGACTTAGATATGGGCTATATGAGTTGTTTGAACCTGGTTGGAGTAAGGCCACTGCTCTTACCTGCAACTGCTTCTTCATAATTATATTGTTTTTCAAGATGTGTCTAAGTCTGTCAATAGGTTAGATTTTCATTCCAAGAAATTGTCAAAGTGTACATATCAATTTTGTCTAAAGCTTATTTATGCTTCTGAGTCTATATCCAACTTTGACAATCAATATGGCAATGTTTATGGTCTTAAATGTGCTTTGCATGCCTATTCTGTCAATCTTAATTCTATTCCTATTAATACTCTTACCGTTGGATGTCATGGCAAAAGCGTGGACGCGTGACCTTTTAAAAATTAAACTTGTATCGAAAAACAAGCGCAACGCAACGATAACCAAATAAAAACTTTTATTGAAGAGTTCTTTGCAATCGGGTTCCATTATATATTTATATATTAAATATAAGACATACACGGATATGAATCATATACCTTTTGTAGTCCATATCTAGCATCCTCACAAACCAACGATCATGCGTTCCCACAAACAATAAACTTCGAGATCCACACCAAGATCTTCCAAGCTAATCCTCAAACGTACTCAACACATGAGATCTAGAGTTTTACTGAGAATGATTAATTTAGTGAGACAATCTTCTGAGAAAATATGATGATTAATCTTTCAGAGTTTTTGATTAACTTTTAATCACAGAGAANATATATATATATATGCATATCATATTTTTAGGGATATACACAAAATAACATTTAATCGCCAAATTTTCATTACAGTGGGACCTACTATAATTTGGTGTTCAATTGCAGTGACACACGACACTGTAGTTCCCGTGAACTAACACAATGCCTCATGACACTATGTGTCAGGGCACTACTGTAGTGTCCTGTGACACTATGATTTTCACGCCCACTACTGTAGTGCCACGTGGCATTATAGTAGTTCATGTCAATCTCTTATCCCCAATCAATGATTGACACGTGTCAATTACTGTGAATTAAATATTTATTTTAATCAAATAAATATTTTCATATCAGTTAATTCAAAATAAACTTATCTGATCATCCCTATCAACCAGCTTATTTGTTAGTTTACAAATAACGTATTTAATTGATTCAAATTTTGAATTATTATCTAATAATAATTTAACATTATCTAATTTCACAAATTAGATATATTATCTCACTTATTGATAATTAAAATATTAATCGATATAGTTATTTATATATAATTTTCAAAAATTAATATAAATAATTTAATTAATTCATCACACATAATTATCTCATAATTATGTACTTGCCCTAAAAATATAATTCTTTTTACAAGTTAGTCATTTTTTCATGTCCTGAAATATTCACACCCTAGATGTGTAGTACAGAGGTGACTTTGAAACCATGGACATATAATCTTAAGCTCCAATAAACCAAATTATTAATTAAACTCTTTAATTAAATATCTTATATATTAATTCTATTATTACTCCACTATAACTATGAAATTACACTCCTAGAGATTATAGAATCAAGAATGTATTTACATAGTATTCTCGTGTAGTCCATTGATATAATCATTTCACGTAGTTTTGTCCTCCAATTATTGGTTCATAAGTTAGAGTCAATCAAAATTACCGTTTTACCTTTCTAATTACTTATTAATCCTTAAGTACCATTAATTCAGTAGTGAATGAGTAATTTGTAATCGTATTATAAATTTGAGCTCAATAACCATTCAGTTCCAAAATCAACACTTAAGAGAACCAATATACGATCCGTTAGGAAAACTTAGATTCCAAATCTTGTAAGATCATGTTTCAGCCATCAATATCACTGAATCTTCAAAATAAAAGTCAGTAACTTGTTTTACAAATAAACATTAAATAGTGAATAAAAAGATATAGTATACATGTATAGGAATTCATGACTACTCAAGATTCAGACTGATCTACATATGATCATCAGATTGATGTGAATTAAATCTTTATGATAAACGATAAGTTAATAAATATATTAATTCACATTGGTCCTGTCATATATAATCTTATTATATAAAGTGTTTTCACTAAGATGTCTATCCACATCAATGATTCGGATCTAGATCACACTCATTCATAATATTTACTGAACCGTACTAGCAACCATTCATTAAAGATTTATTACTTTAATATGTTGCTGGCAATTTTATTCATTAGATATGATCTTAATCCTCTCAACACTTACAACCATTCTTATGAAATTTTTAGATATTTATATAAATTATTCAATAATAATTTAAAAGAACAATTATAAAAATGTATTTTCATTAAATTTCATATTAAAATGTCAATACACATGCTTTGAGGGCATTACCCTCAACACTTACAACTTGACATCATAAACTTTGACACATAAAAGTCACAAATCAAATACTCAATCACTTAAAACGCAAACTTGTTAATGAGAAAGTTATTGTTTGCACTGCCTGCCTGCAAGGCAAAAGTCATAGACTCACTTATCCATCCTCACTCTCATAAAGCAAACACCCCCTTGAGCTGGTGCATACTAACGTCTGGGGCCCTGCTCCAGTTACCTCCATTGGTTAGAGATACTACATTCATTTTATTGATGACTTTTCCAGGTTTTCTTAGGTGTACCTTCTCAGACTAAAATCTGAAGCCTTCTCCACCTTTGTGCACTTCAAAAAACTTGTAGAAAATCTTAACCTAATTTAGAACAAATGGGTCTTCAAAATGAAACCCAATGTAGATGTTTCAAGTCATAAGGAAAGACCTGTAGCAAAATGCTTCCACCAGACACAAAGATTAAGCTACTCTAAGACATTTAGTCCTATGGTAAAATAAGTTACTTTTAGACTAGTCTCGACAATTGTTCTTAGCATAAATTGATCAATGAGGCAGTTGTATGTGAACATTGTATTTCTCCATTTCCATATGTTAGAAATTGTGTATATGCCCCAACCAGAAAGCTTCATTGATCCTACACACACTTATCTTGTTTGTAATTTGAACAAGGTCCTCTATGGACTTAAACAAGCCCTAGAGATTGGTATTGATAAGCTAAAGCTCACCATTTCCTATTCATCCTCCATTATGTGTGTTGGACAATGTATCTCATTGTTTATGTATATGAAATCCTCATCACTAATAGTGATGCCATGTATGTCTAGTCTCAGAATTGAACTCAATGTTCTCACTTAAGAATCTTGGTACTCTTCCCTACGTTTTGGGCATACACGCTGCTTACTCTGCCAAATCATGCTCCTTTTCAAGAGTAAATATGTTATTGATCTTCTACTAAAGTTCAACATGTTTGAAGCTAAATCGTATCCTACTCTAATAACTTCCACAACAAAACTCACAAAGGACAGTGGTGAACCTTTGTATGATATTAATAAGTATAAGAGCCTACTTGGAGCACTTCAGTATGTAACAACCACAAGACCAGACATTGCCTTTATTGTCAATAAATTGCGTCAATATTTTTAATGTCCAACTATTCTTCATTGGCAAGCCTGCAAGAGACTACTTAGGTATTTAAAAGGGCCATTGCATGAAGGTTTGCTCCTCCAACGAGCTAGGTTTTTGAACTTCAAGCCCTCTCAGATGCTGATTGGACAAGTTGTTATGATAGAAAGTCCATATGTGATTTAGCAGTGTTTCTTTTCCTTACACTCATCTGCTATTCCTAAAAAACAACACATTGTTGCTAGGAGCAACATTACAAGTGAGTATAGAGCTCTGGCTCACACAGCAGCTAAGATTACATGGATTCAGTCATTTATGCATGAAATGCATATACATGCTCCTTTAGTCCCCATCAGCTAACATGATAAGAGGGAGCAACTTCATTGCCTCTAACCCCGTCTCGCATGCTCGCACCAAACATATCAAAATGTCATTCCTTTCTCCAGAAACAAAGTACTTGCCAAACAACTTCAAATTAGATGCATCCATTCCTCAGATGAGGTAGTAGGCATACTCATAGAGTCACTCTCTGGTTATCAGTTCTCTTATCTCAAGTCCAAGCTAAATGTGGTTTCACCACGCCATTTAGCTTGAAGGGGAATGTTAATGCTAATGTCATTATGTCAGCGCAATGTACTATGACTCTTGCAACATTTGAAAGACACAAATTATTCACCTCAACAAACCACTCAACCTCCAACTTAGCAGCTAGTGAAGCAATCTCATGCTGCCATGAACTCAATCTCATGTGCCCTTAGCTCATCACACTCAGCATTACACCTCAACAAGTTAGTTATGTAGAATATATTCTATCATGATTAAATATCATGAGAATGAATCAAACTGTAACTAATCAATATTCCTATCTATTAGTCTTAAGCTAACCAGGTAACATGAATATATATACTCCTCTGATGTAGTAGTTTCACTAAAGCTTTAATATAGAACTTCTTCTCCTTCATTGTGTTGGTCTTCTTTCTTATTTTCTTACTTGAACAGTCTAGATCTGATTAGAATGGGAAAAAAAAGATTTTTTGTCTTCTAATCAGAATGGATTTGCACCGTCCATTTTCAAAATAGATGACCTAGATACAATACGATTCACTCTTGTTCAACAAAATAGAAGGGGTCCATCATGGTAAAACCATTTCCTAGCTAGAAGTTGACTATATCCACTCAAAAACTCAAACTCATATAAAATTGGGGATATAGGACGTACACATTCATAAGGATTTTGAAAAAACATTCAGCAATAGCAAGTGAGAGCGTTATGTAAAGTTGATTTTACTATTTACTTTAAAATTATCATATGCCTCAAATATATATGTAGTCTTGAATATCGACTGTCAAACTCTTCCAATAGAGTCACATACATTTTCTTAAAGTCTAGAGTGTGTTTGAGAATACTCATTTGACATGGGAGCATCCTGATACTACATGACTTTGAGTTATGTGTCAAGATCTTTCTTAGTTCTCACAATTAATATATGTTTGAAGTTTCATAGGTGATTTTTAGTTATCCAATGAGTCTGGAGTTATAGATAGGAGTTTAATTATAATCAAAAATAGCCTAAGACTTAATATTGTAGTCTATGCTAAATGATCTATAATTCTTAATCTCTTAGAAATAGATAAAATATCACTTACGCGTGAAGGGTAGTTCCAAGTCTACTACTATATATACACTAGCAATATAAGTATTTTGAGAGGTATTTTCTTTTTCTTATAAAAAACTCTGTATCTCTTGGTGGATTCCTTAGATTGGTGAGTTCTTAAAACCTTGTATCTCTAGTTCTTCTCCTATAAGTGGTGATATATGTATCCCTTAGGTAATCTATTTTTATTTCACGCATTTCCACCCGATATCATCATGACTCGAAACACTTTTATACATTATCATAAGTTTAATTGGAATTTATTTTATTTTTGTCTTTGTATGATGGCAAATTCAAGTACTTTAGGAAATATTGTATATGTGCTTTTATACATGTACTTTTCGATATAAAAGTGTTCTTCAAACAAAAATATTTATCAAATGAATGTGATTGAAAGTGAGGTTTTTAAAATAATCCTAAAGTCGCACGTAATACCTCAATTACATGAAGCTGAGCTTCAAGCCCACTATGATTTCGCTCCAACAAGAGAGAGTGTTATGTCTCATCTGGGTGTCCGATCAAAAATCAAAGGCTCAAATCAGATTCACTAAAAATTTACAAAAACTAATTTTTAACTTTATTTTTCACTATACCCGTGAAGAGCCGATTTGAGACGTTGAACGGAAAATCAACAGTTCAGATCGAGCAAAAACCACCTCCTATTAGTAAGATGTTATCCAAAACCTCACCAATTAGCTAGTCTCGATCTTCAAGTTAATTGGCAACTGAAGAATTTTGCTTATGCACATATATGACATGTAGCTATAGAATAGCATCTTGATTTGATAATATTTTCTGAGAAACTGTCGATTCGTGCTTCAAAGGCCAATCGAGCCTTCCACAACATTTGTGACCAAACAGGGTCTAATATAACAGGCCCATTCCCAAATCTTCGTGACCACTTTTCATGCCACCTCCAATATACTATATTAGGAGGAAGGGATACAAAAATGACTGAAATTGATGCCTAGTTTGCAAAAATAGTAAATGTAAAGAAATTATAAAAATAGTCGAGTTATGAAAATAACACATTCCATATTAGTTAATCAAAATAACTACGTCTATGTTATTTACGTAACTAAATTAGCTACACCAATTTTTTTTTAAACTTTTTATTTTCTTCAGTCATTTTCCTAATTCATCCTTTAAACCTATAGTTTTTCATCATTTTCCCATAAGAAATTCGTTCATTAAAGATATTTTTAATTTATTTTCGTCCCATACCAATCAATAATGGCGCCTTAGTGGTTGGTGTAATGGGACAGTGATTTAATTTTACCAACAAAACAAATCATAAGCTGTGTTGTGATAACAATTATAATGCCTAATGGCAATGGATTACTATTGTCGTCGTCATCATTTTAGTCATCACAATATTGTCTCAACGCAAGTGTGATACAATACTTTGTCAAAAAAAGTGTGCTACAACGCTAATTATTTGTAATTATGGGTTAAGTAGCTGTAGCTATTTGCTAAAGTGAATATGATATTCCACCCAACTACCTTCTCACGCTCTTGTACATACACTTCAAACTTTTTCTGTGACTGATTGATTTTATTCATGTTAATCTTGGCTACAAGGTGATATATGCACAAGCTTCTTATTCTTAATACATAAACTACATAGATTGAGTTTCAAATAAAGAAAATTATAATTAACATAGATTAGACATGATATTTAACCTAACCAATAATTGATGATTTAGTCGTAAGAATCAATGTTTCATCTCATATTG
The DNA here is from genome assembly GCA_003255025.1 of Datisca glomerata. Taxonomy (NCBI): domain Eukaryota; kingdom Viridiplantae; phylum Streptophyta; class Magnoliopsida; order Cucurbitales; family Datiscaceae; genus Datisca; species Datisca glomerata. The sequence continues at coordinate 354,867 of QANY01003765.1, read as the reverse complement.
AGCCAAATTTTACATCTGAAATTATGTTATACATATTATATCAACAGAAATTGCATGCCAATATTGCTATGTCCAATTGCCATGACATTGGAAGTGTCACATATATTTTCCTTGTACATGTATAAAGAAAATAATAATAGAGATTGGGAAATGATCGTTTAACTAATCAATAATTGATGATTTAACAATGTTCCATCTCAATTGAGCCAAATTACATAAATATTTTATAATCAGAAATGATATTCAACGGAAATTGCAAGCAAATATTGTTATATGTCCAATTGTCATGGTATTACATGTCACATGTATACCTTTGCACGTGTATTTCACATGATAGTAAAATATATGCCTCTCTTTCTCTCTGCCTCAAAATAAATAAAGTAATAAAGAAGGTGGTAAATAAAGACAGTCAACTTCGTACAAACTATAATTACATGTTTAACATTTTATATAGTGTCAATATCATATGGTTCTATATATATATAGGCGTATTCGAGGAGCTTCTAGTACAAAGTTATATCTGAAAAGTAAAAAAAGAAGTAAAAAAGAAGCAGACAATAAAGCGAGCCCCATTCATTAAGAATGACAAATTAATAAAGTAAAAGGGCTGATTAGAGAGAGCCGCTAATTTAATCATTTAATTAATTAAACAAGGCATGACCACAAAGACTGCCCAGCCATATTAGCCTGATCGACCATATCCGTGGAAAAGAAGGACTTTGTTTGAGCTGAAATGATAAGTTGTTTGACAGTGGGTGAGGAGCTGTCTTCAGAAAGATTAGCTGATGAAGAAGAAGAGTAATTATGACGCATCCTCATGTGCACAACTTCGGCTTGAGCAATTGCCAATTGTGTTTGGAGAACATCTATTTGGTGTTGAAGAGATGATATAGCTCCAACACACCCGTAAACTGGATCTCTTACTCTCGCATTTGCTTCATATACCATTGAACTCACTGCATCACTTCTTTGGTGTTCAGGCAACTCCTACGATATTAAATTAATAATCAATAAGTCAAGGAGTTAGATTTTTATTTGTAATTTAGCGAGTGATGATGTAAGATTAATTATAATTAACATAGATATGTATAACAATAGAGAAAATCATACACAATTAATTATCATGACCAACACAATACTACTATTTTATATAACATATTTGTAAGCTTTTGTCGTTACACAATCGATATCTATATTTTAGATACTTTTTACGATGAATGAATGAATTATTTTTATAATTAATTAATTATGAATGTCATCGTTACATCATGATTATGCGATATATATTTAAAATAATTAAATGCTGGTTACTTTGGATAAACCTTGGGTTTACTTTGGAACTATTATAAACACATATATCACCATCAATGTAACCCGTTTGATAATAAAGCTTACAATAAAAGTAAAGACGATAGACATGCACAATTACTTGTCTAAATAGAAAACAACAATCCCACGACCAAAAGCTTTGTGTAATTCCAAAAAGCTACGTAATTGGTCATAAAGTAGAAGCAAAAACCCTATATTTTAACAATTTTTCTCATGATAATGATTTATGATCCTTTATTCTATTTGATATGTACCAAGGAATCACTTGGTAAAACAATATTTACTTTTCAAAAGGAGAGAGTTTTTGGTTGAGATAATGGCGGGTTCTTCAAACGGTAGCTAACCACCATATCTAACGGAAACAAAAGTGGAGAAGATGAGATATTATTATACAACGTCTCCTTTTCTCTTTATCTTTTTCTAACAGTTTTAGCCGGCGGTAATGTGATTAACCGCCGTAAAAATAACACAGGAACTATAGAAATGTAAGTCTATGTGCTTCTTTTCTTTCAAAATATGGAACTAGCGAATGATGTAATATGAAACCCTCTTAACATCTCATATTAATCTCAGATGTGTTAGATAAATTCATTATTGAAAGCCATATATAGTAGCCTATGCGTAAAATATAAAAAAACGTCATAATCATTCACCTTCTCTGTGTGTAATTTTAAAGCCTCCATCTTTTAAATCTTTTTCGAGTAAATTAAGTACAAATTAGTTATCTAATGTGAAAATAACATAACACCTACGAAATTTCTTTATGTAGTAGGTATATATATATATATATGTGCGCGTGTGTGTTGTCCTTTCCATTTTTTGGTGACTGTGAGTTAGGATTAGGATGGATGAAAAAACATAAGGATTGAAGGGTTTTGAATTGGCAGCTAATGGTCCATATCATGAACCTGTCTCTCTCTATTCCATGTGACATCCTGCTCTCCATTTTTTCCTAAAAAGAAGAAGAAACGGAGAAGGCTGGCCTAGACTAGAATTAGTTAGGCTTTTGTTTGTGTTTTTAATTCTATTAAATTAAGTAATTCAAGCTTAATTACTTTAGAATTTGTTGTGAAATTTGACAGCGGCACTATACCTGGAATTTTGTTTTCTTGCATGCATATATTTTTCTTTGGCAATATATAATATATATACCTTTAACAAACAAAGAAAAAAGAGAGAAAAATGAAAGAAATAATAAGGATTATGAAATCCTTTGCAACTGTACCTACCTTCAAACTAATCCGATTCTCAACTATTACTAGGATTATTCTCAAAAGTTGCACCCATTAATTTATATATTCGAATTCTAATGTGTAACCCTTTTTTATTCATTCAACTTTAGAATCTTTTACAAAACTTTGAGATCAGATTACCTATATACGCACTAAACAACTTTCTTTCTACATGGTTTACCTACAGTTTTTACGGGGGTTTTTTAATACAATTAAAGAACGTATTAATTAATTAACAACATTACAAAACTTAGTTGAAATTAAATTAGTGTAGCGAGAGAGAGAGAGAGAGAGAGAGAGAGAGAGAGAGAGAGAGAGAGAGAGACCTGAAGCATCTTGTTAACATTACTAGCGCCAAAAACCTTATGAACGCTAGCAAACTTGTGGGGCTCATCAGCAGGGAAATAAGGAGCAAACACACAGTCCTGAGCGCATCTCCTTCTTAGAAGCTTGCATGCTGCGCATGGGGATAGAGCTCCTTGTTTTCTTCCACTCTCCTTCATAATTTCCTTACTTTGATCACAATGCCAATGGCCTATACTACTATGTAACTTATAAACAAATTATAAAATTTTAGAATACGAAAGTACTTGTACTCAAATAAGAAACTTTGGTACTTAAGATGAGATAGAAAGAGACAAGAAGATAGGAGAAGAAGAAGAAAGAGAGAGTAATTTGAAAAGGGCAATTAGAAGTTATAATTTGACAAGAAAGGAGATGTGTTGGAGAGAGAGAGAGAGAGAGAGAGAGAGAGAGAGAGAGAGAGAGAGAGGTTTGAAGGGAGAAGGTGGTGAAACGTTATATAGAAAGAAAAAAAATGACAGCAAAATCTTAAAAGGGTCCCACCAAAGAAGAAGTATTAGATTTGGTTGGACAAAAAACATCGTTGTTGATAGATCTTTTGCCCCACCTTATATATCATATTTTGTCTCCCCCTCCCCTCTCTAACTCATTCTTTCCTCCCAATATATATATTTTAATTACTTATTCTCTTAATTATTTGTACTATTTATCATCTTAATTAATTACTTTTAATAGTATTTATGTCGCTATTAAATCTTATGTGCTGTGCTTCAATATATTTCTTCTAGCTAGCTAGTCCCTACTTATATATAAGTTTTTGCCAAGGATCTAATGTAGTTACACTAAGCTCATGAAAACCCTAATACTAAATAATTCCAACTGAAAAGATACGCATGACGAGATTGAAATCAAAGCTTACGAAAGAACCACTAAACTAATGCTCTAATTAGTTGATTGATTTTTTTTGCCCTTGATTAATTATCATACTTGGTATTTAATTTTTTGGGGGCAAGTTACATCGTGGAGAGCGAGTGTTTTAACACTATATATTATCATTTATTTAATTTATTTGTTCTAGCACTAACACCCACTATTTTAAAAAGCATTATTGGGGATTTATTAATTTTTATTAGTCAAACCAATGTTATAGTCATTAGAAAAATTAAAATTATAAACAACAGCTTACCAACTATAAGATTCCTTCTAATAAATGGATTAGACTAATATTATTAATGTCCATTTGCATGTGCCTGCGAAAAAACTACATTAATCAGACGTACATGCTGTCGGTGATCAATGACGACATGGATTTTGCTAAATATAAGACGGCTTCTGTATTTGCCACGCAACTGGTTCATTTTTGTGTGTGCTGTGAGTACTACATGTAAAAACAACACTTAATGATATACATATATTAGTGAATTGGACTCTCATTTTAAGGTACATATATGCTTCTTTAGGAAGAAAATGTTTTCGCTAGCTTTTCAGATAGTTTTTTTAATCATAATGTACCATGTTAAGTGAAATTCTTGTCAAGGAAGAATGGAAGGGAAGAAAATGAGATAAACGATCAACTAAACTCTCTTTTTTTTTTTTAAATCATAATGTACCATGTTAAGTGAAATTCTTGTCAAGGAAGAATGGAAGGGAAGGAAAATGAGATAAATGGTCAACCAATTAAATTCTCATACTCATATTGATTAACTACTCAAAAAATATGTTCGGTTCAATCATATTATCTTTAATACCGAAGAATTTGTAATTTGACAAAATGTAAAAAAAAAATTATATGGGTTAAGTTGATTCACATATGAAAACTCACTGTTAATTAATAATAATTCACAATGGCTCATTTTTTTCAAAAATTTCGTAGACATCCCATTTAGTTTGTTTCAAAAAAATTTACACCTTTTTTTATTTTGAAAATAACATATAATTATACTATGTTAGAAAAGTGTTATTATAATTGTGGAAGGACAATACTAACCCTATAATTGGCCAGATCCAACTATTTTTTCTAATTCAAAATATAAATGATTTTGGATTGCATATAAATTAGGTGAATTCGAGAGTTTAAATATTAAAAACTTGATCACAATGTTTTTACTAATAGGAAAAAAAGCAAGGGGTAATTTAAGTATTACATAATATTTAAACAGGGTTAATATGGAATTTAATGATTTTGAGTCTAATTTTATCACAAAGACTTAAAGTGAAGAGAAATTCGCGTCATTTTTCAAATTTGAAAACTGAGCTAATCGAGGGAGAGAAATGAATGAAAGTTTCAGCATTCTAATGAAATGTGAGAGAGAGAGTTTATATTTGTATCAGTCTATTACAGAAGCTACACGATAAGAGAAATATACTAGATACAAGCTTAGACAAACATAAATGTAGCTAATCAGTTGAGTAGAGGTTGGCCATATCAGTTGGTGCATGTACTGACTTACTAACTACTACTAACTTCTTCTTGGTGGTTTACTTACTAACGCAATCTTCGAGCTACTGTATTGGTTAACATCCTCCATCAAGCTGAAGGGAGATATTCTCGCTTGAAGCTTAGACTTTAAATATGAGTATCTAGGAGTAGATATAGACTTTGCGAGAAGGTTTGCCAACTGCTCATAAGAGGGAACAAATCTGACTTCCAGCTCTCTTTTAAGCACTTCGTCTCGAATGAAATGGATGTCTAGTTCAATATGCTTTGTGTGAACATATAGTACAGGGTTTGAGGCAAGTGCTAAGGCACTCACATTATCACACCACAATATTGAAGGTTGGCTAAGATGAAGATATAACCTACTTAACAGACTTTGGAACCATTTAATCTTTGTTGTAGGCTAATGAACGATATTCACTTTCAGTACTTGACCTTGAGATCATAAGCTACTTTTTTGATGATCAGGAGAGCATATTATCACCTTAGAAGACCAAGTAGGCATGTTGATCTTCTATCTTCCAAGTCCCCAGCCCAGTCAACATCATTGTATGTTTGAAGGGTGAGAGAAGAAGCAGGTTTAAGATGTAAACCTTCTGTCATAGTTCATTTAAGGTTTTAGGCACCTCTTGTCGGCCTACCAATGGACAACAGTGGGAGAATGAAAGAATTGACTAAGCATGTTTACTATAAAAGCAATGCCAGGCCTTAAGAGACAAATATTATAGAGCACCCACTGTGCTTGTATAGAGTGTAACATCTGAACAAGGTTCCCCTGAGCTTATGAGCTTCACTGTTGGACAGGTTGGTGAATGTAGGGGTTTGGCAGCTTCCATCTTAGTCTTTCTCAAGAGATTAGTGATATATTTTGTCTAAGTTAAATAGATACCAGTTTAATCTATGTGTGCTTCAACTCTAAGGAAGTAGTGCAAAGATCCTAGATCTCTGAGAGCAAAGATAATATTCAAGTATGAGATCACTCTACTGATGACTTGTTCATTGTTTCCTGTTAACAAAATGTCATCCACATATACTAAAAGGAAGATAATGTTATTGGCAACTTTATAGACACACAAAGAGGTATCTGAAACTGTATTCTTAAAACCCCAATTGAGTAGAGTGTCTCTCAACTTTTCATGCCAGGCTCTAGGGGCCTGTTTTAAACTATAGAGGACCTTCTTCAATTTGTAAACATATTGAGGCCTTGACTCATCAATGAAATCCTCAGCTGTGTCATGTACACTTTTTCATGTAAAACTCCGTTCAAGAATGCATTATGAACGTCAAGTTGTCTAATATCCCAGCCAAAGGCGACAGTAATGTACAAGATAACTCTCAATGTAGTAGGCTTCACTACTGGGCTGAATGTATCATAAATATCAATCTTAGTGGTTTAATGAATCTCCTTAGCAACTAACATGGCCTTATAGCTCTATATACTACTATCAGGATTCAACTTAAGCTTAAACACCCATTTATGACCTACTAAACACATATCAGCCTAGAACCAATTCTCATGTCTAGTTTTTAATCAATGCAGCATACTCATTAATCATAGCTTACTTCCAGTTGGCATTGGTTAGAGCTTGCTTAACATTTATTGGTTTTAAAGGTGTAGCTGAGGTAGGAAGAGGATGTTTTGTTGTAATATAGGCCTTGGGTTTATGTATGCCATTCTTAGACCTAGTCACCATCCTATTTGAGTATTATTATTTGAAGAAACATGTTCAACAGGTTCAATTGGTACTGAGATAGGTTGAATTGGGAGGTTCACATCAGAAGTTAGTTCAATAGGTAAGTTTATAACAAGAGATTTTGAAATTGAAGGAAATTTGGGAAAATGATTATGTGTATCAGTATTAACTATAGAACGTAAAGAATCTAAATTTTCATTGTGATTATCTTGATAATGTGAAGAAGTAGAACTTGTAGAAGTATTTGTGTGAGCTTGATCTGTGACATTTCCTGCTGAGACCTTTTATGAACGTTTAAAGGAGGAATAACATGGATGATGACAAAAAGCCCTGGTAATGATTGTACAGAATTAGATTGAGAGAAATTTTTTAACATAGAGGTATAAGGAAAGTTTTGTTCATAAAAAATAACATTCCTAGAAATATAGACTTTACCAGACTTGTGAGGACATTGAAACCTTTATGTTAAGAGGAATAACCTAAGAATACACATATGTCAAAGTGAAAATCAACCTTTTTAAAGTTAAAGGGTCTCAAATGAGGAAAGCAACCACATCCAAAAATCTTAAAGATCTTGTAATTTGGGAGTGTGTCATACAACTTTTTGAAAGGAGGGGTATAATTTAGGGTGGCAGTGGACAATCTGTTTATGAGATGAACTACTATTTGAAAGGAATTCCACCAAAATTCAATTGGCTTGAGCAAGCATAGTGAGACCTAGCTCAACAATGTACCTATGGTTCCTCTCTATCTTACCATTTTATTGGTGTACATGGGGACACAAGTGTTTAAACAATATACCTTGAGTTTGTAAGAAATTTAAGAAGGACTTGAATTCCCCACCCCAATCAGATTGAAGTACCTTTATTTCGCAGTTGAGTTATTTTTCAACTAGGTTTTTGAAGATAACAAACACTTGAAAAGCTTCAGACTTTAATTTGATGGGAAATGTCTAGGAGAATCGAGAAAGCCCATCTAGAAAATTTATGTAATACCTATAACCCTCTCTAGAAGGTGCGGGTTCATGACCCCAAATATCTGTATACACTAATTGAAGAGGTTGATTGGTAACTATTTTTGAATTAGGAAATGGTAGAGTGATTTTTCCCTTTTTGACAAGCTATACAAAAGGAAGAGTCAAGTTTTGAGCTCTTGATGTTCTCATATTACAATATCTTACTTAGAATGTCACGTGATGGATAGCCTACTCTTTTATGCCATAAATCATGTTGATTACTCTTATTGTTATCAAGACTGGTTGATTTCACTTTATGCATATAAGTATTTGAGTTATGACTTGAAGGTTTGGAAAAATATGCAATTTTATTAGCTTTGAAACACTTGTAAGTAGAATTTGTATTTGTATTAACAGGAGATCGTACATCACTAGGCAGTTGTACATCAGAAGGTCTCTTATTGTTATTTACAGAATCAAAAGAGACAAGACTTATTCAATGGCTCTTTGAAACAGGTAAAACAAATTTCATTGAGCAATGAAATGCAGAGGCATTAAGAGCTTTATCATCAAGAAAAGTCAGCAGATATAAGCCACATTTAAGTGCTCCTTTAAGTAGAAGTGATCCCGAAGTAATGTCCTTCATAAAACACGCATCAGCATGAAATTCAATAACGATATCATTGTGTTTACTCAACTTTGATACACTAAGTTTTTCTTGAATTCAAGTACTCTAAGCAAAGAATCAAGTTTTAAAGGATATGTTTTAGAAGGTAATATTGGAATTGGCGGCGGCGCGTGGCTAAAGTGTGGTGGCTTTAAAAAAATAAATCATTTAAAACTTTATCGATTGAAAATAAAAATAATTGCGACAACAATTGGTTCTAAATTTTTTTAAACCAATTTAATAAAAGAACATTTTTTCCCCATCAGATCCATTATATATCTATACATTAAATCAAAGACATATAATATAAGAGTTATACCTCTTATAGTTTTATCAAACGTCTTTACAAACAACGAACGTGTAATCTCACGAACAACAGACTGCGAGATCCATACCAAGATTTTTCAAGCCAATTCTCAAAGACACTAGGACATGTGTGGGCACGTAAAATAAATAAAAGACATTTTTTTTGTCTCTAGATGTACTCAACCCATGAGATCTAGAGATTTTGGAGAATGACTATTATGAGACAAAACTCTAAGAAAATTAGGAAAATCCATAGAGCTTTTTGATTAACCTATAATCACACAGTTACACACTCTGAGGCTAATAGAATAATATATATTTATATCTTCTAGGTCAAGGCTCATAAGAGTTTTAGGGATTTATGAAATAATAAATTAATTATAAATGTGTCATTGCAGTGGGATCCACTGCAATTGAGCGAACACTGCAGTGCCACATGGCACTACAGTGTGCCGTGTGGATCAACATTACCCCACGACACTGCTGATTCACGGCACCAATGAAGTGTCTTGTGGAACTACAACATGCCACGTGTTACTATAGTCTCACGTGGCATTACAGTAACTCATGTCAATATCTGATTAAAAAATCAGAGACTGACATGTGGTAGTCTGATATGTCACATGACAATTATCTGATAATTTATTATTTATATAAATCAGATAAATATCTAGATATCAATTAACTTACCTGATCTCCCAATAAATTATCTTACTTGTTAATTAACAAATTAGATAAACAAAATCAAATCATTATCTCGTAATAATTTATTATTATTTAATTTCATAAATCAAATATTCGGTCTCACTAATTGATCAACACTAAATTATTCAAATATATTATTTATTTGTAATATCTGAAAATTATAATAAATAATATTATTAATTAACTAATATCACATAATTGTCTCATAAGTATATACTTGCCCCATAAATTTAATTCCTTATACAAGCTAGTCATTTTCTAATGTTCTAAAATATTCACACTATAAACTGTATAGTACAGATGTGACTCAAGGATCATAGACCCATAACTCTAAGCTCCAATAAACTATATTATTAATTATACTCTTTAATTTGATAATCTTGTTTATTAATTTCATTATTACTCCACTATAAATATAAACTTACACTCTTAGTAATTACAGAATATATTTATAGAGTATTCTCGTATAGTCCATTGATATAATCACTTTATGTAGTTCTGTCCTTCAATTATTGGTTCGTACATTAGAACTGATTAAAATTATTGTTTTACCCTTCTAATTACCTCTTGATGTTTAGGTACCATTAATTCACTAGTGAACATCCAATGTATAGTCGTATATAAATTTGAGTTCAATAACCATTCGGTTCGAGAATTAACACTAAAGAAAATCAATATACGATCCATTAGGAAAACTTGGATCTTAAATCTTGTAAGATCATGTTCTGAGTCAGTCATATCATTGAATCTCCAAAATAAAAGTCACCAGCATGTTTTATAAACAAACATTAACAAGTGAATCAAAAGACCCAGTAGACATGCATAAGAGTTCATAACTACTCAGAGTTCAGACTGATCTACATATGTTCATCGGGTTTGATGTGTATTAAATTTTTATGATAAACGGTAAGTTAATAAAGATATTAATCCACATCGGTCATGTCCTATATAATCTACTTATATAAAGTACATTCACTAAGATGTCTATCCACATCAGTGACACGGATCTAGATAACATGAATTCATAATGCTTAGTGAACCGTACTAGCAACAATTCATTAAAGATTTCATATTTTAATATGTTATGGACCATTTTATTCATTATCTATGATCTTAATCCTCTCGTACTTATACAAAATCAAAGTCACATTAATGGATATGGAATTTTCAAATATAGATAAATTATTCAACAATAATTTAAAAAGAACAATTATAAGAAAAGTCTAATATAATTAATTTCATATTAAAATTGTCTAAACACATGCTTTGATGCCACTATGCCCAACAATCTCCCATTTGCCCGAAAGAAAATGTGGCATCTCTCTCAACCCCATATTTCTTACATGACCATCAAATGACTTCGCTGAAATTATCTTGGTAAAATGATCGACCTGGTTCTGATCTTACGCTATCTTCATAACAGTCACATCCCTTCAATGCACGATCTCTCTTACTAGATAATATTTTCTCTCAATGTGCTTTCCCCTCTTGTGACTCCTCAGTTCTTTGGGATAAGCTACCGCCCCACTGTTGTCATAGTACATGATCAGTGGCTTATCCATATCCGTAACTACTTCCAGATCAATATAGAACTTTCTAAGTCATACCACTTCTTTCGTAGAAACACAAGCCACTATATATTGGGCTTATATAGTGGAATATGTAATACTAGATTATTTAATACTTCTCCCAACTACAACTCTTCCACCTAGGGTGAATACTGATCTAAAAGTTGACTTTCTACTGCCCTATTGTTGGAATTATGTCCATCAAGTAGGGTGTAATAACTATTAATGAGTATTTAGTTATTTCTCAGACATTTTGTATTACTAAATTTAATGAATGAATCAAAGTTTTTCTATTAATTAAAGTGTATTTATAATTTACTCAAGTCTTGAAACTATTGTCAACGTAAGAAGAGTAAAGATTGAGGGGTCTTCCAGACAAACTCTTCTAAAATAGTTCAGAATGTTATTTGTAGTCTTAAGATTGAATGGGTAATTAGTCCGATTACGACCATCAAATTGAACTAAAGGATGCCGGTCATGGGGCATGAGAGTGGAGACTCTAACAGTTGACCTGGTCATGTTATGGAACATGATGAATAAACCAGTAACAAAATAGTTTGGAGCAAAGCCATTTATCTAGCTCTAAATCTAATTGTTTACACCTTAAAAGTATTTTCGTGATTACTTTAATCTTGTGGTTAATGCGAAACTTGACTTAGTTACTTGTAGTCTTTGATACACCAAATGAGTGAGTTAGAATTACTGGACAATATTTCGGCTGTTGGGATCGTGATTCAACTAAGATGGAGTTACTTAATTCACATATATGAAATTCGTGGTGAGATTGTAAACTGCAACTATATCACCTTATGCTTCATCGATGGGTGTGTGAATAAATAGACATGACCATATACTCGATGAAATGAATAATTGAATAAGACATGGTGAACTGTGCAAGATAATTCACTGTTATGTCTTTCTTATTCATAATCCATAAATGAGTCAAGAAAATAATAACTAGATGAGTAAAATGGTAATTTTACATCCTGCTCTTGCTATTGATATTCACTAAGCGTAGCATAGGAAAATATTATGTAGACCATGTAATAAAAAGTGTTTATTTGCATCAACAGAAAATGTAGCGCGTATGAATCGAGAGTTAATTCAGCATCAGATCTATAGTGGAGTCGTACGATGTCAGAATTGAATAGGTTAGGATTTTATGGAAATGAATTCACCGAGTATTTGAATTCTATAGCTTTATTCATGTGAGTCCACTCAGTCTCAGAAGTAACTCATAAGGACATAAATGAGAAGCCACACTAGTCGGACCAAAAATATGTTTTGGACCAACGTATACTTCCCGAACTCATATATGATGGGTATCATCACCAAAGTAGTGAAGAGAAAAGATTAATGTTCAAATTAATTAATTATTATTTTCCAATTATTAGATAACTAGTAAATAAAAGAAATTAATTAATTAATTGATGGAGATCAATTTAATTTACCAATTTAGATTGATGAATTTGGACACAGTATTGGCTCTAGGGAGATGTAAAATTTCGACCATTATAGTAAATGGATGAGAATTTGGCAATTTACAGTATATGTGTAAATTTTGTAATCTTTATATAAGGGATGACATTAAGGTTGCTTCTCTAAGTGTGTTGACATAACCTTGATCACAGTGTGTGATTACTTAGAGAAAAAAAAGAAGCAATTTCTCTCTTCTCTCCCTATTATCGCCAAAATCTAGAGGATGAAGAGAAAAATTTATTTATTTTTCTTCTGTTATTTTGAGAGCCCACCCTCAATTTCTGACGACATCCTATTGAGATATACGTCTGAATCTTACTAGTGGTTGTTGGTGCAAAGATTGATTCAAGTTCTACAAAGAACGAAGAACGCAAAACAATAAATATGATTCCACCAAGTAGAACTTCTCCGATACGAGAAATGTATAACATTATTTTCATCTCTTCTAAATACGCATGATCATAAAAATGTTGTATATTTAATATGATTAAATAATTGATGTGAAATTTTTTTTATTTTCCAACCACGAACTGTTCTTAGTTCATTGTTTATCCTTAAATTTTAAAAATCGATCCAACAATTGGTATCCGAGCCATGAGTTCTTGATTGTGCATATTTAGTAATTAGACATATGTATCAATGGATGTTGTGATATTGGCATATATTTTGTGTATGACAGATTCAAAGTATGTTTAAATGTGATTTATGAATGGATCTCGATTATTGATCTTTAGGTATTTATTTTTAATTTTAGAATTGATGTATTCTAAAATTGAGGCATGAGATTTTATGTAATTTAATTTTGGCAAAATTTGTATCTTTAAATTTCATGTAAATTCATCATCACAAGAAAAGTCACCGTTCCTCACCGCCACTCGCCTTTGTCACTGTCGTTCAATCATTCTATAAATGGTGATCAAACTTGTTAAGATCTCTTCTATGCTAAAAGTCATCTGTGAATCCCCATTTTGATTGACCTTGATCGGTCATTGCTACAAAAGAGGGCCCCAGTCTTGTCGGCCCCCAATTCTCAACCCCGACCTAACACAAGTGGTTTTAGAACCCACATTTTGAAAAGTTTTATTAGGCTCATAGTAGTAGTCGAAGACCTTTTCTTCTGTTACTTCACATAGCTTTTAGTCTCCTTGATAGTTGGAAGTTCTCCAAAAGTATGAAAAGCTGGAGGACTTTGTACCATCCATTCCAGTGTGGTTGAATTCTGTTCAACAGCCGGCCCAAGGACTTGGAGCACATCTTTTGTTATTTCCACTGCTTAAAGGGATTGTTACGATCACGAAGAAACAACGAATCCCAGCTATGGATATATAAGAGCCAAAACTACTAAGGGCATTCCATCCAGCGTAAGTAAAGACTGGCTACCTAGTGATTTACAACCACCCTCACTGCACACTATATCTCTTTGTATCTTTCTTATCGAACTGCATGCTACGGATATATAAGAGCCAACGCAATGGGAGGTTACAATTCCTAATCCACTATTGCAGTCGTTTTTATATCGAAATGATTTTATTTTTAGGCAGTGAGTTTCAATCTTTCCTACTTACTTATATAAAAAGCATTTTCGTGCTAAGTAGTTAATCGTTTTTGTTCATTGCCGCACCGTCTCCTACTTCCTCATGCCGTCGTTTGCTGTTGCCGCTTGCCACCGTAGGTTTCCTAATTATGGTTTAAGAAACCTTAAGGCTTCTGAAACTTTAGGGTTTAGAAAACCTTGAATTTTTGGAAACTTTAGGGTTTAGGAAACTTTGAGTTTTTTGAAAATTTAGGGTTTAGGAAACCTTGAGATTTTGAAAACTTTTGAGTTTAGGAAAACTTGAGGTTTTGACAACTTTAGGGTTTAGGAAACCTTGAGTTTTTTGAAACTTTAGGGTTTAGGAAACCTTTTGGGGTTTTGGTAATTTTAGGGTTTAGGAAACCTTGAGGTTTTGAAAACTTTTGGGTTTTGGAAACCTTAGGGTTTTACCCAATCCAGTCCCTAAAAATTATTTATATTTAATTTAGTAATTTTTCAACATTAATAAATTAGAATTTATTTTACAAATTTTTAAAAATAAATCAATTGATTAATTTATTTGATAATTTATTTATCAAAATAAAAATTGTTGGAAACTTAAATTGTAAATTGAAATTTGAATTTTGAAAATGAGCCTGGACTTTTGTAAAGAGTTACAAATTGATGGGGTTTTTTGAAGGAGAATGAGAAGATTACAGGCGCCATGAAAATTAGTATTTAAATTATTGTGATTTGTTTATTATTCTTTTTATGAGTTATAATTAAAAATAAGCCATAGAGAGGATTATTTTGAATGAATGATTTATTAGTAATCTCATATCATCATATAACATGTCATATAAAAATAAAAATATGTCAATATCAAAATGGCATGTCGCATGTACATGCATAATTGTAGTTTAAATTTATAATGAGTTATAATTTAAATACGAATTTTATAAAAGTTATAATTTTAAATTGTGATTAAATTTAATAAAAGTTAATAATTTTCAAACTTATTTTTTCAAATTTATAAAAGTTATATTTTTGAAAAAGTAAAAAAAATCTATTTTTCAAAAAACTAAGTTGGCGGGTCATTTACGTTGAAAAGTTCCCAAGGTCCCTAACGTAAACTTGATCGTGGCACGAGAAATGATTAGATCTGCCCTAGCGGTCCTCTCTTCAGTATGAGAAATTTAGGAATCGTGTCACTTTGAGTCATCGGTTGCTTGAAAAGCTAAAACTTGTAAAGGAAGTAGTGAGGTAGGATCGTTCTTAGATGGACTGTTAGTTCATGACAACCTTTAAAGTCGATGCGTAGGTTAAACATTTAGACCGAAGCACATTGGAATCCCTTATAGGCGTTAGTCAATGGGTCAAGGTGACCAAAACCATTAGTGATTGGTTAAGCTAGATGTAGTGACATCTTGAGAAGCGTTAACCGAACGAGATGAGTCTCGATACGATATGGGGTAAGTTGGACGTTGTCCTTAGATGAGACAAGCTATCATTCTTGATTATAACATCATGAAATAAATATTTTTTTATTGAATTTTTAAATATTTAAGTATTTGTATCATGCATTATACTTTCCTAAATGATTGAGTATTTATTTACACCACTTTATTCACTCTTTTCAATAATCATGCCGTTATCCCCACTCTCAACTATCTTAAATGTGAACAAACTTACTAGTGAAATTTACATGGATTGGAAATGTAATCTTGATATCATACTGACAGTAGAAAAGCATAAGTTTGTGCTCACCACCCCTTGTCCCCTTGAGTTTATTGCTGAATCGACTTAAGAGGAAAATGATGCTTATGCTTCTTGGTTGCGTTCTAATGAGATCGTCTGGTGTTACATCTTGGCTTATGTTAGCAATGTCTTGTAACAACAACATCAGAACATAGAGATTCCACTGATATGATGTTAAACGTCATCAAAATGTTCGAAGATCAGGGTAATCAAGCCAAATAGGCTAGTGTGTGAAACTTCATGAACCACAAGATGAAACATAGAACTCCTGTCAGAGTGTTGAGGTAATAATTAGTTATCTAAATGAGATGGAGACCATGAGTGTTGAGGTAGATGGCGAGACACAAGTTAATATGATCCTTGATACTCTGCCTGACACTTTTGAGAACTTCAAACTTAATTATTCGATGAATAAGTTGAGGTACTCACTTCCTGAACTGATGAAGGAACTACAAGCTGCTGAGATCCTATTTCTGAAGGGAAAGAGGAAGAATGGAGAGAAAAACTTTACTGAAAGAAAGCGTTCTACGTCTGGCACAAAAAAGAAACACATGAGAGGTCTGAAGAAGGCTGAGAAGTAGAACTCGAAAACTGTGAAAGGTAAGGGCACTATAAAAGTGGACAAGTCTATTTTTTCTATAAAGATCGAAGATGATACTTCATGGTCTTGGAGAAAAATGATCAGTCCTAGAGAGAAGATATCTCATTTATGCAGGTTGAAGATCAACAATGGACAGTCTTCCTCCCTTTTCAATGACCTTTGGCACAATGATGGCATTATTCTTCAACAGTTTGGTAATGACTTTATTAACCTGACTGGTTTAAATCTTTATTACCCTCTGTCTATTATTATTAGAGAGGGGATATGGAGATGGCCTAACCGAGTCATTAAGAGCCTGTTCTAGTCTAGATACATTTATCTTACTCTAGGGCTCCCTTCCTTGGATGAAGATAGATGGATTTGGACAACTAGTAGTAATGGTGATTTCTCTACAAGAGATATTTATACTTCTTTGTCTCCTCAGCATGTTCCGGCTACATGGAGTCACCTGGTTTGGTTTTCTGGTCACACCCAAAGTGTGCCTACACTGGTGTTGGATTGGAGTGTGGTTTTTGCATTGATGGCTCTGAATCTATGCATCATTTATTCTGTTATTGCCCATTAACTAGGTAGATTCTTGATTCTTTATTGTAGAGATGTGATGTTTTTATTGTCCCTAATGCTTGAGATGAGCTGATTCTTAGGCTTCTCTCTTTTGAAAACCCTAAGTCTTATTCTTTTTTGAGTAGCATACTAGTTTTGTCTACATCTGTGTTACTGTCTTTGGATTGAGAGGAATAGTAGAATTTTATGGGTAAAATCATGGATTCTCGTCTCATTTTGAGAAAGATTTCGAGTACAGTTTGAGAGAGATTATTCTTTCTTACCAATGATAGATCTCTCAACTTTGATGATGATATATTGGAGAGATGGATGTAATTTGCCATTAGCCTTTTTTTTCTTGTCCTAGGGTATGCCCCTTGTATTTGAGTAAAATTTTTTGTTAATATATTTTTTCATTTGACAAAAAAGTGGACAAGTCGAAAGAAAAGTGTCAACATTGTGGAGCCGTTAGTCATTGGAAACGCAAGTGCCCAAACTATGTCAATGAGTTGAGATCTAAAAGTATAATACTTGTTACTGATGCCTGTTATGTGGCTGACTCTACTTTTTCATGGATTGTAGACTCTATAGTCACTAACCATATTTGTTTTCCCTCCAAGGGTGAAATCAGAAGGCTTGACGAGGGTGAGTTCAGTTTCTGTTGGGGAAATGGAGCACTAGCATTGGCCATATCTGTTGGAACTATTAAATTATCATTCGATAACAATTCTTATGGTTTTACATGATGCTTATTATATCTCAATGTTTAGGAATAACCTTATTTCAGTAGCTAGTTTAATTAAGTAAGGATTCAGTTTGAATTTCACTGATAAAGGATATTGATATTTTTAGAAATGATTGCTTAATTACTACTGCACATTTGATAAATAAACTGTTTTACATAAAATTAATAGTTCCAATGAGAAGTGACACTGAAGTAAACTGATTTTCAAATTGATAGTAAAAGGTTGAAGTCTGACTCATCCGATCTAACATATTTGTGTCACTTACGTCTTGGCCACATTATCCTAGACATGATCAAAAGACTTGCAAATGATGGTCTATTGTAAACTTTAAGTGTGAGATCACTACCCAAGTGTGAATCCTATACCGAAGGGAAAATGACCAAGAGACCCTTTTCAGTGAAGGGTGAAAGAACCACTCAATATCTCAAACTTGTAAATAATGATGTATGTGGGCCATTGGATATCCAAGCAAGAGGAGGTTATGAGTACTTTGTAACCTTCACTGATGACTACTCACATTTTGGACATATCAATCTCATGCACCAAAAGTTTGAAACATTTGAAAAGTTCGTGGTCGAAAAATAATTAGAGAAATAAATCAAAATGCTATGATTTGATCGTAGTGGAGAGTACTTGCTAGGAGAGTTCGAAGACTTTCTTAAGGAAGAATATATTCTTTTCTTAGCTTACAGCACCTGGCACTCTAGAGCAGAATGGTGTAATAGAGAAAGGAATCAAATTCTAATCTATATGGTTAGATTCATGATGAGTTACTTATCCCTCCTAGATTTATTTTGGGGATATGCCTTGGAAACAACAACATGCATTCTGAACCAAGTTCCATCAAAGATGGTGCCTTGTACGCCATATGAAAGATGGAATGGATGAAATCATCCGTAAACCACCTTAGAATATGGGGATGCCCAGCACATATTCTGAAACCGAAGACAAGCAAGTTGTTCACTCGATCAGAATTATGCCTGTTTGTAAGATATCCCAAGGGAACGAATGGAT
Source organism: Datisca glomerata (assembly GCA_003255025.1). Lineage (NCBI taxonomy): Eukaryota > Viridiplantae > Streptophyta > Magnoliopsida > Cucurbitales > Datiscaceae > Datisca > Datisca glomerata. The sequence continues at coordinate 336,017 of QANY01003765.1, read as the reverse complement.
ACATCTTTTATAGTTCAACTGAGAAGAAAATATTCATGAGCACGAATGCACGCTTTCTTGAAGAGGACTATATAAGAAGTGTGAAGATGGGAAATACTCTTGTGGTAGAGGAATTATTGAGTGGGAGAACACTGACTCTCCAATCAGAAACTGTTTCGGATTCAATAATGGAACAACCATAGCAGGAGCCAGAGCCTATAGAGCCTTGATGTAATGGGAGGGTTGTTAGACAACCCGATAGGTACATGTGGTATCGAGATGCCTTAACAATAGTCTCAGGTAAGGATGATGACAAACCTGTCTTCTACTCACAGGTCATGACTGGTCCTAAAGTAAATCTATGGCAAGAAGCCATGAACGTTTAGATACAATCGATGTACTCGAACGAAGTCTGAACACTTGTAGATCCTCTTGAATAGGTAAAACCCATAGGGTGTAAATGAATTTATAAGAAAAAAAGAGGTTCGGATAAGAATGTGGAGAGATTCAAAACTAGGCTAGTAGCTAAGGGCTAAACCCAAAAGGAAGGTATTGACTATGAGGATACCTTATCACCGATGGTCATGCTTAAATCCATCTGAATCCTCTTGTCCATTGCTCATGTCCTCAATTATGAAATTTGGCAGATGGACGTCAAGATTACTTTTTTGAATGACAATCTTGAAGAGCGCATTTATATGGATCAATTAGACGGGTTCGTGGAGAAAGGCCAAGAGGGAAAGGTTTACGAACTGTTGAAGTCCATATATGGACTTAAGCAAGCATCTCGATCGTGGAATATCAGATTCGACAAAACAATCAAGAACTTCGGTTTTGAGTAGTTAGTGGACAAACCCTGTGTGTATAAGCTGATACACGAAGAGAATGTAATTTCTCTGGTTTTGTATGTGGATGATATTCTGTTCATTAGGAATGATGTAGGAAAATTGTCTGATGTCAAGATTTGGCTTGCAAAACAATTTGATATGAAGGATCTTGGGAAGCTGCATTTATCCTAGGTATTCAGATTTTTCGGGATCAGAAAAATAGACAATTGACATTGTCTCAAGTATCTTATATTGATAAGGTGATAGATCCCTTCAGTATGTGAGACTACAAGTAGGGATATCTTCCTTTCAAGCATGGAGTTAGCCTCTCCAAGGAGCAGTCTCCCAAGACTCCTCAAGAAGAGCAAGATATGAGAAATGTTCCCTATGCCTCAACCGGAGGAAGTCTCGTGTATATGATGCTTTGCACTAGGCCAGACATTTGCTACATGGTGGGCGTGGTGAGTCATTTCCAATCTAATCCTAGACTCGAGCAGTGAATGTCATCATGCATATCCTTAAGTAACTTAGGAGAATAATGAACTACATACTTGTGTATTCAAGTATTGACCTTAGTATGACGGTGTATACTGATTCGATTTCCAAGCAGGCAAAGATTCTAGGAGGTCCACTTCAAGATCAGTGTTCATCTTGAACGGTGGAGTAGTTGTGTGGAGAAGTATCAAGTAATCTTTCATTTACTGATTCTACCATGGAAGCTGAGTATGTGGCAGCTTGTGAAAGTGCAAATGATGATGTATGGCTTAGAAATTTCTTGAAAACTCTAGAAGTTGTTTCAGAAGTTGACAAGAACATGACACTTTATTGTAATAATAGTTAGGCTGTAGCGAATTCGAAGGAACAAAGAGCTATAAAAGATTCAAACACATAGAGCATAAATATCACCTTATTAGAAAAATTGTTCAGCGTGGAGATGTTTTAGTTACACACATATCGACAGTCAACAACCTGACAGATATATTCACGAAGACTCGTGCACGCCAACTTTAGTCCAAGTGAGAGATTTTTGGAATTATGTCCATAAAATTGGGTGTAATAACTATATATGAGTATTTAGTTATTTCTCAGACATTTTTTATTACTAAATTTAATGAATGAATGAAAGTTTTCCTATCAATTAAAGTGTGTTTATAATTTACTCAAATCTTGGAACTATTGTCAAAGTAAGAAGAGTAAAGACTAAGGAGTCTTCCAGACAAACTCTTCTGAAATAATTAAAAATGTTATTCGCAGTCTTAGGATCGACTAGACAATCGAGTCCAATTACGACTGTTAGATTGAACCAAAGGATGCTGGTCTTGGGGCATGGAAGTGGAGAGTCTAACGGTTGACCTAGATATGATATAGAACATGTTGAATAGACCAGTAACAAATTAGTTTGGAGTAAAACTATTTATCTGGCTATAAATCTAAATTGTTTACACCTTAAGGGTATTTTCATGATTACCTTAATCCTGACGTGAATACGAAACTTGATTTAGTTACTTGTGGGCTTTGATACTCTAAAGGAGTGAGTTTGAATTGCCGGACAATACCTCGACTGTTGGGAGCGTGATTCAACTATGTTAGAGTTACATGATTCACATATATGGAATTCATGGTGAGATTGCAAAATACAACAATATCACCTTATGTTTTATTGATTTGTGTGTGAATAAATAAACTTGGCATGCACTCGCTGAAATGAATCATTGAATAAGACATGGTGAGCTATGTGAGACAATTCATTGTTATGTCTTTCTTATTCATAGTTAATAAAGGAGTTAAGGAAATAATAACTAGATTGGTAAAACGATAATTTTTTACATTCCGCTCTTATTATTGATATCCACGAAGGGTAACATAGTAAAATATTGTGTGGACCGTGAAATAAAAAGTGTTTATCTACACCAACAGAAAAATGTAGCGCTCATGGATCGAAAATTAATTCGGCAGCAGACCTATAGTGGAGTCGTACGATGTCAAAATTGAATAGGTTAGAAATTTATGGAGATTAATTCACCGAGTATTTGAATTCTATAACTTTATTCATGTGAGTCCATTCAGTTTTAGAAGTAACTCATATGGACATGAATGAGAAATCACACCAGTCGGACCAAAAATGTGTTTTGGACCAACGTATACTTCTCGAACTCATATGTGATGAGTATCATCACCAAAGTAGTGAAGAGACAAAATTAATGTTCAAATTAATTAATTATTATTTTCTAATTATTAGATAATTAGTAAATAAAAGAAATTAATTAATTAATTAATGGAGTTCAATTTAATTTATCAATTTGAGTTATTGAATTTAGACAAAGTATTGGCTCCATGGAGATCTAAAATTTTGACAATTACAGTATAAGGAGGAGAATTTCGGCAATTTATAGTATAGGAGTATATGTGTAAATTATGTAATTTTTATACAAGGGATGGCATTATGGTTGCCTCCCTAAGTGTGTTGACACAACCCTGATCACAGTGTGTAATTACACATAGTAAGAAGAGGAAAAAATATTTTTTTCTTAAGTTGTTTTGAGAGTCCATACTTAATTTCCGATGACATCCTATTGAGATATACTTCTGAATCCTACGAATGGTTGTTGGTGCGAAGATAAATTCAAGTTCTGCAAAGAACGCAAGACAATTAATATGATTTCACCTAGTCATAACTTCTCTAATACAATAAAGTTATAATATTATTTCAACGTCTTTTAAATACGTCAATATAAATATGCATGATCATAAAATGTTTTATATTTAATATGATTAAATAGTTTATGTGAATTTTTTTTATTTTCAGCCCATGAACCGTTCATGGTTCATTATTTTTCCTCAAATTTTTAAAATCCGATCCAACATCGATCTGATTAAAAATCAGAATCAGTATATCCAGTGGGGTTCAGGTCTCCACCTGAATAAACAAGCGTATAATTTCTCATTCTTCGAAGATACTTGAAAATGTATTTTACTGCAATCCAATGTTTAAACCAGAATTTGATTGATAGTGCTTGACAATTACTACTGGATAACAGATGTCTGGTCTCGTACACAACACTACATATATGAGATTTTCAGCAACTGAAGCATAATGAATCTTTCTCATATCTTATTCCTCTAAAGGTGTCTTAGGACACTGCTAATTGGAAATGACAATTCCATATCTGGTCGGTAGTTGACCCTTTTTAGAATTTTTCATAGAGAATCTCTCCAGCACCTTATCAATATAAGATGTCTGAGAAAGTGTCAAGAACTTGTTCTTTCTATCCCTTACGATTTAGATGCCTAGAACATAGCTCGCATATCCCAAATCTTTCATTTAAAATTTCTCAGCTAACCACTTCTTTACTTTCGATAAAGTTTCTACATCATTTCCAATGAGTAGAATATCATCTACATAAAGAACTAAGAAAATCACTATCACTATCTTTTATGTATTTATAAACACAACTTTTGTTAATACTTTTCTCGAAGCAATACGATTTAATAATTTCATCAAAGGAAGATTCCAAGATCTTGATGCTTGTTTTAATCCATAAAAGCAATTAAGCAACTTGCATACTTTCTGATCTTTCACCTTTTTCACGAACCCTTCTTGTTGTATAATATAAATGCTTTCTTCAAGATATTGATTCAGAAAAGCTGTCTTGACATCCATTTGCCATATTTCATCGTCTAAACTAGCGGCTACAAATAAAAAGATACGAATGGATTTTAGCATGGCAATGGGAAAGAATGTCTTTTCATAATTGGCTCATTCCCCATGTGTATAGTATTTGGCTACCAGCCGTGCCTTGAAAATCTCTATTTTCCCATATGCACATCTTTTCTTCTAAAAGTCCATTCACATCCAATGTGCCTGAAATCTTTAGGTGGATCTACAAGTTCTCAGACAGAATTGGATACATCAATTTCATTTCTTGGTTCATAGCATCTTTTCATTCTCTTTTTCAGGATCTTCCATCACCTCTAAAAAAGGTTAATGGATCGTACTTATCAGTGTCAGAAACTATGACATGTGCCTCTAGTTCATAACGAATAGGTTATCTTACAACCTTCCCACTACGACGTTTCACTAAGGTTTCCTTAACAGGAACAATGGCTTTGTGGTTTGTCGTTTATCAGTTAACGATGAAGGTGGTCTAATCTCATCAGATACTAATTCTTCAAGAACTACTTTACTCTGAAGTTTATAGTTTTCCATATAGTCGTTCAAGGAAAGTGACATTTTTTTATACAAACAAATTTTCATTATTGTGACAATAAAAGTACTCATCTCTTGTCTCTAAAGCATAGCCAACAAATATACACACTTCAGACCTTGAGTCTAACTTTTTGGTTTAAGAACGTGAGTTGCATACCCCCATATACGAAAATGACACAAACTAGGTTTTAAGCCATTGCATAACTCTAAAGGTGTCTTGCTTATAGACTTAGAAGGCACGGCATTCAAAACGTAGGTTGTCATTTGAAGTACATATCCCCAGAATGTGAGCGGTAGTAATGAGTAGCTTAATATCGACCTAACCATATCCAATAAGGTTCGATTTCACCTTTCTGAAACACTATTTTGCTGTGTCGTTCAAGTGTTGTGAGTTGTGATAGAATCCCATACTCCAGTAGGTAATTCTTGAATTCTAAATCCAAATATTCATTACCTCGATCTGATCAAAGTATTTTCAAAGATTTACCTAATTGTTTTTCAGTTTCGCCTTTGAAGTCTTTAAACTTTCCAAAAGTTTTAGACTTTCTATGCATTAAGTATAACCATATCTAAAGTAATCATCAATAAATGTGATGAAATTCCCATACCCACCTCTAGCTTGTACATTGATCGACCCACATACATCACTATGTACTAGCTTAAGTGGTTCTTTGGCGTTTTGTCCCTTTCTAGAGAAATGTCTCTTGGTCATTTTACACTCTAGACAAGATTCACAAACTGGAAGAGTCCCAACTTTTAGGTCCTTCAAAGCACCATGCTTCGTTAACCGATTTAATCTATCTATATTAATATGTCCCAACATAAGATGCCATAGATACGTGTCATCATCATGAGAAAGTTTTTATCTTTTGTTACTTTTAGGATTTGCTACTTTAGACAATTTTGATTTATTTAATGCACGTTCAGTCAGTTTAAGTATATATAGTCAGTTCAAAACTTTTCATGACATGTATTGAATTCACTCTTTGAAATAATAAACTAATTATTAATAAAAAAATATCAAATAATTGTTCATACAATAACGATAAAGAAATCAAATTTCTCGAAAAACCAGTAATAAAATAAACATTGTTCAAATTAAAAAAATTATTTCCAAAGCTTAAACGGACTGTCCCCGAAGCTTTTGCTAATACAAGCGCACCACTACCAATTTTCATTATTACATCGCCATCAACCTGCTCCCTTGATGAATCAAGCATCTGCAAAGAAGAACATACATAGTTAGTGGCTCCTGAATCCAATATCCAGGATTATAAATCATATTCCACTAAACAAGTTTCAAGTACAAGTAAATCACATTTACTTTTCTTTTCAGCTCAAAGAGATACTAGCTACAGTTTCTCTTCCAGTGACCAACTCCACAGTGGAAACACTTTCCCTTAGGTTTGATGTCGCCTTTGTTTTTCTTGACCTTAGGTGAGTTTTTGGCTTTCTTTCCTCTTTTCTTTTTACTCTTGTCCTTACTATTATTCTTTTTTTTTCTTAACAACATTGGAAGAAGGTTTCTGCTCAACAACATTTGCATCACTCTCTTTGGTCATACTCTTGTTGAGTGACTCAAAAGTCTGTAGCTCATTCAACAATTGATTCATGTTGAATTTCAACTTGTTCATAATATAGTTGGTGGTAAATGCAGAAAAGGTAACTGTGAGCGATTCAAGTATAATGCTGACTTGAGTTTGTCCATTAAAGGTAGCCCCATGTACTTCTGTCGCATGCATTATTTTGATCATGTTCAAAACAAGTTCACGCACATAAATACCTCTTTTCATCTTAGAAAAATTTAAACTTTATTGATATATAAAACGAAAACAATTCCGATGCCATGGTTTCCAAAAAATAAAAACCTTTTTAATGAAAACCTTTTTTCTCATCGGATCCATATCTATACATTAAATCTAGGAGTTATGCTTCTTGTAGTCTTATCAAGCGTCATTATAGATAAAGAACTTGTAATCCCACAAACAATAGACTACGAGATCCACACCAAGATCTTTCAAGTCAATTCTCAAACATACTAGGGCGTGTGTGAGCACTTAGAATAAATCAAGACACTTTTATATCTCTAGATATACTCAGCACATGAGATTTATAGATTTGTAAAAGGATTATTGTGAGGCAAAACTCTGAGAAAATTAGGAAAACTCACAGAGTTTTTTATTAACCTTTAATCACACAGTTGCTGACACTAAGGCCAATAGNAGGCCAATATATATATATATATATATATATCTTCTAGGTCAGAGCTCATCAAATTTTAGGGATTTACAAAATAATAAATTAATTATAAATGTGCCATTGTAGCGGGATCCACTGTAATTAAGCTAACACTCTAGTGCCACATGGCAGTAATGTGCCGTGTGGATGAGCAGTACCTCACGACACTGCTGATTCATGGCACCACTGTAGTGTCGTGTGGCACTACAGTAAATCATGTCATTCTCTTATTAAAAAATTAGAGACTGACATGCGACGGTCTAATATGTAATGTGATAATTATCCTATAATTTATTATTTATATGAATCATATAAATATCTAAATTTAAGTTAATTCAAAATTAACTTATCTGATCTCTCAATCAATTATCTTATCTGTTAATAAACAGATTAGATAAACAAAATCAAATCATCGTCTCATAACGATTTGATATTATTTAATTTCATAAATCAAATATTATGTCTTACTAATCGATCAACATTAAATTAATCGATATTAGTATTTATTTGTAATTTCTGAAAAATTGTAATAAATAATATCATTAATTAATTCTTAACTAATTAAAATCACATAATTGTCTCAGAATTATACACGTCCCAGAAATTTAATTCCTTATGCAAGCTAGTCATTTTCTCATGTCCTAAAATCACCCTAAACTGTGTAGTACAGAGGTGACTAGGACCATAAACCAATAATTCAAAGCTCCAATAAACTAGATTATTACTTAAACTCTTTAATTAAATAATTTTTTTTATTAATTCTATTATTACTCCAATATAAATATGAAATTGCACTCCTAGTAATTACAAAATATATTTACAGTGTATTCTCGCATAGTCCATTGATATAATCACTTCATGTAGTTATGTCATCCAATTACTGGTTCGTAAATTAGAGTTGGTCAAAATAATCATTTTATCTTCTAATTACCTCTTGTTTCTTAAGTACTATCAATTCACTTGTGAAGACTCAATTTATAATCGTATTCTAAATTTGAGCTCAATAACCATTCAATTCTAGAATTAACACTTAAGAGAACTAATATATGATCCATTAGGAAAGCTTGGATTCCAAATCTTGTAAGATCATGTTCCCAGCCATTCATATCACTGAATCTCTAAAATATAAGTCACTAGTCTATTTTACCAAAAAACCTTATTGAGTGAATAAAAAAACCCAGTAGACATGCATATAAATTCACAACTGCTCAGGATTCAGACTGATCATCAGTTTTGATGTGTATTAAATCTTTAGATAAATAGTAAGTTAATAAAGATATTAATCCAAATCGGTCATGTACTTTATAATCTAATTATATAAAGCATTTTCGCTAAGATGTCTATCCACATCAGTGATCCAAATCTAGATTACATGCATTCTTAATGCTAAGTGAACCGTACTAAGAATCATTCATTAAAGATTTCATATTTTAATATGTTGCGGACTATTTTATTAATTATCTATGATCTTAATCATCTCGTATTAATACAAAATTATAGTCTCATTAATGAATAACATATTTTCAGATATTTATATATACATAAATTATTCAACAATCATTTAAACGAACAATTATAAGAAAAATTTAATTTTATTAAAATTGTCTAAACACATACTTTGAAGGCACTATGCCCAACATGTACTAGGGCAGAACCAACATGAGTTATAGAAAGCACCTTACCATTACCAACAACAAGTTTCTCATCTCTATTATACTCCTGTGCCATACTCAAATTGCTCAATTAAGATGTTACATGATTCGTGGCTGCACTATCTGTATGCCATGACATGTCATACTCAGGTTGAGTTGAAGCTATGTATGTTGTAGGTGAAGCTGTGTAAGATGGAGGCGGATTAGTAAGATTTGTAAAACTAGAAAATGTAAGGTTTACCTGTGATGATTGATGAGGTATTTGACTCCCATAACTCTTCTCATATATAAAATAACACACTGCAGCAGTGTATCCAATCTTGCCACAAACTTGACAGATTACTCTATTTCCTCTACCAAATCGTCCACCTCCTCTTATGCCATTCATGTTTCCATGATTACCTTGATTTTGTGGTCCTCTTCCTCCAAACTTGGTAGTATTCTGTTGCCAGATATGTTGACCAGCATTGATAGTTCTTCTCTCGAAAGTGCGAAAGGTTGCGTTAGCACACATTTTAATGTTTGACTCCAATTTTGCTTACTGCTTCTCTATGCTGCTTTCTTGGCACATTAGAAGTGCTTGAATTTCTTGATCACTTACTTCTTGTCCTCAAGACTTTCACCAATTTTTCTGATTAATCATAGAACTCTAAAATCATCACGTTTCTTTTTTTTAATGTTTATAGTGCATTCCTAAGTTGCATCATTTTTTTGTTTTTGATTGATTATCAAAACTTCTTTCCAACAAGTTCCAAACCTCTGAAGACGAAGTATACTGAGTCACTGTGCCAAGGACTCATTCGAACATAGAAGATCTAAGCCAACTAAGAACTAACTGATCTTTCTTGATCCAAACTTTATAGGCTGGATTCACTGCACCATCATCTGTTGTTCTTACAGGTCTTAGTAAAACTCCAAACATAATCTCATCCAGATCATTACCAATTAGAGCTGGAATAACTTGTGACTTCCAAAGCACATAGTTATTTCTATCAAGCTTCACACTGAGGGAGCTTTTAGTGTCTTAGAAAAGGCACTGGTTTGTGTATTGTAAAGCTTTTAGTGTCTTAGCCATATCAGTTGGTGTACTGACTTACCATCTGCTACTAACTTCATCCTATTGGTTTACTAACTAAAGTCTTCGAGCTACTGTATTGGTTAGTAAAATTAAAAATGTATTTGTGTCATTTAAGCGATCTAAATCTAAAAACAATAGTGTAAGACTGATTCGTTTTCAAACAGCTCTAAGTTATAACCACTGTTCTGGGAAGCCGGAATTCTATAAATAGTTACGTGTGCGAATAAGGATTTTCGTGTTTTCGGAAGGAAATTATCGACATATCGTTTATGGTAAAATTATATTATGACATGTAGTTTACATGTACCTACAAAAACTATGTCGTTAGTCTTAGAAAAGCAAATCGGCGGCCGACATCGGACATATCACGCATTCACGACTATTCAAGCACTTTCAGACCAGAACAGCTTCATCCCAGTTCCTATTCCACAACTTGTCTATCATCCTCGACAATTTTTACATATTTCAAGCATACAGCATGGACTCTGCCAAGGAACAGTTTCTCAAGGAGTTTGGTGCAGACTATGGTTACCCTGATGGCCCCAAGACCATCGATGAGATTCGAGCTACTGAATTTAAGCGCCTTGACGGTTAGTTTGCAATCATCCTCTGATTTTTTAACTTCGAAAGTCTATGGAAGGAAGAATGTTTGAGCTAGAATTCAGCTGCTTTGAGTTGCTGATGTGAGCTCAAAGTTTCACAAGTTTTTTAATTAGACTTCGATTTTGTTTCCTCTGTTTTATTGAGAACAGCAGAGGCAGAAGTACTTGTATTTAATCCGGCCTCGTTAGTCTAACTTATGAGCTTGCACGGAATTCGGTAGGTCTCGTATACTTGGATCATGCAGGAGCAACTTTGTATTCCGAGTTACAAATGGAAGCAATCTGTAAAGACCTAACGGCTAATGTTTATGGAAATCCTCGTATCCTGCCGTTGTAAACTTGCAATGCAAGCTTTGTTCGTTTGAATTCTGCTTCAATTTGGTCTAATTTTGAGTTTTGATGGTCTAGCTTTTTTATAGTAGTTAAAATCCTTCAACTTCAAGTACTGCTTAATCAGAATATATAGAAAGGAAGTGTCTATGATTGTGTTTTTCAAGTGAAATTCCTTAGTCTAAAATTAGATAGCCAAAGCGACTCTAGCACTGCCACTTCTGACATTGTAAGAGAGGCCCGCCAACAGGTAATATACAAGTTTGTATCTTTTTGAAGGGAGATAAGAATTGCTGCTTGCGAATGTCTTTGATTGTTCATCAATAAACAACCAAGTCGCCAAAATTTGTTCCAAGTTTTGTACTTGTAATTCTGCTTGATTGTCTCTGTCACGAAGGGAGATAAGAAATGCTGCTTGCAAATGTCTTTACTTGTCCATCACTAAACAACCAAAATTCGTTCCCAGTTTTATACTTCGTAATTCATTTTGATTGTCTCTGGCACGTAGGTCCTTGACTATTGCAAAGCTTCCCCAAAGGACTACAAATGCATATTTACTTCTGGTGCAACAGCGGCACTGAAGTTGGTAGGAGAAGCATTTCCATGGAGCCATCGAAGCAGATTTATGTACACGATGGAGAATCACAACAGTGTCCTCGGGATCAGAGAGTATCCTATTAATATGATACATAAACAGCAAAGTGATGTGGACTTGAATGGACAATAGTTTATCTTTTTCGGCATCTCCTTTGTGTTTTTGGGAAATTATGTGTTTCAGCTATATAATTGTGAATATTACAATCTATATATCTCATGCAATTTGTTTATCACTCACAGTCCCGATAGACTCGAAGGTCTTCATAGTCAGGTGGGATAGAAAATCCGATGCTGGCATTGTCGTATTAGTCAGAGCTTTTTAGTTCTGGTGTTTGCGTTTCCGATATTTCCTAGAATATTGACAAGAATGTGTTGCAGGATATCTCCTGTGTGTGAAACTGTGGGCCAATAACAATCGAGAGATTCTTTTTTCTTTATTGATTAGCCTTTGTTTCCATCAAGTCAACCACTTGTTGGATTTAAGTGGTTGACTGCTTTTACTGATAACATGGAAATCTATATTTCATCTTTCTTTTTGCAGTTGGATGGAATTAGTAAGATTTAATTATTTTCTAGGCAACTATACCCGGAACCAGAAGGTGATTAAAGTACACTTCAACTATTTATGACTGTCTTATAAGTATTGCTTACCACTAATCACTTCATACGGGTGAAGTTTTGATAATAGTGATTGGATATTGTTTTCCATAATCAATTAAATTTAATCTCTTCAAATGTTGGGGGTTGTAAATACTTGCAGGGCAAGGTGGTCATTTAGATGTTTTCTAGCATTTATGTCATTAGATACACTCATGACGTTAAATGGCAATTGGCGAGCTAATTTGTTTGTTCTTCCATATTTAATAAATAATATATATTTGTTTTCTCGATTTCCTTTTTGTGATGGTTGTAGCAGATTATTCTCTATTTGCTATGACTTCCTCCCTCTTTTTGTTAAATGAATCTCTTTAAATAACTCTTCAGCAATATTGCCTTAATTATAACTTAAAGATATGCTCTTGATCAAGGAGCTTCAGCCTTTGCAATTGATATTGAAGATGTGTTTGGAGCACCCACACCCATAGGCAGTGTTGCGTCTTTGAGAGTGTTAAAGCACCGAATGCAAAGGAGAAGTGATGCTAAATTCCTGGAGAAAGAGCAGACAGGTATGTCTAAGGTCACTATAATGCTAGTCAGTTTTTTATGCAAAAATTAACAGGAATTGGTTTTCCTCCGCTACATTCAAATTTTTAGGATGCTTTTATGAATTTGTAATCCCCAAAATCAAGCTGCAATTACCATTTCTTTGAGCATTTCGTGGCAGTTATTTTCTTGTGATGCCTGCCAATGTCGTCGCTTGTGAACTATGAGAGTGTTTCAGTTGATTAGTTATGAAGTCCATACTTTAAGAGTGATGTTTTTGCCGCTCAAAAATTTTACATCCATTGTGAGCTATCACTTTATCTGTACTTCTCCCATTATCATGAGTACATGCTCTTAGGACCTAAATTTCCTTTTATACTTTGCTGATTGCTTGGTTTGTGCATGATGGTTCCTTGGCACTTAGTATTCTTAAAAGTTTTTTTTAATAGGAAACAGAAAATATATATTAATAATTAAAAAATAGTACAAGAGCAGGATTTGGAGGATGAGTAATCCACCAAAAACTGAAAACTAAACAGAACAAGAACAAAACAGACACTGGAAGTTTTATTTGATTGCTATTTTCTTTCTTTCTGTATTTTCAAGATAACTAAATGTAAAAGATGACATGTCAGTCAATATGGGTTTGTCTTTTGTTTTGTTGTTTTACTCGGGGATTGATAGACATTGCTTGGGAATGTAGTGACTGAACTGGAGTTAATATGATATTTCTTTCCTTAATCATGCACTTTTACTATATGCAGGGGATGCATACAACTTATTTGCCTTCCCCTCTGAATGCAATTTCTCGGGTTTGAAATTCAGCCTTGAATTAGTGAAGAAAGTAAAGGAAGATTCAGCGAAAATCATGGATGGCTCTCCATTTGGCAAGTAAATGATGCTTACCATGCTGTTTAGCTGGCTAGTACCTATGGCCACTTTCTACTGACTGTTTACAAGCCTGTTCTTTGTAATACGATCTCTAACATAATGTTAACCGGCATTGCAATCAGATAGTGAAATGATTGAGCCAAATGAACTTAGTTTGACTCATATATCTGTGTCCATCAAGTCCTTAAATTCTGTTATTTGTCGGTGCAGTATTATGTTTTGACCTTCTGTAGACCTGTACATATGGAGTTCAATTACTCAGGAGATTTCTGAATCCCGCCCATAATTTGTCACTGAATGTGTGATTTTCTGTGGTTAACTTTTCAAAACATTTTTGAGTTGGCATTAACATAATGGTTGCCTGAGAAACAAAGAAGTGTGAATTTCCTATTGACAGCACTAAAGAGCATTTGGTGGATTTTGTGGACAAAAGGTTTATGAACTCTTTTGCCAATCTTGGATTGTCGGATGTTTCAATCAAAGACATAATGACATCTCTTGAAATTGTGTAACTGTCTTTCTGCATGAATCACCGTTTTCTTTGCTTCTGGTAGTGTTAACTGTGACTCACTCATAAGTCCTGAAAGAACCTAAACCTTGTTTGGACATGTATTTCTTTGTGGAGATGGAAAGTGAATCCTTAGATTCCTCATGATTAATATCTCTTAGCACCTCACCTTTATGCATATGCTTCTTATCAATAAATTGTGTTTTGTCCTGATTGCATATGATAACAGTGGACACTGGATGGTTTTGATTGATGCTGCAAAAGGATGTGCGACAGAACCGCCGGATTTATCAGAATATCCTGCAGATTTTGTTGTCATTTCTTTCTACAAGGTATGATGCACATATTTTTTAGATACTTTTAAGAGACTACTTATTATTAATGAACTAATTTTTCCTTTGTTCAGCTCTTTGGATATCCAACTGGGCTTGGAGCTCTCATCGTTCGTAATGGTATGCCTTAACAATTATCATTGTCAATGGATTTATGTTTACGCATTATCATCCTTTGATCTTGGTATTGATGATTCACCCACTTAGGCATACTAGTTTTTTTTTACACGTGCGTTGCACATGAATATAAATTTTTATAAATAGTGTTAACATATGTCAAATTACTTATCTTTATTAATATAAGTGTTTTCATTGTCATGCTAATAAAATAATGAGGTTAACATAGCTATTCATTTTCATCGCATTCTATTATTTGAAAATAGAAAGCTAAATGGTCAAAATTAAAAAAATAGATGATGTTTTTTAGAGGTATTTGAATGAAAATTGAATCATATTATTTATTTAGTTTTACAATGTTAAAATTTGAGTTAGTAGCCCATTTTTAAGGCCTCTAAAATATAAAATTCATTTCACTCATTAATTAATCTTTAAACCATTTTTCTCGAATATCATGACTCTTTGATAATCGTGGTTGTTAGTGAAAATATAAAGTATATTAACTTGTAAAAAAATATTATGCTTATTAATATAATACTCTCTCTTAATGAAGCATAATATAATACTCTCTTAAAAAAATATTATGCTTATTACTGTATCTCCTCTGCATCTGATACTACTGTTCAGAAAGTGTCTCTTATCTTGTTGATCGTTAAAATTTTTAATTATTTGAGTCTCATTAAACATTTAATGGGGAAGGCTGCTGAGTTTTTCGATAATTTCAATTTCACAGATGCTGCCAACTTGTTAAGGAAGACGTACTTTAGTGGAGGTTTGTGGCAACTTAGTTATCTCACTTTCAGTAAGATTTGAAGTATATACAACATCATTTGACCAAATATTGGAATAAGTGCACTTGACCACAAAAACAGAGTTATGAAATGGTGAGAAATAGGTAATTTGCTGATGAGCTTATTCTAACATTACAGGAACTATTGCTGCTTCAATTGCTGACATTGACTATGTTAAGAGAAGAGAAGATGTTGAAGAGCGTTTTGAAGATGGTACCACCTCATTTCTGAGCATAGCATCTCTCCGCCATGGGTTCAAAGTTCTGAAGTCCCTGTCTGCACCTGCAATATTTCGGTATGCTGACTTCCATTTTGTTGTTGTCTCAAGTGATTTAAATATTTGATATATTCATTCTTTTTTCACAATTTCTTATATTCTCAGTTAAAAATCATGAACAACAGGATCTTTGCGTTATTTATATCCTTGCTAATCAAGTATATTGTTATATTCACTCTTTTTTTTCTTGTTTCTTGCTTTTCTTCATCATACATGGGAATATCGAATACCCATGGTTTTATCCAAGAGTAATGTTCTAAAGGAAACTTAGCATTTTAACTTCCAGGCATACAGCATCACTTGCTATGTATGTGAGGAAAATGCTCTTGGCCTTGAGGCATGAAAGTGGAACTACCGTCTGCACACTTTATGGAACTTGGCCTTCAGAGGTTTGTTCTGTAACAGAGTTAGTAACTGAATAAATCTTTCGGGAAGTCACCATTGTGTACTCACTGTTCTCGACTTAATTACTCTGAATAATCTAATCTGGAACCTTTGAGGGCCATATGAAAAGTTTTTGTATGATACTGCAACAATATCATAAACACGAATCCACAATTTAACCTTGCCTGGATCCTACTTGTGCTTGAGTTTTGCTTCAATTTTCAGCTATATATACAGGACATTTGATCATGACCCTTGAACCTTTTTCAAAATTAATGCAGACCACCTGCTTCTCTCAAAAGCATTCAATCTATAGAGGAGAATATTTAAAACTTAATCATAACATTTGATTCTTTTTCATCCTCATTTTTTTTTTCAGAGTTTCTATATGATATTTTAAATGAGTTAGTTAATCATATTACCACTGGCGTGCACAATATCAAGCTCTTATCATCTTTATAGCAAACAACTTGATGTATATTTGCAACTTTTCTCTTCTAGGTAACACGTAACGAATTAGGTCCTATAGTCTCATTCAGCTTGAAACGGTCTGATGGCTCCTGGGTTGGACATCGTGAAGTGGAGAAACTAGCCGCTCTATCAGGAATTCAGTTACGTGTATGTTTCAGAAAATGCTGTCTAAAACTAAACTATCAATTTTTTTTTAGATTTACGGATTCCTGTTTGAATCACTTTGTTCAATTTTCTGTTTTCCCAAGTACATAATATTCTTTCATTGATACTCAATCTATTAAGAACACAACAATAGGCAGATTTTGATTCCTTTGGACTTCTGTGCGGTTTAAACCATGATCAATGACACTAACAACCTCACCGCACTCATTACCTATCCCCCCCCCCCCCCCCCNCCCCCCCCCCCCCCCCCCCCCAAACAGAATAAAAGGGAATGGAAAAAAAGAGGGATGAAGAAAGGAAATCCCATGTTTTAAGTTGATTTTTTGGCATAACGGTGACATATTCATGCCACATATAGTGATATACGGGAACGGTCATGAAAATTTGTGAACTCCCCTATTTTTTTTAGGACTCTGAGTATAATTTTCTTGCTCCTTTTCTCTAGACAGGATGCTTTTGCAATCCAGGTGCCTGTGCAAAATATATTGGCTTAGCTCACTCCGATCTTCTTTCAAATATTGAGGTCCTTATTCTTCGCCTGATTCCTGCTCTTATCAATGATGCATTCTATGTCTTCACTTATTTCTACACCGTTCACTCATGTCATACTTGTTGCATCGAACTACTGACATTAGGCAGGCCATGTTTGCTGGGATGATTATGATGTACTTCATGGAAAACCAACTGGTGCTGTGAGAGTATCCTTTGGTTACATGTCAACATATGAAGATGCGAAGGTAGATACTATATGCCACTCTATTATGTTAGTCAAATGTTCTACTTTTTTAATTGTGGCTCTACCTATCCTTTTTGTGTTCAGCTGGTGTGCTCTGCAGTCTACTGTCAATTTTTTAATGAACTGCTCCTTCAATCCAGATATCATATTTTATTTCTTTTTCTTTTTGCTTTTCTTGTTCTCTTGTTTGATGACTCTCTTTTTCCCTTTTGAAATGGTAGAGATTCATGGATTTTGTGACAAGTTATTTCGTATCATCACCTCATCAGACTGGACATGGGAACCAATTGAGAGCAATGTCCATCCCCCTTCCTGACACAGGTAATTTTATCAGGCTTCATATTTGGCAAGTTGTACGTTAAAATTCAATACAATGGCATTACTTCCCATCGCTTTTGTTAATTTCATTTACATATTTTAAGCTCTCTTATTGGCTATAAAAGGTCTCTGAGTGATGTAGCGATTCTCGACATCATATTTGTCCTGGTGCATTATTAAGTGTAACAGTAAAAGTGTCCAATGGTCTAACTTCTAAACCAGAATGAAGCATCTGCTGGAATGTGACAAAACATAAGTTGTACGTGCATTTTAATGGAACCACCATAACTTAGATATCTCACCCCCACCCGCGCGCGTATATATGTGTGTGTCTTTGTGGTGTGAATTGAAATTAGTAGGTAGTATATGTTAGAAGGGAAAAGTTTAACATGATAACTTGTATTAGTAAACTGAAGAAGCACTGGTCATCATCCTGCAAATTATAGAAGTGTTATGGAGCACATAAATGATTCAAAACCATCATACTTTGACTTTGCACAACTTTAACTTTATTACAAATGATACTGCTTAAATAGTAGTTAAACTATAATCTTTTGCTTTAGTTTCCTTATCTTTATACTTCACAATCTGTCATGATTATCTGGTTTACTAAATTAAAGATGCATGTTTTCCCGAAGATCATAATACTAAAATACAGAGCTGTAGCATCTTTTTCAGTGGTGCATCCTATGAGAGATTGATTCTTTTCTTTTTTGTTTGCAACGTTTGGATTTTCATTAATTGCAGATCCAGGAAGGAGGTTCTCTTCTTCTGGTCTTTATCTCAAGTCTATTACTGTCTATCCAATAAAATCATGTGCGGGTTTCAGAAAAGATAGGTGGCCTTTGGGCAATACAGGTAGACATGTTTTGTAAATTGCATTTAGATGGTCATGTGAGTACTATTGTTAATACCATCACCTCTCGGAGTGCATAGAATATCTTTCTTTACAGTAACCGGAAAGTTCGATATTTAGAACACACAAGACAATGAATAAGATAGGTTAAGATCAAATAATAGTTTCATGTATATATCAATGCATAGACTCATTTAGTCAGAGAGAAGTTGCTGATGAATTCTTAAGTTATGTCTCGCTGCGAGGTAGGGAGGGTATTGTTTCATGTATATATCAATGCATAGACTCATTTAGTCAGAGAGAAGTTGCTGATGAATTTTTAAGTTATGTCTCGCTGCGAGGTAGGGAGGGTATTGTTTTATAAACATATGCCTGGTCAAGGTCTTAAATGAAATCCTGACATGTTTTTTGCGCTGTGGTACTGTTTCATGGCTGCAAGTCCTGTCTGCATGGCGCAAATCAAATAATGTCCTCAGTTAGGATCACTTTTGGCAGGTTGACATGCTACACCTGCAGCAGTTCAAAGACAGGCACTTAACTATGCATAAAATTATGTCGTAAGTAATGATCCAATACAGTTAACCGCCAATGCCTCAGAAGTTGATAGCTTAAGATAATTTCAATTTTTATGAGCTTAGCATGAAAATAAAGATGCAGATTGAGATGACCAATTTGGTTAAGTACACGAAGTATAAAGTGATTTTAAGTCATTTGGTATTTACGATTTTAAATAGAGTGATGAAACACCAATCAGTAGTGATCTTGGTTTCTTTTACATTCCGAAACCCAGTGAACAAGTTTTTAGCTATGAAGGAGAAGATAAGAGGGTATGCCACCAAGGTAACAGATTAACTTACAATAGCACAACTATCTGTTACTAAAATCTATATCCTGACTGTCACACCTATATAACAAAAAAGACTTATTGCTTGACATGTGAAGGCAAGATTCATGTATAGAAAGCTTAATTAGCTTAATGATACTAGGTTAAAAGAGGGAAACTAAAGAAATGATCTAAAGATCGTTGACAATTCTACGATCTCTAATAGTATAAAAGGTAGTTGACTGAATATGAGCTTTTGTTGAGGGATCTCTAGAGAATTGAAACATATGGGGCTTGGGGCTCCAAAGCTTAAACAAGAGGAAATTGAGTAGTGTTGATATGGAGATAATCCCTACACATTTTCTTTTTAAATTTAACCAGCTTAGTGCTCACTGACAATTGTCCTTGTTCACTTAGAAATTATCTTTTTTTCTCTGTTCACTTTTTAATGTGTCGACTGTTTTTTATAAGAACATAGATTTTCATTTATATGTTTAAAAAACTTACAAAAGAGGACAAGAAATCCTCAATACTTCCCCATTTACAAGGCCTACTCAAATTAATGTGTTGACTGTTGAGCTGCTTCCTTAATAGTTTTACATCACATTGTGGAGCTAAATGGAAAAGGTCCTTGATAATCAATTGTTTTTTCTTGATTTTGAGCAGGGTTGCAGTATGATCGGGAATGGATCCTTCAAAGCCCAAGTGGTGAAGTTCTAACACAGAAGAAGGTACTGTATCAGTTATTCATGTGGTGCTGCTCGAAAAACAAAGAAGTATTTCTGGTCTTTTTCTATTGAAAATTTCAGTTGGTGGCAGAATTTATAGTCTGTTGCATTCCCTAATCTCTATTTTTTCTCCTGATGTTTACAGAAGACATGGCTATCCTATCCTTTATTCATTTTCTCGTCTAATTTTTGCTAATATATCTGTTGTAAAAGTAATGGCATGTCGTGGGAGGTGCTTGCTTGTTAGTTTTGGATAGGTTGCTTAGATAAAGCTGTGCAGAAAGATGATGTGTTTTTATGTCATTGGGTCTTCTAGGATCCATGATTATGGTCGTTCCTGCTGTAATTAAACTGGTTAGTAAGTCATGCCATACAATATTCACGTGTAATCTCATAAATGATAGTGGAACTGTAACCCAGGCTTGGATGAATGATCATAGCTGGATTATCTTCTCCCATTCTAATCTTACGTTATGTGTCGCAGCTGAAGTTATTGTCATTCTTTTTATGATTGTGTCAGGTATTGGCAAAGGAACCAAATGACAATACCGCGTCTTCTACTTCTCAAATTTCGGCCATTTTCTTTTGACTTTAAATTTTCTTTCCATAAAATTAAATGATCTAAGTTCATTTACGCAGTCAGTATCAATAGCTATTGACTCTTTGGCAATATTTGATTTTGTAGATTCCTGAAATGTGCCTTGTGGACACACTTATTGACCTCAATCAAAGAGTGTTGGTTGTTGGGTCACCACGTTGCAAAGAGAGATTGCGGATCGACTTTAGATCAGACTCACATAAGAGTGTAACTGAAGAAATTAATTTACACGGGCAGAGGTGAGGAATATTGTGAAATATACAATAGAAAGTCTACTGCACCTGCACATTAAAACTTCTGCTCTCCGTTGTATGATAAAAAAAGAACACAATTTAGTGTAATTATACATGTATTTTGACATTAATACGATGGCAAGATGAGTTTATAAAAGCGTAAGGCCATTGTTTAGTATGTAAGTGCTATTCTTTTAAATTTTTTAATTGCAGTCCAACTTTTACTCTGCTTTCAAGGTATCAAGTCCAGGGTTATGACAAGAAAGTTAACGATTGGTTTAGCACCGCCATTGGTCGGCCATGTACTCTACTACGTTATGTGAGTTCCAACCAATGTAAAGATGATCACAGAAGTGTCGGCACATGTAGAGATTCACGGACGGAGTTGAATTTTGCCAATGAAGCACAGTTCTTGTTGATATCTGAGGAGAGTGTAGCAGACCTCAATGAAAGATTGAGAACAAGTATGTTGTGTTACAAATAATATTTGCCATCCTGATTTTAATGGACACCTCCTATATCCCATTATCTGTCTCTAGTTTTATCTCCTAAATTCTCCAAGCATTCATTTTATGAGGACATTATGATTTCCATGATTTGTAAAATCTTGCAAACCATTGTCAATTGTGCCAGATGTACAGACGAGTTTGAACATCGAACCAGTTCAAGTTGATCCTATGAGATTCCGGCCTAACCTAGTCATATCCGGTGGCCAACCATATGACGAAGATGGATGGAGAAGTATTAAAATTGGCAATAAATATTTCACAGTAAGGTTTTCTACTCTTATCATAATTAGTAGTGTTGTTCATGCAGTGTTTCCAAAGAGTAAGTATTAACTTCGCGGAGCACAGAATAGCGTCTGAAATGATATGGATTGATTTTCTGTTGCAATGTGTAATTTCTCTTTATGAGAAGACTTGCGTGCACAAACGCACATCACTTACAGCATAATCTATAACGAACCTCTACTTATGTTTTTCAGACTATAGGTGGATGCAACCGTTGCCAGATGATCAATTTTTCCCATGAATCTGGGCGAGCTTTGAAGTCAAATGAACCTTTGGCAACATTAGCATCGTATAGGAGAGTGAAGGTAAGCAAGATATGCATGATCTTCGCTTTATATTATGATAGTAGTTGATGATAGTAGTTGAATATATTAACTTACTGGCTTAATTCAAATCTTAGCATCAGAAAAAAATAATAAATTTTACATGGAAGCAGGGAAGGATTTTGTTTGGAATACTGCTAAGATATGAGACTGGTAATGAAGTGGGACAGGATGATGAGCTGTGGCTTCAAGTGGGAGAAGTACATCCAAATTCTATATAGCTTTGAGTTTTCTCTTACTGAATTATATAACTTCGAGTTATACGCATTCTTAGAGCAGT
This sequence comes from Datisca glomerata, assembly GCA_003255025.1. Lineage (NCBI taxonomy): Eukaryota > Viridiplantae > Streptophyta > Magnoliopsida > Cucurbitales > Datiscaceae > Datisca > Datisca glomerata. The sequence goes on along the minus strand of QANY01003765.1, from coordinate 313,742 downwards.
CTATTGGTCAAGTTACAGATAATAAAATAGATACCCAGTTAAAGGGTATATAGTTTGCACAAAAACATGGGAAAAGTATAATAGGAAACCTTTGTTTCTTCCTTCTTTATCAAGCTTTAGTTCTCTCTCTCACATCCACAGTTGCTGCCACTGCCAGCCTTCCAGGACTGGGATAACATGAAGAGAATATTTAATATGTAATTTTCACTCTTTACTGTAATACATTTCTTATATATATTACTTACTAATGGTTTTAGAATGAAATACGTATAGGAGTACGAGAAAAGTTCTTGTTATAAAAAAGTTTGCTTGTACTTGGCACTTGTTTCTAATGTGGGGAATCAAATATCGGACTAGGACTTGGAGTAGTAATGAAATAGGATATGAAATTATAGAATTGATATCATTTTGACAACTTTTCAATTCTACAATCAAAGTAAAGAAATCAAATATAACATTTTTCTAAAAAATTTAATTAGTTATTAGTTTATCTTTTTTATTTTTTTAATATAAATATATAATCATCTATTTTCTCTCTTCATATATTTATATCAATTAAATATTTCTCTCTCTATTTACATTCATTAAATATCTCTCTCCCTTAATATATATATATATATATATCTCCCCCGTCTTTCTCACTCATATATATATCCCACAAACTGCCACAGTATTTTCTCTGCAATCTTGGGGTGATGTTCCTCTTTGAATTACGGCTTTGATCGAAGACCGTAGCAGTGATATTCATGCACTCTTCCCCCAGATGGGGTCCCCTATGTCCTTTGAGCTGTAAAAAATATAAACAAAGAACTCCAAGACGAGGAGAACCAGGGGGCATAGGGGTTTCCTTATTGAGGAGCCTTCAATGCTTAAGTTAGTCGATGATCGATCTCCTGGAGTCATTTGGAGGGGGGGGGGGGGGGGGGGGGGGGGGNGGGGGGGGTTGGCGTACCACTTATGTTGAATTGGTCAGTGAGTTTATACATGAGTTCTCGAGTTGGTGGAAGCATGTCGAAGAAGGCTCTCGAAGACGTGTTGGAGAAGCTTCACAAAACAAGAAGCATGTTGTCGCCAATCATTGATTAGATAGAAGGGATGCGGCTTTGATATAAAGTGATAAGAATTTAATGTCGACGCGACCTTTTAGAGGTTATCCTGGCACTTAGTCATGGCGATTGGACTTGTCAGGTGCTACTTTCAGCAGACAATGATATGACCTTGCGCTTGGGAATTGCCCGAGCTCTTTTGTCGAACCCTAGCCTTCAATTTCTCAAGAGCTCGAGCTCCATGGTGTTTGACCAGATGAGGTCGGCTTTCTTCCTGAGAGTTAAAGCCGTCAATTTCTCAAGAGTGGAGGCTCTACTGGCGCGTAGAATCGCGTGGGGGAGCTTTGACTCCTGGATGTGTCGTTTCACGTGGACGGGTTGTTTCACTCTTGTAGTTGATTGGATGATGTTTAACCTCCTGAAATCCTCTCGTTGGTTTGTGAAATGTCCGCTTTCCTGCCGTTCAACGGTTGCCATTATGGTTGGCATAAATTCCTCATTAAATGGGCGATTTTTCTCCAAGGCCTATGAGTAGACAAATTCTCTCTTCAATTTCTCCATCTTCGCCTCCTTCACAAGAATGGAATGGAGTGAAATTTTTTGTTCTTGCCCCACTTCCTTTCTCTTCTTCGTGAAAACAACAATCCCTCCTCTTCTGGGTCCTCATTCGTTCTTGGAGGGAGGGGGGGCCTTCCTATTTTGATCTTCATGACTTTCATTTTCATGGTTGTCGTTTCCCTTTTCGTCGTCCTTTAAATGTACCATTCCAAAGTCACTGGTATGTCGTCCGCGGTGATTTTCTTGTCGTCGTCAAGCCCGGGTGATGAACTTTCTGTCTGCGTTGGCTGCCCGCCCCTGGTTGTAGAGTTGTTACCCTTAACAATGACCTGTAATGTGGCTGGTAGCCTCGCCTGTGCCAGGGCAATCTTCTCGACTACCGCCTTCTCCTTGCCTTCACTGCCTTCGCCCTTTCGGACCACCAGCCGCATGCCACAGTGTGCCTTGGGAGAGCATAATCCCTCGCGATCACTCTCTTTGGGATCGCCTCGAATTTGCCAACGAATACCATCCTCTTCTCTCTTCCTAAATGGGAGAGTTGAAGCTTTCTTCGTCCTCAACTCAAAAACCGGTTGCCGCCCGTGGTATGAATTATTTCCTCAAGAGTAGAGTAATCGGAGCCTCAAGACCATTGATGAGTTCAAGGAAGTGTTGGAATCGGCGGTGTTGCGCCGCAGAGGCGTGGTGATTTTAAAAAAAAATTAAAACTTTATTACTTTATAAAACGAAAACAATTTCGACGACACGATTTCTAAAAAAATAAAAACCTTTTAATGAAAAACATTTTTTCTCATGTGATCTATTATATATCTATATATTAAATCTAAGACTTAAAAAGATAAGAGTTATATATCTTGTAATCTCACGAACAACAAACTACAAGATCCACACAAGATCTTCCAAGTCAATCTTAAAACACACTAGGACATGTGTGAGCACGTAGAATAAATCAAAGACACTTTTATGTCTCTAGGTGTATTCAACACATGATATCTAGAGATTTGGAGAAAGACTATTGTGAGGCAAAACTCTGAGAAAATTAGGAAACCTCACAGAGCTTTTTTATTAACATTTAATCACACAGTTGCTCATACTGAATGCAATAGAATAATATCTATCAATATCTTTTAGGTCAATGCTCATCAGATTTTTAGGTATTTACCAAATAATAAATTAATTATAAATGTGTCATTGCGGTGAGATCCATTGCAACTAAGCCAACACTGCAGTGGCACACGACACTGCAGTGCGCTGTGTAGAACTGTAGTGCCTCACAGCACTATAGAGTCACGCCACCAGTGTACTGTCGTGATGCACTACAGTGTACCACGTGTCACTGTAGTGCTAAACAACATTACAGTAACTCATGTCAATCTCTGATTCAAAAATTAGTGATTGACATGTGGCAGTCCAACATGACACGTGACAATTGTTTTTATTAATTATTATTTATATTAATCAGATAAATATCTAGATATCAGTTAATTCAAAATTAACTTATCTGATCTCTCAATCAACTTTCTTATATGCTAATGAACATATAAGATAAAATCAAATCAATCATTATATCATAATGATTTAATATTATTTAATTTCATAAATCAAATATTTTGTCTCACTAATCGATCAACATTAAATTAGTCAATATTATTATTTATTTGTAATTTCGAAGATTACAATAAATAATATTGTTAATTAATTAATATCACATAATTATATACTTACCCTAGAAATTTAATTTCTTATGCAAGCTAGTCATTTTTCATGTCTTGAAATATTTACACTCTAGACTGTATAGTACAGAGGTGGCTTGGGGTTCATAGATCCATAATTCTAAACTCGAATAAACCATATTATTAATTAAACTCTTTAATTAAATAATCTTATTTATTAATTCTATTATTACTTCACTATAAATATGAAATTGCACTTTTACTACTTACATAATATATTTACGGAGCATTCTCGTGTAGTCCATTGATATAATCACTTCATGTAGTTATGTCATCTAATTACTGGTTTGTAAATTAGAGCTTGTCAAAATTATCATTTTACCCTTCTAATTATATCTTGATCCTTAAGTACCATTAATTCACTAGTGAACGGTCAATTTATGATCGTATTATAAATTTGAGCTCAATAATCATTTAGTTCATGGATTAACACGTAAATGAACTAATATACGATCCATTAGGAAAGCTTGGATTCTAAATCTTGTAAGATCATGTTTACAACAATCCATATCAATGAATCTCCAAAACAAAAGTCATTAGTCTATTTTACAAACAAACTTAAACGAGTGAATAAAAAAATCCATTAGACATGCATAAGAGTTTATAACTATTTAAGATTTAGATTGATCTACATATGATCATCGGTTTTGATGTGTATTAAATTTTTATGATAAACGGTAAGTTAATAAAGATATTAATTCACATCGGTTCTATCCTATATAATCTAATTATATAAATTACATTCACTAATATGTCTATCCACATCAGAGATCCAGATCTAGATCACATGCATTCATAATGCTTAACGAACCGTACTAGCAACCGTTCATTAAAGATTTCATATTTTAATATGTTGTTGATTATTTTATTCATTATCTATGATCTTAATCATTTCGTACTTATACAAGTTCATAGTCTCATTAATGAATATGAAATTTTCAAATATATATATTATTCAACAATAATTTTAAAAAATAATTATAAGAAAAATGTAATTTCACTAATTTCATATTAAAATTGTCTAAACACATGTTTTGAGGGCACTATGTCCAACAATCTCTCACTTGCCTTAAAACAAATGTGGCATCTCTCTCAACTCCATATTTTGCACATGACCATCGAATGATTTCGCAGGAAGTGTCTTGGTAAAAGGATCAGTCAGGTTTTGATATGACGCTATCTTCATAACAGTCACATCCTATCGATGCACGATTTGTCTTACAAGATGACATTTTCTCTCAATGTGCTCGCCTCTCTTGTGACTCCTCGGTTCTTTGGAATTAGCTACCACCCTACTATTGTCACAGTATAAGATCAGTTGCTTGTCCATATCTGGAACTACTTTCATATCAGTATAGAACTTTCTGAGCCATACTGCTTCTTCGTAGCTTCACAAACCGTTATATATTCGGCTTCCATAATAGAATCTGCAATACTAGATTGTTTAATGCTTCTCCAGACTAAAGATCCTCCTCCTTGGGTGAATATTGATTCAAACGTCGACTTTCGACTGTCCCTATCTAATTGAAAATTAGAATCAGTATATCCTGTGGGGTTCAGGTCTCCACCTGAATAAACAAGCATTTAATTTTTCGTTCTCCGAAGATACTTGAGAATGTGCTTTACTGCAATCCAATATTCTAAACTAGGATTTGATTGATAATGGCTGACAATTCCTACTACATAAAAGATGTCTAGTCTCGTACACAACATTGCATACATGAGACTACCAATAGCTGTGACAAAATACTTATACCCACCTCTAGTTTGTACATTGATCGGTCCACATACATCACTATGTACTAGCCAAAGTGGATCTTTAGCTCTTTGACCCTTTCCAGAGAAAGGTTTCTTGGTCATTTTACCATCTAGACAAAATTCACAAACTGGAAGGCGCCCAACTTTTAGTTATCTCAAAACACCATGCTTTGTTAACCGGTTTAATCTATCTAGATTAATATGTCCCAACATTAAATGTGATATATATGTGTCATCATCATGAGAAACTATTTGTCGTTTATTACTTTTAGGATTTGCTACTTTAAATAATTTTATATTATTTAACGCACGTTGAGTCGATTTAAGTAGCAGATACAGTCCGTACGAAAATTTTGCATGACAAATATTGAATCCATTCTTCGAAATAGTAAACTGATTATAAATAAAAAAAATCAAATATTTGTTCATGTAGTAACGATAAAGAAATCAAATTTTTCGAAAAACTAGGAATAAAATAAACATTATTCAAAAAGAGAAAATTATTTACAAAGCTTAAACGGATTGTTCCCAATGCTTTTACTGACACGAGCACATCACTGACAATTAGAGGTGGAAAGTGGGCCAGTTTGACCCGCGAAATCAGGTAAACTAGCCCGTTATAATCTAGGCCCAACCCATTATTGAATAGTATCAGGCCGATTAAGGCCCGCGGGCCAGACCCGGCCTATAGCCTTGCCCGGACCGGCCCAAATGCTAGGCCCAACCCAGACTAGCCCGTGAATCCACTTTTTTATCTAAAAAATTGAACAATTATGTGTGTAATAAAGCTTGAACCCTTGATCTCTTCCTTATAAATCACACATTTTATCAATAAATCAAGACAACATTTGTTAATATATTGTTTAAAATATATTCTTATTGGCTTTTAACACATTTTAACGAAAATTCATATAATATACTTTTGAGATAAACGTATTTAATTAAATAAAAAATAATACTTTTCATTTGAATGAATATTTTATTCAATGAAAAATAAGATTATATTGGTTTAATTAATAGTCATGATATTTTTTGTTATGTTAATGAACATGAATTATAAATTAGTTATTAATTAGTTATTATATTTTTAGATTGTACGTGAATATGAATAACACTAGTTTATGAATTTAATAAATAAATTAATTATTATTAGATTTTCTATTGAGATTTTAAAGTAACAAAATAATTATAAGAAAGTATCATGACTTCCATATAGCTTAGTGGTAATCCCTACACTTCATTTATTCCCCACTAAGGTTCAAATCTCCTCATCTATATCTTTGAGAATTAATTCACATTAAAGGGAGAGAAACTGGGTCGGTTCGGTTATTTAATTGAGATTGGCTAGAGAACCGACCCCAACCTGGACTGTCAAAGGCCCGACTCGTGAGTATACGAGCCGATTCAGCGGTTCATTCCAGGACGCCCTAAAATTCCAGCAACCCTGCCCGGAACCGGCCCGTGAACCCGTTGAAAAGGCCTGGGACTCGCCCGTAAACCTCCCGGGCCGAGCATTGCCAGGCCGGCCCGGTTGCCACCTCTATTGGCAACTCTCATTATAAGCTCACCATCAGCTAGCTCCCTTGACGAATCAAGTATCTGTAAAGAAGAACATACATGGTTAGTGACTCCCAAATCCAATATCCAGGATGACAAATCATATTCCACTAAACAAGTTTCAAGTACAAGTAAATCACATTTATCTTTCTTTTTCAGCTCAGAGAGATACTTGCCACAGTTTCTCTTCTAGTGACCTTCAATTCTACAATGGAAACACTTTCTCTTGGGTTTGATATCGCCTTTATTCTTCTTGGCCTTGGGTGACTTTCTAACTTTCCCCCCCTCTTTTATTCTTACTCTTGTATTTACCATCAGTCTTCTTCCTTTTGATGTTCTTAACAACATTGAAAGAAGGTTTTTGCTCAGCAACACTTGTCTCGCCCTCTTTGGTCATATTCTTGTTGAGTGACCCAAAATTCTGCAGTTCATTCAACAATGAGGTTTGTTGAATTGTAACTTGTTCTGAACATCAATGGTAGCCCCTGAATCTATGATCTAAACATCATATTTGTCCCGAATGTTTTTCGTGGTATCGTCAGTGAGCTCTTCGGAACATTCCTCAGTAATGACAAAATTGTGGTTCTCACATAATGTTATCACCATTGAGTTATTTGAGTGCAAGAAAAGAAGGAATGAAGTAGCGCATGTTAGACTTGTTAAAAACTAAAAAGAAATAAAATATACATAATTCAATATAATTGAAATAGATATCAAGATATTTGAAAAGTAAAGGTGATGCATGAATGCAACATATCAAACACATAAACTTAATGGTTATTAATCCACGACAAGATAACCTAACAATTAATGTGCCGCCTTAGGGTCGGTCAGATTAATTTTAAACTGTCTATGAGACATTCTCATCTTTATTAATTAAAACTTAAAATATCTCATATCTTCTCTTTTAACAATAAGGTATCACTTATTTGATCAAGTCACAATTATCCATTCAAAATTTAATTGTGACATTGTGAGTGTAATCCATTATTTCAGATTCTATGACTTGATCTAGAATATGCCGCCTTAGGGCCGGTCAAGTCTAAACTACATCAATTAGTCCTATCTTCTTAAGAAGCTCAACCTTGATATTGATACAGTTCAAAACCTTCCTTAGGGGGATGAAGACAAAGTCATCTCGAGGCCCTCTCTATATCTCACGGTGTTGTACTAATAATGAAGACCATATGTTTCACTAACATGTCAACTTTCTCTCACTCACTATTTTATAATTTATATGTTTTTATTTTAATTAATCTATTGATTCCAAATTAATTACCAGTTTAAATAACCCTATGAATGCAAAATTAATTATTAATCTAATCTAATTGGTCTAAGTTCATTTAACCTTCTAAAGAGCCTAAGTCAAAATTAGGTGAACTTAAAATAACTAAGTAATTACATTCATTAAACTTTAATAAAACACTCTAAGGCCCTTAGAGTGGTGTGATTATCAAGTTTAACTAATTAAAACTTAACAGTTTACATGCAATTAATTTCTCAAAATAATTCATATAAACACATTAGGAGAGTCCTAATCAATCATATTTCTATTGATGAGATGCATAATTAAATAAAACTATGGGGTTTCATGTATGACATGTGATCAGTTAATGCATGATAATGTTATCAATCAAATTAATAATCATTTATTTAAAGAAAAAATAAATAAATGATGAATCAAGTGACTATTGAGTATTTCTAGATTACAACATTTGAATAATAGAAATAATTATAAAATGGACTTTAAGAATATATATTATAAAATAGCTAATTCTCCACCAGAGATCCGTCTTCATAATCTTCAAGTTTTGATAAAAAAAATCTTTTAATTAGGATAAACTATTTTTCTCAAATAAATAATCTCATTAATTATCCTTTCAAAATTAATTGAGTTTGATAAGTCAAAAAATAATTTGGCTCATCAAACTTGGGTTATACACAATCAATTAATTAATTTTAATTTTAAAAAATTAAAATGGATAACTATTTATTTAAAATTTCAAAATTCAAAATTCAAAAGTCAAAATTTCGCGAAGCATCACATGGATAGGGTAACAAGGTATTAGGGGTTCTGCAAAACATACCCTAACAATCACAACGATTGCTTCGGTCGGTGGTAGTGGGACACTCCCACCGCCACCGACGGTTGCCCATTCACCGTCGGAGGTGCAACCGCCGACGTTCCTCACGGCGCCACTGTCGGCATTCCTCACGGCTCCACTATCGGCGGCACCAGAATTCCTTAAAGGAATTCCTATTTCTCTTTTCTTCTCCTCGTTCGTCTCCTGCGTTATTCGTCTTGTCATGTACGGAATTTTTACAACGCAATATTCAAAATAAAAATTATAAAATTCATATGCCCAAAAATGGCTTACACAAGATCTAAGGAAAATAAAGAGCAAAGATAAACCCAAAAGTCACTATACAATTAATCATTCATCATTAAACCATTCATTAAAAAAATGTAGCCATCCATTCATTCATATCGAAATATATAATGAATAATGCAAGAATACCCACACAGTATTTAATGTATACATATATAAAGACCGCTCTGATATCAATTGTTGGAATTAGCGGCGGTGTGGGGCGGAGGCGTGGTGGTTTTTAAAAAATTAAAATTTTATTGATTTATAAAACGAAAACAATTGCGACGCCACAGTTTCCAAAAAAATAAAAAACTTTTAATAAAAAACAAATTTTCTCATCGAATCCATTATATATCTATACATTAAATTTAAGACTTACAAAGATAAGAGTTATACCTCTTGTAGTCTTATCAAGTGTGCTTGCAAATAACGAACTTGTCATCCCGTGAACAACAGACTTCGAGATTCACACTTAGATCTTCCAAGCCAATCCTCAAACACACTAGGATGTTCGTGGGCACGTAGAATAAATTAAAGACAATTTTCTATCTCTAGATGTACTCAATACACGCGATCTAGAAATTAGGAGAATGACTATTATGAGACAAAACTCTGAGAAAATTAGGAAAACTCACAAAACTTTTTTATTAATCTTTAATCACACAATTTCTCAATTTGAGACCAATAGAATAATATCTATCTATATCTTCTAGGTCAAGGTGTTGGGGGTTATGCCCTCAAAACATGCGTATTGTCTTTTTTATATGAAATTTAATGAGCATTACATTTTCTTATAATTATTCTTTTAAATTATTGTTGAATAATTTATATAAATATCTGAACATTCCATATTCATTAATGAGATTATGATCTTGTATTAGTACGAAAGGATTAATATCATAGATAATGAATAAAATTGTCAGTAACGTATTAAAGTATGAAATCTTTAATGAATGGTTGCTAGTACGGTTCACTAAGCATTATGAATGCGTGTGATCTAGATTCGGATCATTGATGTGGATAGATATCTTAGTGAAGATACTTTATATAATGAGATTATGTATGACTGGACCGATGTGAATTAATATATTTGTCAACGTACTATTTATCATAAAGATTTAATACACATCAATTTGGTGATCATATGTAGATCAGTTTGAATCCTGAGTAGTCATGAACTTATATACATGTCTATTGGATCTTTTGATTCACTCATTAAGGTTTGTTTGTAAAACAGGCTAGTGGCTTTTGTTTTAGAGATTCAATGATATGGATGGTTGAGAACATGATCTTACAAGATTTGGAATCCAAGCTTTCCTAACAGATCGTATATTGGTTCACTTCAGTGTTAATTTTGGAACTGAATGATTATTGAGCTCATATTTATAGTAAGATTATAAATTAACCAATCACTCGTGGATTAATGATACTTAAGGATCAAGAGGTAATTAGAAGGGTAAAATGATAATTTTGACAAATTCTAATTTACGAATTAATAATTGGAGGACAGACTTACATGAATTGATTATATCAGTAGACTACACAAGAATACTCTCTCAATACAATTTATAATCTCTTATAGTAGAGTAATAATGGAATTAATAAATAAGATTATTTAATTAAAGAGTTTAATTAATAATCCAGTTTATTGAAACTTAGGATTGTAGGTCCATGGTCCCCAAGTCACCTCTATACTACGCAGTCTAGAATGTGAATATTTTAGGATATGAGAAAATGACTAACTTACAAAAAAAAATTTAATCTAGGGCAAGCACATAATTATGAGATAATTATGTGTGATTTTTGGAATTAATATTTATGTATGTATGTACGTATGTATGTATGTACGTATGTATGTATGTATGTATTGATGTATGTATGTATGTATGTATGTATGTATGTATGTATGTATTTATGTATGTATGTATGTATGTATTGATTATTTTTTAATTATTGATAAATGAGACAAAATATCTAATTTATGAAATCAGATAATTAAATTATTATTAGATAATATTTTGGATCAACTAGATTTGTTATTTGTGAAATAACAAATAATTTAGTTGATAGGAGTAATCAGATAAGTTAATTTTAAATTAAATGATATCTAAATATTTATCTGATTAAAATAAATATTTAATTTGTAGTAATTACCACTTGTCAATTACTGATTGGGTATCAGAGATAGACATGGACTATTGTAATGCCAAACTGTAACACTGCAGAGTCATGTCGCACTACAATTATGCACCATTATGAGTGGGTCCCACTGTATTAGGCAATTTAAAATTAAATATTATTTTTAATTTTTAATTATCTCTAAATATCCGATATGCCATTATCTTGAATAAGATACATATTTTATTCTAATGAAGAGAGTTGATCAGATAATCAGTTAATATTTCACAGAATCAGTTCATCAATCAAGAGTTGAGAGAATAACACAATTTCTCAAAAATTGATTTTTTCTACGATTAAGAGTTAATCAAAATTTCTAAAAGAATCACCATCACGTTCTTTTAGAGAATCATCTCACAAAAGTCACTTTCAGTAAAATCTCTTTATCTCATGTGTTCAGTATATCTAGAGATAGAAAAGTGTCTTCGTTATATTCTACGTTCCCACACACGTCCTAGTGCATTGATGATTGACTTGAAAGATCTTGGTGCGGATCTCAGAGTCTACTGATCATTGGAACGATTTTAAGGGAACAAAAAATCGATCGGTTTCGCGAGCACGCTTGATTTAGACTACATGAGGTATATGATTTTTAACCTTGTATATTGTTAATTTAATATATAAATATATAATGGATCATGACTGATTGAAAAAGAGTTTTCAATAAAAAATTCTTTTCGTTATCATAGCGTTGCACATTTTTGTTTATATAACATATTTTTATCTTTATTAATAGTTTAATTTTTTAAATGGTCACGCGCCACACGCTTCTGCCGCGCATGCGCCGCGATGACCAACAAGTGATATCAAAACGGTCTTTCTATATTTATATGTTAAATGTTGTGTAGGTTTTCTTGAATTATTCATATAATATGAGATATATATGAATGAATGGATGATTATATTTTTTGAATGTACGAAAAATAAAGGATCATTAATTGTATGGTGATTATTGAGTTAAGCTTTGTCCTTTAATTTTTTCCTTAGATTTTGTGTAAGCCGTTTTGGGGCATAAGAGTCTTTGTAATTTTATTATGAATATTTATTGTAATTATTTCGATCGCGAGAAGACGAATAACGAACGAGACCAATGACAGAGGCAAATGACACCAGAAATTGGATTTTCCGGCACTGGCGCCGTCGATTCTGCATCGCCGGCAATGCCACCGGAATTTACTGTTCAGACGACGTCGCCGAAAAATCGGCGCCGGCGGTGGTGGACAGTGGTGGGCGGCTGCGGCAAACGCTGGTGATGGTGGTCGGTGGTAACTATTATCACATTTAGAGAAGTTTCGCACAAACCATGATAACAACCAACCCTATCACTATAGATTTTTGTGATGACTCTAAATCTATTTATTATCCTTTTAAATTTTAAAATTAATGTAATCTTAAATTTGAAATTTTAATTTTTAATTTTATAAAAATTAGAAATTAATAGGTTGATTGTGTTTGACCCAAGTTTGACCAAATCAAATAAAATGTTTATTTGACTAAGTAAAAGTCAACTAATTTAAAAGTATAATTATAGAAATTATTTTTAATTAAGAAAACTAGTTTTTTTTTAAATTAGATTTTTGTTCAAAGCTTGAAGATTGACATCAAGAGGAGAATACAATATTTGAGAAATATGTATTCTTGAAGTCCGTTTTGTAATTTTATTTTTTTATTTCAAGGGTTGTAATTTAGAAATACTCAATAGTCATTCGGTCCATTATTATTTTATTTAATTGTTAAATAATTGTTATGCATGATAACATGTTCATACATTAGTCGATCACATACATGAAAATCACACACAGTTTTAATTTGATCATGCATCTCATCATTAAAAATATAAATTATTAGAATTGTCTTAATATGTTTATATGTATTGTTTTATGAAACCAATAGCATATAAATTGCTAGGTTTTAATTAGTTAAAACTTGGTAATCACACTACACTAAGGGCTACAGTAATTTTTAGGATAACCGACTTTAGTAAAAAAGTTTTATTAAAGTTTGATGAATATAATTAATTAGTTAACCCAAGTTCACCTAATTATGATTTATGCACTTTAGAAGGTTCAATGAACTTAGACTAATAAGATTGACATAACTGATTATTAAATATTCACAGGGTTATTAGTTTAACTAGTAATTAATTTAGAATTAATTAATTAGTTAAAAATGGAAACACATAATCCTAAAATAGTGAGTGAGAGAAGGTTAACATGTCAATGTAACCTATGTCCTCCACCATTAGTACACCATCGTGAGGTGTAGTAAGGGCCTCAAGATGGCTTTATTTTCATCATCATAAGGAAGGTTTCGAGCTGTACCAATACTAAGGTTGGGCTTCTTAAGAAAATAGGAGGAAGTGATGTAGTATAGTTTTGACTGACCCTAATGCGATATATTCTAAATGAAGTCATGGAATCTGAAATGATGAGTTACACTCACAAACTCAACAAATAAGTTCTCATGTGGATAGTTGTGACTTGACCGAATAAGCGATACCTTATTGTTAAAAGATATGAGATATTTTGAGTTTTAACTAATAAGGATGAGAATGTCTCATAGACAGTCTGAGGTTAATCTGACTGACCATAAGGCAGCACATTAATAGTTGAGTAATTTTATCGTGATTAGTAAATGTTATATTTGTGTGTTTATTATCTTGTATTTCATGTTTCACATTTACTTTTTGAATTCTAGATATTTATCAATTACATTGAATCATGTATGTTTTAAATTTTAGTTATCATTATTATGTCTACCGTGGACAACATTGTTACTGCTTTACTCGCGCTTGAGAAATTGAATTGTGATAATTTCATAAGATGGAAATCCAACTTGAACATGTTGCTAGTTTACGAGCATAATGATTTTTCCTTGCTGAAGAAAGTCTTGATAGACCTACAATTAATACTTGGATTATAGACATAAGGGCTACCATTGGAGGTGAGGTAAATGTTACCGAGAAAAATACTTCTCCTTCTGTTGTTGGTAATAACAAAAAGAAGAAGAAGAATGGTAAGGACAAAAGCAAAAATAGTAATGTAAAGAAGGCCAAAAGGTCAGCCGAATGCGAGATGAACAATATTGACAACAAACTCGCAGGAAAATGTTTCCATTGTGAGTTAGAATGTTAATGGAAGAAAAACTATAACAAGTATCTTTCCGAGCTGAAAAAGAAAGGTAATATGATTTACTTGTTCTTGAAGCTTGTTTAATGAAATGTGATTTGTCATCCTAGATACTGGATTCAGGAGCAACTAACTATGTATGTTCTTCTTTACAGATGCTTGATTCGTCAAGGAAGTTGGCTGATAGCGAGATAGTTTTGAGAGTTGGTAGTGGTGCGCTCATATCAGCTAAAGCATTAGGGACAATTCGTTTAATTTTTGGATATAATTATTTGATTTTGAATGATGTTTATTATATTCCTAGATTTTCGAGAAATTTGATTTCTCTTTCATTTTGCAAGAACAATTTTTTTTTAAGTTTCTTTTATTAATAAAGAGTTTATTATTTTAAAGAATGGATTCGATATTTGTCATGCAAAAAAGTTATAAACGGACTGTATATGCTTAAGCCAATTGAACGCGTATTAAATAATTCAAAATTATTTAAAGTAGCAAAACCTAAAAGTAACAAACGATATATAGTTTCTCATAATGATGATACCACATATCTTTGGCATCTTAGGTTGGGACATATTAATCTAGATAGGTTAAACATTTAACAAAGCATGATGTTTTGAGAGAATTAAAAGTTAGAACTCTTCATGTTTGTGAATCATGTCTAGAGGGTAAAATGACCAAGAGACCTTTCACAGGAAAGGGCTAAAGAGCCAAGGAACCACTTGAACTAGTACATAGTGATGTGGGTATGAGTATTTTGTCACTTTTACTGACGATTACTCAAAATATGGTTATACTTACCTAATGCAAAGAAAGTCTGAAACTTTTAGAAAGTTTAAAGGCTTCAAAGCTAAAGCTGAAAAGCAATTAGGTAAATCATTAAAAATGATTTGATCCGATCGAGGTGATGAATACTTGGATTTAGAATTCAATGATTATTTACTGGAGTGTGGAATCCTATCCTAGCTCACAACACCTGGAACACTACAGCAAAATGGTGTTGTAGAGAGGAGAAATCGAACTTTATTGGATATGGTTAGGTCGATGTTAAGCTACTCATCACTGTCACTTACATTTTGGATATATGCACTACATATGACAACTTACATTTCAAATGTAGTGCCCTCTAAGTCTGTAAGCAAGACGCCTTTAGAGTTATGGAATGGCTCCAAACCTAGTTTGCATCATTTTCGTATATTGAGGTGTTCAGCTCACGTTCTTAGATTCAAGACTAGAAAGTTAGACTCAAGGTCTGAGGTATCCATATTTGTAGGCTATGCTCCAGAGACTAGAGGTGGGTACTTTTATAGTCATGAGGATCAAAAGGTGTTTGTATCGACAAATGAAACCTTCCTTGAGCATGACTATATGCATAACTACAAACCTCGTAGTAAAGTAGCTCTCAAAGAATAAGCGGCCGATGAAATCAGACCACCTTCATTTTCTACTGATAAATGACAAACTAGAGAACCACAGTTCCTACAAAGGAAGCCCCGGTGCAAAGTCGTAATGGGAGGGTTGTGAACTAGATGCATATGTCCTAGTGTTAAACACTAATAAGGACGATCCATTATTTTATGAAAAAACAATGGATGATCCTGAAAAGAATAAATGACAAGATGTCATGAACCAGGAAATAAAATCTATGTATTCCCATTAAATGTAAATAGATCTTCAAGAAGAAAAGATGTGCATATTGAAAATTAGAGACTTTCAAGGCACGGTCAGTAGCCAGTGGCTTTACACAAAGGGAGTAAGTCGATTATGAAGAGACATTCTCCCTTTGTGGCCATGCTAAAATCCATTTGCATCTTTTTGTCCATAGTCGCTAGTTTTGACTATGAGATATGGCAAATGGACGTCAAGACAACTTTTCTGAATGGTTCTCTTGAAGAAAGCATCTATATGATGCAACTATAAGAGTTAGTACAAAAGGGGCAAGATCAGAAAGTATGCAAGTTGCTTAAATCCATTTATGAATTAATGCAAGCATCTAGATCTTGGAATCTTACTTTTGATGAGATTATAAAGTCTTATGGCTTCGAGCAAAATGTTGATGAAGCTTGTGTTTATAAATAAATAAAAATTTGATAATGGTTTTCTTAGTTTTTTATATTGACGATATTCTAATCATTGAGAATGATGTAAAAACTTTGTCAAAGGTAAATAAGTGGTTAGAAAAAAAATCTAAATGAAATATTTGGGAGATGTGAGCTATGTTTTAGGCATCCAAATCCTAAGGAATAGAAAGAACAAGCCTTAATACTTTTTCACGTATTTTATATTGATAAGGTGCTGGAGAGATTCTCTATGGAGAATTCCAAGAAAAGTCAACTATCGACCAAACATGGAATTGTCCTCTCCAAGGAGAAATGTCTTAAGACACCTCAGAAGGAAGATGATATGAGAAAGGCTCCCTATGCTTCAGCAGTTGGAAGTCTCATGTATGCCATGTTGTGTACGAGCCCGGACATCTGTTATGATGTGAGAATTGTGAGTTGTTATCAATTGAATCCAGGTTTGAAACACTGGATTGCAGTAAAACATATTCTCAAGTATCTTCGGAGAACGAGAAACTATATGCTTGTTTCTTCAGGTGAGACCTGAATCGCACTGGATATACTGATTATGAATCTGATAAGGATAGTTGAAAGTCGACGTCCGGGCCATACATCGAGGTGATCTAACTGTTATGAAGTTAACGTTGGATCAGAACCTGGTTGACCCATTTACTGAGACACTTCCTGTGAAGATGTTTGAGGGTCATGTGTGAAAAATGAGATTTAGAGAAATGCCACATTTGCTTTAGGAGAAGTGAGAGATTGTTGGGGGTTATGCTATCAAAGCATGTGTATTAGCTTTTTTATATGAAATTTAATGAACATTCTCATTTTTCTAATAATTGTTCTTTTAAATTATTGTTGAATAATTTATATCGATATATGAAAATTTTAATATTCATTAATGAGACTATGATCTTGTATTTGTATGAGAGGATTAAGATTATAGATAATGAATAAAATTGTCAGTAACATATTAAAGTATGTAAACTTTAATGAATGATTCTTAGTACGATTCACTAAGTATTATGAATGCGTGTGATTTAGATTCAGATCATTGATGTGAATAGACATCTTAGTGAACTTGTGAGATCATATATGACTCGACCGATATAAATTAATATCTTTATCAACGTGCCGTCATAAAGATTTAATACACATCAATTCGATGATCATATGTAGATCAGTCTCAATCCTGAGTAGTCATGAACTCTTATACATGTCTATTAGATCTTCTTATTCACTCGTTAAGGTTTGTTTGTAAAACAGGCTAGTTACTTTTGTTTTGAAGATTCAGTGATATGGATTGCTGGGAACATGATCCTACAAAATTTGGAATCCAAGCTTTCCTAACGGATCGTATATTGGTTTCTTTAAATGTTAGTTCTAGAACTGAATGGTTATCAAGCTCAAATTTATAATAATGTTATAAATCAGTCATTCACTAGTGGATTAATGATACTTAAGGATCAAGAGGTAATTAGAAGGTTAAAACTGTAATTTTGATAAGTTTTAATTTACGAATCAATAATTGGAGAACAGAACTACATGAGTTGATTATATCAGTGGACTACACGAGAATACTCTGTAAATATAATTTATAATCTCTAAGAGTGTAATTTCATATTTATAGTGGAGTAATAATGAAATTAATAAATGAAATTATATAATCAAAGATTTTAATTAATAATCTGGTTTATTGGAGCTTATGATTATAGGTTCATGGTCCCAAATCAGCTCTATACTACGTAGTCTAGGGTGTGAATATTTCAGGATATGAGAAAAAGACTAACTTGTAAATTAATTTTTATTCTAGGACAAGTAAATAATTATGAGATAATTATGTGTGATTAATTTTACATAATTGTCTCATAATTATATATTTGCCCCAATTCTTTAATTCCTTATGCAAGCAAGTCATTTTCTCTTATCCTAAAATATTTGCACCCTAGACTATGTAGTACAGTGGTGGCTTGGGGACCATGAACTCATAATTCTAAGTTTCAATAAACCAGATTATTAATTAACTTTTTAATTAAATTATCTTATTTATTAATTCTATTATTACTCCACTTAAATATGTAATTGCACTCTAGTAATGATAGAATATATTTACAGAGTATTCACATGTAATCCATTGATATAATCACTTTACGTAATTTTGTCCTCCAATTATTGGTTCGTAAATTAGAGCCGGTCAAAGTTACCGCTTTACCCTTCTAGTTACATCTTGATCCTTAACTACCATTAATTCACTAGTGACGACCAATTTATAATCATATTATAAATTTGAGCTTAATAACCATTTAAGTACAGAATTAACACTTAGGAGAACCATTATATGATCCATTAGGAAAGCCTCGATTCTAAATATTGTAAGATCATGTTCTCAACTATCCATATCACTGAAGCTTCAAAATGAAAGTCACTAGTTTGTTTTACAAAAAATCCTTAACGAGTGAATCAAAAGATTCAGTAGACAAGCATAGGAGTTCATGACTACTCAATATTCAGAATGATCTACATATGATCATTGGTTTTGATGTGTATTAATTTTTTTTGTGATAAACGTTAAGTTAATAAAGATATTAATCTACATTGATCATGTCCTATATAATCTAATTATATAAAGTACTTTCATTAAGATGTCTATCAACATCAGTGATCCGGATCTCGATCACATGCATTCATAATGCTTAATGAACCGTACTAACAACCATTCATGAAAGATTACATACTTTAATATGTTGTGGACTATTTTATTCATTATCTATGATCTTAATCGTCCCGTACTCATATAAGATGATAGTCTCATTAATGAATATGAAATTTTCAGATATTTATATATATAAATAATTCAACAATAATTTTAAAATAATTATAAGAAAAATATAATTTTATTCATTTCATACTGAATTGTCTAAACTCATGTTTTGAGAACACTATGCCTAACAGGAAGCTGTGGAGATCCTGCCCCAGAGGAGGGGGATTGTTTTTCTTCTTCCCAAAGATGGGCCATTAAGTTAGCCCTGAGGGTCATCCCTATAACCAAGAAGACTTTTGTACCATTTCTTGTACTTGTAGTCCATTTATTAATGAAAGTAAACATCCTTTACTTTTGGCTCTTTATTTATTTATGTTTTTACCTTTCTCTTGTCGCGTGCATGCCTTGAGTAGTTCTTTTTTTGTAGTCGATCTTTAATCTGGTATGGATGAGGCATTAACCATGAGCCGTGTAGTCATTTTGACTTATTGTGCCGAGCATCGTATCCTTACAGACTATTACTGACCCGATTTACTGGATTAATTATGATTTTGAGTAGGAATTCGTAGAAGGCCTTAACCCATCCTTGGTGGACCTGATTCGACCCCAGTGGGTTGCCCTTCTTCGTACATCGGGGATCGTTCAGATTGGTTGTGACCTTTATGAAGCCTACTTGAGTGCACTCCCATCCAGGAGGTCTGGTCGGTGCCACAGGTTTATTTAGATGAGCATGTTCTTTCCTAGTTGAGCATTTTTCTGGTTTGGTAATTTAGTGGACAAGTTGAGCTCCCTGAGTTCTTCGGCCAGTGGACCTTTCTACATCTTTTATCCAAGCGTTCCTGCTCTGGACAATTCCCTCTGATTTGATAGTAGGCGTCCTCTGCATGTCTAGTCAGGCCATCTTGCTTTGGCTAGATCCTTATCCCATTTACGAGATGAGGCGCTTGACATACATCTCCTTGTTGATATCTAGTTAAGTTTTCCTGCCTGGCTAGATTATTGATCCCGTCTGCGAGCCAGAGTGCTCAATAGACTTCTCCTTGTTAATGTCTACTCAGGCTTTCCTACTCTAGCTAGATCCTTGATTTCGCCTGTGAGATGGGGTGCTCGACAGACATCTCCTTGTTGATATCTAGCCAGGTTTTCCTATTCTAGCTAGATCATTGATGTCGTTTACGAGTTGGGGTACTTGGCAGGCACCTCTTGTCGATATATAACCAGGCGTGCCTGCTCTGGCTAGATTATTGATCCCATCTGCGAGCTGGGGTGCTTGGCAAACATCTCCTATCGATATCTAGTCAAGAGTGCCTGCTCTAGCTAAATCCTTGATCTCGTCTGCAGGCATGAGTGCTCGGCAAACATCTCATGTCGATATCTAACCAGCCGTGCCTACTCTGACTAGATCCTTAATCCCGTCTGTGAGCATGAGTGCTCAGCAGACTTCTCATGTCGATATCTAGCCAAGCGTGTCTGCTCTAGCTAGATCCTTGATCTCGTCTATAAGCATGAGTGCTCGACAGACATATCTTATTGATATCTAGCCAGGCGTGCCTGCTGTGGCTAGATCATTGATCCCTTCTGCGAGCATGAGTGCTCGATAGACATCTCCTGTTGATATCTAGTCAGATGTGCCTGCCTTAGCTAGATCATTGATCCCGTCTACAAGCATGAGTTCTCGGCAGACATTTCCTATCGACATCTAGCTAGGCATGCTAACTAGATCCCTTCTACGAGCATGAGTGCTCGATATACATTTCCTATTAATATCTAGTCGGGCGTGCCTGCTCTAGCTAGATCATTAGGCCTGCCTGCGAGCATGAATGCTCGGCAGACATCTCCTGTCGATATCTAGTCAGGCGTGCCTGTTCTGGCTAGATCCTTGACCCTGTTAGCAAGCATGCAGACATCTCCTTGTCGTTTAATCTCGACTGGTCGACTAGAGCGCATTTACCAATCATCGTTTTTGTTTAATCTGACTGGTCGGCTAGAACGCATTTACCAGCCCTCACTTTTTGGCCTTTTTGCTTGTCGTAGAAGAGTCGGTCCTCGGAGGTGCGTAGAACAACTATGAGTTCATTTAGCAAATATGTCATGTTCTATAAATGTAAATTCATATAAAGAGAATCCTAGCAAAAGTTATTTCTCAACGAGGAGATAAAGAGGCCTCTTATCTAGAAAACTGTCGACAAGCATGCGACCTTTGTTGCTTATTATATCTGGGCGGGGAGGGGGGGTTGAAAACAGTCGAGCTCCCATCTACTTGGTTTTGGTCCTCATTTTTATGGGAGCGCCCCTTTCTCCGAGCTTCACCTATGCCTTAATGGTGAGGCGCCTCAGGCTCCGCATCCTGCTCGTGGGCTAGCAGAGGTTTGTCCTGATCTTTCCTCTCCGGCAATCCGGCAGAAGTATGCCCAATCATTTCGGCCTTTCGAGTTCCCTTCCGGAAATATATCCCTTGAACATTTCCTCTATTTATCTCTCTCTATTTATATTCATTAATATCTCTCTCCCCGTCTCTCTCACTCATTATATATATATATAAGTGGTGATGTTGAGAGAAATATTTTTTTGACAATTCTATCCTCATCTTTTATTGAAATTCCTAAATTGTCCTTAAACTTAATATTAAATGTTATCGTAGTAATGAATTTATTTAATGAAATATTTAGTAGACATTTCTTATATTTTAATGATACACTAAGATTTAATGACCATAATTATGACTTATTATAACAATGTAACTTATAATATAATTTATATGAATCACACATGGTGAATGATAGAAAAAAAACATTTCTTAGAAATTCAATAAAAGTGAAAAGTAAGTGACAGTTGAAATCTAATACCATGCAATATACATGTTTAAACAATTTTTATACATTTTTAATTGACTTGATGATGTAGTTGCGTTTAACTAGAACTTTACTAAGATTTTTATATAAATGTATTTGACGTCAAAGAATTAAAACGAACTTAATATTTGATCAAAATAATATATATTATTTTTCTTAAATTTTTTAACGAAAGCATTGAAGTAACAAAAAATTATATGCAGTTTGTGATAAATTTATATGATAGATCATTAATCATTATGATAGATCATTAATCATTATGTAGAGACTAACAATACATAGTACTTATGCTAATTAATTATTGAATGAAACATACTTTTAAGATTCAAGTTTTCATTAGATTAATGAATCTAATATCAAGTTGAGTCACATGCATAGCACGTGATGCTTGACTAGTATATATATAATATGAGATAGATTTTAGAAAAAAATTCAAATAGTAAAGCATTAAATGAGAGTTTCTAAGTTTTTTTTAAATTTATTAAATCATAATAAAAGGGTATAGTAGGAAGATATGCATTTCTAGTTAATGAACGCATGGACCTTAATTATTTTTTATGATTATGAAATAAATTATCAAATTTTATATTAAGTTTTAAAATAGTTAACGTATAAAATTCAAGAAATTAATTAAGAGAAATTAACTGTGGGCGGCCTTGTGTCTTTTCGCTTATTTAATGGTAGAAGTTACGAAGTCCAAGCAGAAGGTTCCAAATGATGATAAATCCATTTTGATTCATTCGTCTTGACTGATGACTTTGACATTTTTCATTTCTTTTCCTTCCACGGTTTGCCTTTTCTGATTCTTTCTTCATCCATAATCTATATGTTTCACACTTTTACTAGGGTCATCAGCTTGTGGTTCACTCAGTCACTAAACTATTACCATAATCCCTATTAAGCCTTAAGCATCTGGTAAAATCTAAGAAAAATATTTATGATATTTTATGTAGTTTGTCTAAATGACATTAAAAATCATGTAGTTTGAAAATTGATAAATAAATTTATTTTATAAAAAATATATTAATTTATGTGTGAAATGATAATGTTATCTTTATAATTGATTTGACTCAACTGTCTTATTAGCTCCACACATAAATCAATCCAAATTACTTGGAGTTTAGGTGAATTCAAGTTTAAATATAAAAAATTTAATTTTAAGGTTTTTAAAATTAAAAAAAAATATGAATATTTTAATATCACATGTTATCTAAAGGACGCTAACTTAAAAAATAACAGCTTTCAACTTTTGTATTACTGCAACTTAACATAAAACAAAGTTTGAGTAGCTAGAAGAGTATAGAAGAGTGGAGATAGGATAGCAACTCAAAAGGCTAATTACTTTTGTATTTGAGATATTCTTCTTTATTTGTCCTCTAATAATCCAATTGTATCCTTTGATTTATTTTTTTTACCAAAAGAATATTCAGGTTTGTCGAATTCTTTCTTGCCTTTCCTTAATATCTGCTATAAATATAAAAATATTGTACCATTATTTAAATCCCAATGCTATTAAACAACTAATTCAAAATTTCATTTCTTATGTGTCATTCTAAATTATGCAGAAAGGATTTCTAGATAGCAGCCTATCGTCATCCCATCATTAAACAAGACTCTGCCAATTATTTTTTATCACTAAAATTTTCCATCCCTCTCCGACTTCCATCTATACCAAATAATTAAAAGATGAATTGCAGAAGCAGAACTAATTAAAGCAGCAAAAAAAAATAAAAAAAGCAAAACCAAAGGAAGAGGATAATTGGGGATAGCTCTATAAGTCTTATTCAAATCTCATTCTCTAATTTGTTAAGAAAACCTTTGAAATGACAAAGAATTCTTCATTTTTTATTTTTCTTTTTTGAAATGACAACGTATTATCTTTTTTTCCTTCCTGTTTAGCTGTAAATGTAAAACCTTTTTCTGGACCAAAAAATGTAAAACCTTTTAGAATCATAAAAGAACTCGAAAACACTGCAAAAGAAAAAACAGTTACAGAAAAGAAAAGTCTTTTTTATGGACGAAAGTTTAGCCGGAATTAATTTCGTGACTAAAAACATCATTTGACGACCAACATTTTTGTTGGTCGTCAAAAACCTTGATGGTTTACTCAAAAAACAGGGGCACTAATTTTTTCATTAGTTTTTGCTAACGAATATTCAAAATTTATCAGTAAAGTAGTAGTTTTGACGATCAAATAATAGGTTGGTGGATAAAAATAGAACTTTCACCCGATCAATTATTATCTCTGTCGCAATAAATTATCAAATAAAATGACGTGGTTTCACCGGAACAATAAAAACCTCTAACTCCCCTCACTTCACGCAGAATCAATTTCCCCTCCCACCCCCACTTTCATTGTCGTCATTTGTTGCTGATTGTCGCCGAGCTCGCCTTTCTCTTCTTCTCCGTTGTTTGTTGCGGATTGTCGCCGAGTTTGGAAAAGCTACCTCTCTTTCAGATAGTTCTCTCTGTCTGCGTTTTACCTTATCTCTCGTTGATCAGTAGGTATTTCTCTCCCCTAATATGATTTTATTTAAAAATCTTTACTCCGTGTATGCTTATGCTGAAATTCTTACTATGATTGGTTTTTTGGTGAAAACACGGAGTTGTGTGGTGGTTTTTTTTCACGAGGTCCGGCTTTTATTGTCTCATCTCCTTATCAGCAACCACAATTTTTCTATCTGACTTGGTGAAGCTTGTCATCTAGCGATTTCTCTTCGCCCTTTATAATTTAGTGTTTGAAGCAAGATTTCTGAAGCACTTGAATATCTGTTTCTACATCTTTTTTCTGCCTCGCTACCATGATGTTATTGATATTAAACTATTGATTCATGCTTTTTGTTTATCGGCTGAATATTGGGGAGGAAGAGAAAGGCAAGCTCGGCGACAAGTAGGAAGTGGGTAAACCGAAGATAAACAGGCAATTTACTCTTGAATTCTTGTGGTCTCGTATGTAATCTGCAATTTTCCTGACTTCAATTTTGGTGAGGCCTGACATAGTGTCTTCCACTTGACTTTAAACTGGGTTGTAACTGAATTTGTGATAATCTACTACTTAAGATGCCATTTCTCTCGGGGATGTAAAATTTTGGGTGTTAATGGGAAGTCAAATTGGTGAGAGTCAGTAGCACCGCCAATTTCATCAATCTGATGATTTTCTTCAATTCTTTCTTTCTACTTTTTAATTTTTTTTAGGTTGGGGTAATAAAAATAACATTTATTTTACCAAGTTTATATTATTAGTCGGATTATTTAATATTTCAATGTTTAGATGCAATAAAATCTTATTTGTACCCAAGTAGTTTTGTTAGTTAGTTAATTGGTCAAAATTTAGTCATGAAATGAGTGAGATTGATATTAATCTGGATAGAGTCAAATTATTCTATTAGATGTAAGGTATCTAGATGTAACAAGTGTCTTTGTGTCCAAATTAACACATTCACCTATATATCTTTCCAATTAGTACTAAAAGGCAGACCATCAACCATTTCCAGACCGGTTTTCAGTAAATGGTTGAACTTTACCGTGAATATCTACATCTCACTACTAATACCAGCAATTATAAGCAATAACATGTTTATGATCTTCTTTCATGCCAGTTATCTTTATGCAGGTTAATGTCTCTAGGAAGAAATACTCCTCTTCCAAATCTAGATCCTGTTGTAGGATCTTCTACTGATGAAGATGGTTCCCAAATAAGTATATACACTTTGTAATAGTTATTATTATAATGGTTTCTTATTTTTTATTTTGTTGTAGGGGCTTCACCTTCTTCGAGGAGTGTGAGAAAGGTTCGCGGGCTAACAAGAAGGATTGAGTTAAAGAGGTTAGTGAGCCAGTTCAAAAAATTACCAATCGATACCCCTCCTCCCGGTGTTGTTAGACTTGTTGGACAGTGGACCATCCAATTCAACCTTGAGTTTGGTGCCCTCGTACGACAATTTTCATACCACTTCAATATGAGGGTTGATCCAATGTGTCTGAAGAATTCCTGACAGTTATAGTTGATAGACCGTAGGTAATAATGACACATCTATTTATTGTTATGTTTTTTTTATTGCGTGACGGGTAGTAAAAGATTATTGCAGGTCTATTTTACTTTTGAATTGACCAGTAATGCTATGATCGATTGGATTAAATTTGAAATAGCGAACACATACAAGGGATACAAGTACACATTGCATAGACATTATAAAAAAATTAAAGATCCACTAGTAGCACGACGACATCCTTATAAGAGTGTATCACAAGATGAGTGACATTGGCTATGCACAGTTTGAGAGAAGGCGAAATTTGGGGTAATTCCTATTATCAAAACTTATATATTACATTTTGATTATTTGACTAATTATTTCAATCATACAACTCATTTATTATAGGCACGCTCAAAAATCAATTCTCAAAACCTTCTGGATATGAAGCTTCAACTTAATAAAAATATTGTTTTAGTACTCTTAATAATGTTTAGTATATAATAATTAACGACTCAACTTTTGTTACATTTTGGATATGAAGTTTCAATTGAGGTATCACCTACTCGAATTGAAATGTTTTTCAACATACATTTCAATGCTAAAAAAGGTTGATAGAATGATACGGCTCACGAAAGATATGTGAGTAATCCCTCTAAAATATTTTGATTGATAATCGTGCTAGTTTCAATGTGTGTTGGGGGGTTATCACTTTAAATTGGATTTTGCTGGATGTTTTTTCAATACTTTCTGATTGATAAATATATTTATCTTAAATTTGGTTCATTGTGATGTTACAGGAATGCATGCGTGCTTTACGGGATGAACCTATCGTTGAGAATACCACACCTCGCTCTGAAGAAGAGATAGTTGAAGGAATTCTCACGTGAAATAAAGGTCTTGACATGGAGCCCCACCCACATCTTTCAAGAAAAAAATCAAGTTGAAAATATAGAATCAAAGAAACAAATAAAGTCGATGGAAAGCCAACTACAAAGCTTACTCGCTTGGGCTCATCAAAGTGACTTTTCCACCTCCTGACAATGACTCAGCAGTAGAAACATGAGGTCCAGAATATTTGTTAAGCTTTGTAGTTGTAACATCAAGTTTTAAATACTATCTTTTTTATTTTTCTTTAGATACATTTGTGAACCAAATTCTGTAGTGAATTATGATTCAGAGATTTTGTAATGAACTACTACTAATTTGTTACATTACATATATCAATGATTAATATATGTATTTATTAGAAAAATATCGGGTTTGATAAATATTCTAATGATATTAATTGCTATTACATGTGTATATGAAACTAAAAATTTAGCATTTTTTATTTACATTCTCGGAATGTAAAATTTCATCGCCAAAAATATTTTGCGACAAAAAAAGATTGGTCACAAAAGAGTTTAGGCGACGAAGAGAAATATTGGTGGCAAAAAGATTTTTGCGAATAAAGTTTTTTTCGTCACAAAAGCTTTTTCGACCA
This sequence comes from Datisca glomerata, assembly GCA_003255025.1. Taxonomy (NCBI): domain Eukaryota; kingdom Viridiplantae; phylum Streptophyta; class Magnoliopsida; order Cucurbitales; family Datiscaceae; genus Datisca; species Datisca glomerata. The sequence goes on along the minus strand of QANY01003765.1, from coordinate 286,282 downwards.
ACTTTATGTTAGTTGTGAAAATCTTTTGCGACCAGTTTTTTTCATCGTAAAAGGTCTAACGCGACGAGTTTTATTTTTCATCGCGAAAGACTTTCACTGACGAAGTGAAAGCGACGAGGTTCGCGACGAACATATGTTCATCGCGTTAGACCTTTCGCGACCAAAATATTGGTTGCTAAAGCCCCTTTTTCTTGTAGTGTTGATATATGACTACTTGTACTTAATGCGAACACTTTTAAATTGTTGAAGTCTCAGAGTCTAACTCAACTCAAAAGTTAACTTGAGAGTTGATGATTGCTCTAAAATTATATTTTTAACCCAATACTTCTACTTAGCCGGTGTGAGATTATTTCATCAATACCTTTCGTACGTGCAAGCCGTTCTTTTGCCTGATCCTTGTCACGTGGAAAGGTAGTATGGGTCCAGTCATACTTGAGTTTCGTCCAAAGAGGCTTTGATACCATGTTAAAGTCTCAGAATCTAACTCAACTCAAAAACTATTTAAGAGTTGAGTGTTGCTCTAAGTTTATATTCTTAGCCAAATACTTCTACTTAGCTGATATGAGATTATTTTCTCAATATAAACTACAATATATGCGTTATATATAAATAAGGTTAAGTGAGCATAAACATTTTCAGACATAAATTACACTCACTATTTCATGACTTTTTAATTTCCATTCATTAACAATAAGATTACATATTAATAAATTTAAATTAAAAATTTAATGATACTTTTAACTTTTTAGATAATATTATCTAAATTATTTGTAGAAATTCTTAAAAATGTGATGTATGCGTACCTAATAATTAAGTATTTTCAATTATTTATGTATTACATTTATTCAGTAACACTTTGTATAATTTATATTTTTAATTACGTCCATATATCATTGTTTGTTAAAATGTGTTAAACTTTTTTTAAATATAATCAATTGTATAACTTAAATTTTATTAAGATACGAGACCATAAAATGTGTGCGATGAAAACAAGTCACATTAAAATAACCTTAAAAGAATCAAATGATTTTTATTAATGAATTTATATTTGAATGAAAGTCGAATATGTTTTTATGAATTCTACAAACACTTAATTCTCTTTTAATCTTTTTGCACTATCTAACTACTATATTTTAACACTCTTTCACCTTTCGAGACATTATTTTCATTGAATTCAATTATTTAGCTCTATCACGTGTAAATGTTTTATGAACGAGTACATTAACAAATATTTAAACTAAAGACAAATATCAAAATAACTCTAAACTTCTCCAGGAAAAAAATCATTAAATCTCCTACATGGCTTGAAACAAGAGGTTCATAAGCCGGCATTAATTATTATCATATTTTATAATGGAAAGAAAATACCAAGTCATGTTTTATGATATAACTTCAAAAGAACACATTAATTATATTTTCCATGCTTCTTTGACTGATGACTTTGACATTGTTCCAGGCTTCTTTCTTCTCGTATATTTGACCAAAAGCCCTAATTTGCTGGTTAAGTTCATTTAGTCATTAGTAGAAAAGTCTTTTCTATGACAAACCCCACACACATATAGATCAAGATTTTGTATTTATCTCCTCATAAAAAGGGTAGAATTTCAATCGGAGATTGTTTTATAACTTATAAGATATGCAGCCTTATTGTGACAATCTCACAATTTTAGTTGATCCCTTTTGTTTTGACTTGGCAACATGATTGAATCTCATTTCATTTAATTATTTCCCTTTTGAACTTCAAACCAATGGACATAAAAGTTTCACTGAGTTGACTCAGCCAACATAATTATAATATTAATTCCATATATTATATTCTCACCATGTGGTTGCTTAGACTATATGATAATGCAAATGTATTATATTATGGATTTATAAACATACCAGCTTAATTTTTTCAGATTAATTAGACATGTGTGTTACATTAATATTATTTAACTTCTTTCCCCTTTATTAGTTCTTAAATACTTTGATTAATCAATTCCCTTACTATTCTAATTGATTGATAAATAACACAACTACACAAGTCATTGCACAAGCTAAGATGCAAACATGATTCCTTGTCCAATTAATAAAAGAAAGCAAGTTTTTTTTTAATATTTTTGGTTTCAGTTTAACACGCTTAATTAGCTTAATTAGAACAGCTCCAAAGCTATACGAAAACGCCCATGACTCAGATAAAGCTTCCCTCTTTTTGGCATATATACAAATTCAAAATGGTCCAGTACTGTCTTATGAATATATAAGCTCTCTTCAATATTCATATATTGTGCTAGCTTGTTGAAAATGAGTGTTTAAATTTAGACTTTTAACCCATATTGAGGCAGCCACCTCAACTTGAGGAAAATGTGCAAGGGGAGAAGCTCGCTTTGTTATGCGTGTTAAAAGTCAATATCTCTTATACTTTTGTCTAACCTATGTGCTAGATTTTGCATTTACATATATAGTGTATGTGACTTCTTTTTTCTTTCGTTTGAAAATGAGAATCATTGGGAATCTAAGTCATTTAGATCGCCAAGTACTGTTACATTTCAAAACCACTAGATTCATTGATTCAAAAACACTTGCAAATTAATGAATAATGATAAACATTGTCAATATAAGCATGTATACATTTTGTTAATGGTCAAATATATACCACATCTATTTTCTCTTAATTTTTTCTCTGTTTTTTTGTCAAAATTGAAATAGCCAAACATGTATTAAATATTTCAATATTACTCTCTATATACGTCACAAATGGCCCAGCCTTTCAACTCATAAGCATTAGAAATATATATTGCGTACTTTAGAGCAGAATTATGAACATAAAAAGCTTTCAACTAGAATATACCTCAATCTATCTTTTCATATCGAAACATAACGATGAAAAAAATTAATTTCAGAAGCAAAAGTTACGTTACACGTGGATTATTTATTTGTAATAACTATTTCTTCTCCTAACTCTTGAACTTTAATTTAACACTCAATCGAAAGACAATAAATGAATAAAACAAAGGACTTCACTATATATACTTCTTTACACAAAATAATTTCTTTATAAACTCAGTGAACAAAGAACGAATTCCACACACACACGAAAAAAAAATCTTGTAAAGGATTCGATGATGATGCAAGCATTCTCTAATTAATGATTATTTTTTCATTATTTAATTTTGCCATATATATTATTAGTGTCCAAAATTCTTTGTTTAAAAAAGAAGTCTAAAATGGTAGATATAGAATTAGTCCTTCTTAGATCACTGGGTCCCCCACTGTTGTCTGTCAAAACTAAGACCCTTGACCCATTAACTTTCAGCAGCGAACGACACTATAAATAATAAAGAAGCTTTGTCTGTTATCCCATGTTTCAGATAAACTGCAAGTTTACAACTAGCTAAGTGAGTGTGTGTATCATTTGAACAAGATGATCAATCCAGAAGCTAACAAAAATGATATTGTTGAAGAAGTTTCACTTCCGGGGTTTCGATTCCATCCTACAGACGAAGAACTCGTTACATTTTATCTACGACGTAAGATCAACAAGAAACCGATCCGTCTTGATCTCATCAAACAGATTGATATCTACAAGCACAACCCATGGGATCTTACTAGTATGATTTCATGTCCCTCATTGTTAGTTTTGGCCTTGATACAATTTGTTTTTCTGATTAATGAGATTATCCATGCTCATTCAACCAAAGATAAGATTATTATGTTTTATCTATTTTTTTTCGCATTTAGCTTATTCTGCTTACAAAAATTGGGAGAAATTAATTTGCAATTAGGAAACTGAATTTTCACAGATTTAGTGAAGTTTATACATATCAAGATGATTATAATTGGATGTTGATAACCATAATTAACTCTTGATTGTTGTGACTATGGCAGGTGCCACTGGTAGTGTGGGAGAGGCAAAGGAGTGGTACTACTTCTGTAAAAGAGGAAGGAAATACAAGAATAGCATTAGACCTAATAGGGTTACTGGTTCTGGTTTCTGGAAGGCAACCGGTATTGACAAGCCCATCTATTCCCACGGAGGAGAAGGCCACGATTGCGTCGGTCTCAAGAAAACATTAGTGTATTACCGTGGATGCGCGGGCAAAGGTTCCAAAACCGATTGGATGATGCACGAGTTTCGTCTTCCTACAAACCCTAATAATACGGATGACCATAGTACTCAATTTGAAGCTGTAAGTGAAAATTTAATTTCCAAAAACTAAAAAATAATTCAATTATATATCAAATTAGCATTCGTAATAAGTTCGTTATGTCAGGTCGATTTCTCTGAATTATATTGATATATTTTCACTCGATCATATTCTTCAATTACAGGAAATTTGGACGCTGTGTCGGATCTTCAAAAGAAACATGTCATGTAAAAAATTCACGCCTAATTGGAGAGACGTTGTAGTTTCTAATAAAAGTCGATCGATTAACCCAAGCTCTAAAACAAGCAGTTCGGAGTCAGATGATAGAGAAAATTATATAAACTTCAGCTCTCAATCAATTACCTACAATGAAGATCAGAAGCCTGTTATTAATAATGTCCATGATGATCAGTGGAGTAAGCAGTTAGATGTTGGCCATTTTAGCTCTAATATATTGTCTCAAAGTACATCCATTATGTCACCATCTTCCAGATTCTCCACTAATATTATGGATGGGAATGATTTGTTCACATATGGATCAGATTGGGAAGATGATTTTAGATCTGTGATGGAGTTTGCTCTTGATCCGAATTCCTCTGTAGAACAAATTTATTAGCGTGTGTACTATTAGTTAGAATACTAATAAAGGAAATGAAATTGTTTTCCATTAGTTGGACTCACAAACTCTCATATATATATATATNTATATATATATATATATGTGTGTGTGTACAATCACGCACGATCCATAGAATTTACGTACCCCAATTTTTTTTATCATCTATACATAGCTATTGTTTTCAGAAATACAATCCCAAGATTAATGTATCCTAGAGTAACACATAATGAGGACAATATTTGTGATCCCAAATCCCATGAGTATACTAATAACAAAGCGTGATAGTGACAGTCAGACAGAAAGTATTCATGACTTGTTATGCATCGCATTCCTCAAACCCTCCCCTACAAGCCGGAAGGATAGTTTCACTGATGCGGACACACAGAGAATTTAGGGTTTACGACTTTAGGGAGAGATTGTAGACATTTCAAAGCTCAATTTCATAACTTTATTATCATGTGTCTTTTTCTAATTTCTGTTACTTACTATCCTCCATCTTTCTCTTTGGTAAAAAACATAGCTTACTCAAGTCAATGAAAAGAATGCGCAAGTATTGTTTAGCTGAAAAAGTCAAAGTTTGCAATAATATATATCTCAGAATCTTTAGATATTTTCCCCTTTAAGCTTTGAAACGCAGAGAGGGTTATATATGCCACATGGGATTTTGGCAATGCTCCATCATTAGAATTTTTCACTTCTTTCATGTGGTCAAATATATCATACACTTTCTAGAATGCTTTCGTTCAATTTCTGGCTAGAAAAATGACTGCCATCTGATTTCAAACCTCCATCATATTATAGATTTATGGCTTAGACTATGTTACTGTTCATACCGGTACCCATTCACCATTGGATCATTTTCCATCACAGTGTATTTAGAATGATCTAATTAATAGGCATACATTTTGGGATCGGGCGGGTGAAATAGAATAATCAGCTTATATCTTAATTTGAGATGTTTTTGTAAGAACGATCTTATTATAAAAAATAATTAGTGGATGAAATAACTTATGACAACTCAATTACTCGCGATTGACTATAAAACTTTTTAAAATTATTACATATAAAAAATGTAAAGGTCATTCTTGGATACGAAACATTAAAAGATGTCATGAATTAATATTTTCATTTTATAGAAAAGACATTTATTTATTTTTTTCAAAAGAAAAAATATATTAATAAAAAAGTATTACACAAATACAATGAACATATCCCAAGACTTTAAACAAAAAAGGCACTCAAACGAAAAATAGAAAAGAAAAATCACATCCATCTATCTAAAAGATGCTCTTCAAAAATTAAGTTTTATGTCTTTATTTAAAAACAGAAGTCTATCTTTAACCTGAGAGAGATCTTCCTAGAAAGTAAGTGGGAATCTAAAATTTTACCAACAACAATTCTCCTATTCCTTTCTAACCAAAGACAATAGACAAAAGTAGAAAAGACAAGCTTAAAGCTATAAGTCTGATAACTTCTATCAATTTTAAGCATAAGGAGCCACTGAAGAAAGCCATACCAGGGATAAAAACTCAAAACATGATCATATTTGCTCAGTAGATGAGAAAAAATATATAGAGCAAAAAGACAATCAAAGAACATATGAGCCACAAACTCAATACCACTGAAGCAGAAAATGCAGTTAGGATCCAAGGCTAACCCCCATGTCCTGATTCTATCTTTAGTGTTAAGTGAAGTGCTACATGCTTGTGAGCATGAATGATATTCTGAGAACCAAGCATGAAAGCATGGAGACTGTCCATGAGATTATGGAATCTCTACAGGCTATATTTGGGTAGCAGTCTGATCAAAGTCGTCATGAGCCCACTAGGAGCTATATGACAACTAAGATGAGAAATGGTACTTGTGTGAGAGAACATGTTTTGAACATGATCAATATAATACACAAGGCAGAAGTACATGGGACGACCACTGATGAGCAGACTCAAGTTAGCATTATACTTGAGTTGCTCACACCATCTTTTTCTGCGTTCACGACCAACTATATTATCAACAAGTTACAATTCAACATGACACAATTGTTGAATAAACTGCATACTTTTGAGTCACTCAACCTGAGAATGACCAAAAAGGGTGAGGCAAATATTGTAGAACAAAAGTCTTCTCCCACTGTTAAAAGTTATAAGAGAAAGAAGATCAATGGAAAGGACAAAGCTAAGAACAAGAAATGGAAGAAAGCCAAGACATCACCAAAAGCTAAGAAGAACAAGAAAGATAGCAAGCCCAAAGGAAAATATTTTCAATGTAGGGTTGAAGGTCATTAGAAGAGAAACTGTAACAAGTATCTCTTCGAACTGAAAAAGAAAGGTAAATATGATTTACTTATTATTGAAGCTTGTGTAGTGGAATATGATTTGTCATCCTTGATACTGGATTCAGAAATCACTGACCATGTATGTTCATCTTTCTAAATGCTTAATTCATCATGAGAGCTGGCTAATGATGAGGTCATTTTGAGAGTTGACAGTAGTGCATTCGTCTCATCTAAAGTATTAGGGACAATCCATTTACTTTTTAGATATAATTATTTAGTTTTGAACGATGGTTATTATATTCCTAGATTTTTGAGAAATTTTATTTCTCTTTCCTTTTTGCAAGAACAATTATTCAAAAATTCTTTTATTAATAAAGAGTTTATTTTCTTCAAAAATGGATTCGATATTTGTCATGTAAAAGTTATAAACGGACAGTATATGGTTAAACCGACTTAACGCGCTTTAAATAATTTTGAATTATTTAAAGTAGCAAAACCTAAAAATAATAAACGACAAAGGGTTTCTCACGATGATGATAACACATATCTTTGGCATCTTAGGTTGGGACATATTAATCTAGATATGGATAGATCAATGTTAAGCTACTTATCATTGTCACTTATATTTTAAGGATATGCACTACACACAGCAACTTACATTTTGAAAGTAGTGCCCTCTAAGTCTGTAAGCAAGACGCCTTTAGCGTTATGGAATGACTCCAAACATAGTTTGTGTCATTTCCGTATATGGGGGTGTCCACATCACGTTCTTAGACTCAATACCAAAAAGTTAGGCTCAATGTCTGAGGTATGCATATTCGTAGGCTATACTCCAGAGACTAGAGGAGAGTACTTTTATAGTCACAATGATCAAAAGGTGTTTATGTCGACAAATGCAACATTCCTTGAGCCTGACTATATGCGAAACTACAAACCTCGTAGCAAAGTAGTTCTCGAGGAATTAGCAGTCGATGAGATCAAATCACCTTCAATTTCTACTGATAAAAGACAAACCAGAGAAATCATAGTTCCTGCGAAGGAAACTCCGGTGCAACGTCATAGTGGGAGAGTTGTGAGACAACCAGTTAGCTACGAACTAGAGGCACATGTCCTAGTGTCAGACACTGATAAGGACGATCCATTATCTTATGAAGAAATAATGGATGATCCTGAAAATGAGAAATGGCAAGATGCCATGAACCAAGAAATGGAATCTATGTATTTCAATTCCGTATGGGAACTTGTAGCCACCTAAAGATGTCAGGCTCATTGGATGTAAATAGATCTTTAAGAAGAAAAGAGGTGCAGATGGGAAAGTAGAGACTTTCAAGGCACAGTTAGTAGCTAAGGGTAATACACAAAGGGAGGGGATTATGAAGAGACATTCCCCCTATGGTCATGCTAAAATCTATTTGTATCCTTTTGTCCATAACTACTAGTTTTGACTATGAGATATGATAAATGGACGTCAAGACATCTTTTCTGAATGACTATCTTGAAGAAAGCATCTATTTGATGTAACCAGAAGGTTCATACAAAAGGGGTAAGAATAGAAAGTATGCAAGTTGTTAAATTCATTTATGGATTAAAGCAAGAATCTAGATCATGAAATCTTACTTTTGATGAGATTATAAAGTCTTATGGTTTCGAGTAAAATGTTGACGAAGCCTATGTTTATAAATACATCAAAGATAAGATAGTGGTTTTATGTTGATTATATTCTACTCATTGGGAATGATGTAGAAACTCTATCAAAAGTAAAGAAGTGGTTAGCTGAAAAATTTCAAATGAAAGATTTGGAGAAGCGAGCTATGTTCTGGGCATTCATATCCTAAGTGATAGAAAGAACAAGCTTTTGGCTCTTTCTTAAGCATCTTATATTGATAGGGTGCTGAAGAGATTCTCTATGGAGAATTCCAAGAAAGGTCAAATACCAACCACGCATGGAATCTTCCTCTCCAATGAACAATGTCCTAAGACACTTCAGGAGAAAGATGATGCAATAAAGGTTTCTTATATTTCAGCAGTTGAAAGTCTCATGTATGTCATATTGTGTACGAGACTGGACCTCTGTTATGTAGTGGGAATTGTCAATCGTACCAATCGAATTCAGGTTTGGAACATTGGATTGCAGTAAAGCGCATTCTCAAGCATCTTAGAAAAACGAGAAACTATATGCTTGTTTATTTAGGTGGAGACCTAAACCCCACTAGATATACTAATTCTGATTTTCAATCAGACAGAGACAGTCAAAAGTCAACATCTGGATCTGTATTCACTGTAGGTGAAGGAACTGTAGTCTGAAGAAGTATTAAACAATCCAGCATTACAGATTCCACTATGGGCGCCAAATATATAGTGGCTTGTGAAGTTGCGAAAGAAGCGGTATGGCTCAGAAAGTTCTATACTGATCTAGAAGTAGTTTCAGATATGGATAAGTTAATGATCATGTACTGTGACAACAATTGGGCAGTAGCGAATTCCAAAGAATCGAGAAGTCACAAGAGGGGCAAGCACAGAAGAAATATCATCTTATGAGAAAGATCGTGCATCGAGATGATGTGATTGTTATGAAGATAGCATCGGAAAAGAACCTGACTGATCTTTTTATAAAGACACGCTTTTTATGAAGTTATTTGAAGGTCACGTGCGTAACATGAGATTGAGAGAAATGTCATATTTGCTTTAGGACAAGTGAGAGATTGTTAAGAGTTACGCCCTCAAAACAAGTGTATTGACATTTTGATATAAAATTTAATAAGGATTACATTTTTCTTATAATTATTCTTTTAAATTATTTTTAAATAATTTATATAAATATCTAAAAATTCCATATTCATTAATGAGACTATGATCTTGTATTAGTACGAGAGGATTAAGATCATAGATACTGAATAAAATTGTCAGCAACATATTAAAGATGGAATCTTTAATGAATGGTTGTTGGTACAGTTCACTAAGTATTATGAATGTATGTGATCTAGATCCAAATCATTGATGTGAATAGATATCTTAGTGAAGATGTTTTATATAATGAGATTATATATGACTGGACCGATGTGAATTAATATATTTATCAACGTGTCGTTTATCATAAAGATTTAATACACATCAATTCGATGATCATATGTAGATCAGTCTGAATATTGAGTAGTTATGAACTCCTATCATGTCTACTGGATCTTTTGATTCACTCGTTAATGTTTGTTTGGAAAATAGGCTAGTGACTTTTATTTTAGAGATTCAGTGATATGAACGGCTGGGAACATGATCTTATAAGATTTGGAATTCAAGCTTACCTAACTGATCGTATATTGATTCCCTTAAGTGTTAATTCTGGAACTGAATGGTTATTGAACTTAAATTTATAATAAGATAATAAATTAACCACTAGTGGATTAATGGATGGTTTAGCTCCATCCATATGAGCCTTCTGTAGAATATCAACAATATATTTTGATTGAGAGATGTAAAAACTAGTACTATCTCTGAAAATTTCATTCCCAAGAAAATAATGAACATGGCCCAAGTCCTTCAAAGCAAACTGAGTGTTGACATCAGTGACAACTCTATCTAAAGCAAGTGAATTAGTACATGTTAACGATATGTCATCCACATAAACTAATAGAAACATAACTATGTTAGTTGTTTTGTAGATGAACAATGATGTATTAGAAACAGAAGCTACAAAACCCCAACTCACTAGTGTTGTCCTTAGTTTATCATACCAAGCTCTTGGAGCTTGTTTGAGACCATAAAAAGGTTTTCTCAATCTACAAACATATTGATGTCTTGAAGTATCTTGAAAACCATCTGGTTGTGTCATGAAAATAACTTCCTAAAGAGTGCCATTAATGAAGACATTATTCACATCAAATTATTTTACACTCTAACCAAAATAAGAAGCAATGTAAAGAATCAACCTCACTGTTATAGGCTTGACCACAAGATTAAAAGTCTTTGTGAAATCAATTTCAGGTGTTTGATCAAAGCCCTTGGCCATTACCTTGACCTTATACTTCAAGATAATGCCATCAGGTTTAAGTTTTACTTTAAAAATCCCCTTGCTTCCATCAATGGTCATAGAAGGAGAAAAGGGAACTAACTCCCATGTATTGTTCTTGATTAGTGCAGTGTACTCTTCCAGCATAGCTAGCTTCTAATGGGGATTAGAACGTGCCTCTTTAACACTTTTAGGTTCAGCTAGTGAGGAATTGACAGTTAAATGGTGTTTAGTTACATAAAAGACTTTTGGTTTGGAAATTCCAGCTTTGGACCTTGAAATCATAACATGTCTAGTAGGGACATCTTGGTTAGGTTGAGGGTTGTCATTTGAAAGTTCTGGTCTATTATTCATGGACTGAAGTCAATAGTGAGAAATGGTGCTATAGAAGGAGGGTCAAAGGTTAATGGTGAAGGAATTACTTGACAAGCTATATTAATATCAGTATGTTCACATCTTTCAGTTTGTTGTGAAGATGAAATTGAAGTAAGAGTCTGTGCTGAAGGGGTACTTGAAAATGAGCTGTTTGTAACCACTAACTGATCATTATTTTGAACATTATTTGGAACCATAGTATGTAAATTAGAAGATTAAGTAGGTAGAATTGAAAAGTTGGACTTAGAAATAGAAATTGGTTTTGTAAACAAAGTTAAATATGGAAAACAAGATTCATTAAACACAACATTCCTAGAGATAAAAACTCTACCAGAAGAATGCAAGCATTATAGCCTTTATGATTAACAAAATAACCATTAAAAAGGCATAAATATGTATGGAAATCAAACTTATGTGAATCATATGGCCTAAGAAGAGGAAAGCAAGCAAAACCAAAATTTCTTAGCAGGTTAGACAGGTGAATGATTTAAAAGTTTCTGATAGGTGAAATCATTGGAAGGACATGTGTTGGAAGTCTATTTATGAGACGGACAGAAGTCTGAAAAGCTTCCAACCAAAACTCAGTGAGCATAGAAGCTTGAGCAAGCAAGGAAATGCCAGTTTTAAAGATATACATTTGCTTTCTTTCTATAAAACCATTCTATTGATGAATGTATGGTCATGGATGTCTAAAATTAATATCACAATCTTGTAAGAAAGAAATAAAATGTCTAAATTAACCCCCAGTCAGTGTAGAGTTTTAATACTACTTTCAAATTGATTTTCATCTAAAAGTTTTAAATTTTGAAGGTTTTAAGTGCTTCAGACTTAAGCTTCAGTGAATAGATCCAAGTGAATTTGCTATAATCATCTAGAAAGGTAATATAATACCTAAAACTTTCTCTAGAAGTCTTAGGTGCATGACCCCACAGTTCTATGTAAATGAGTTCTAAAGGCTTTGAAGCATGTGTTTGTGAAACGGGAAATGGAAGAAAATGACTTTGCCTTTCTGACAAGAATTACATAAGTCAATTTTCTGATTTGAAATTGGTAAGTTTGTAGATTTGAGAATTTGTTTCAAAACTCTTTCATTTGGATGTCCTAGCATCTTATGCCATAAACTGACATTATTTTTTTACTGAAGTATGTAATCAAGTAGATTTCCAACCACTTTTATGTGATCTATTTTGATTACATACATTAGAAGTAGAATGAGAAAGTTTAGAAGGAACAAGAGAGATATAAGACTTGAAAGACTTTGTATTATTACTTGAATCAGTGTCAAATAGACATTTTACAAGAGGAATTAGCAGAGACAAAGAGGACATATCAGGACTAGATAGCAAATTTCTATCATTTACAGACTAAGAGTGTTATGAGAAGAATTCAAATTTTGACTATTAAATGGTAAAACAGACATGATACAAGCACTAAAGGAGAAGGTGATTGATATGAGGGACATGTTAACAAATATAGCCCACCTTTAAGCACTCCTTTGAGCAGAAAATTTCCCAAAACTGTGTCCTTCACAAGACAAATATCAGAGTGGAATCAATAAAAAAACATTATATTTAGTCAATCAAGAGGGTCTTACCATTCCCCACAACAAGTCTAATCCATGTCAGTGTACTCTTAAGCAAGACTTAGACTGTTGAGGTCTACAATTACATTATTTGTAGCTACACTACCAACATACCAAGCTAAATCTAGTGTTGAAAATGTGCTTGAAGTATAAGAAACATGAGAAACCATGAAAGCAGAAGGACCATTTTCATTTGAAACACCATTCATACTAGAAAAAGAATTTGCAGAGGAAAAACCATTTGCTAGAGAAAATTTTGAAGACTGGCTTTCCTCATATCTGTAATAGCATAATGAGGCAGAATTTCCTTGTTTATAACACACTTGACAAACTATGACATGATTACCCTTGAAGCCTCCATCTCTACCATTTCCTCCTCCTCTTCGACCATAAAAGCGTCCTTTGTTATTCTGAAACTGTTGCTGACCATTTTTGAAAAACCTTTGTTTCTATTTAGATTTTGATTGAAATGTTGATTTTAGCCATTATAGAACCTCTTATTTCCCGTGTTTGCAACCATGTTTGCACACATCTTCATGCTATTTTCACTTTTTGTCAAGTGTTTTTCCATCTTACTCTCATAGCACATCAGCAAAGATTGAACTTCTTCTACTCCAAGACTTCCTGGTCTTGAAGTAATACTCACAACCACTAGATCATATTCAGATCCCAAGCTATTCATTATGTACATGATCAATTCTTGATTAGTAATTTATTATCCAGTATCAGCTAAACTATCTGCAAACCTTCTCATTTTATCAAAAAACTTAGAAATGGGCATATTACCTTTTGTTGTCCCTTGCACAGACCTTCTTAATTGAATAAGTCTTTCCTTTGATTGATTAGCAAAGCTTCTTTATAAGGAATTTCACACTTCTATTGAGCTATTATATTGTGTTACTGTCCCTAAAACACCTTCGGTCATTGAAGACCTCATCCAACTCTATAATAGTTTATCTTCTCTCACCAAATTCTTGAATTCAAGGTTTATCTTTCCACCTTCGAGAGTTTTTTGTGGTTTTTCCTCTAGATTGAAGACAATTTCTTCTAATTTGTGCCCTAAAATTGCTGGCATAACTTGTGATCTCCATAGCACATAAACTTTTGTCTAACTTCACTAAACCTGCACAGTTCAGTGTTTTCGTGAAAAAGCTTCCTGAGCTTGCAACAATATTCACAACATCTGTGTTACTGGTGGAGTTTGTCTCAGCCATGGACGTGTGTCCTTCTTCCTGCTCTGATACCAAGAAAGATTGTACAGAGTGTGGAAGAAATTATTTCTCTATTATTTGATCATCAATGAAAGTAAATGAAGAATATTCTTATATATTGACTAACTTCATAAGAGGGATTTACAACTGGATGAACTGCATGGGAAGAATACGAGCTTAACAGAAAACTAACTTTCTTAATTAACCAAACCTTAACAAGATAACAAGCTAACTTACAAAGCTGAGCTAGTCATTACTATTCTCCTTAATATCAAACAACCATGCGGAGGATGCTCATCCAGCGATAAGAACAAACTTGTAATTGCATTTGATAAGTCAGAGAGTGAGAATTTAAACTTAAAATCTCATACTTTTGATAACGATCAGAATTTCGGTCGTTATTTGTGCATCTTTCTCTAGCATGAGAGCCGGTTAATAATCTCACAATAACATATTGTTGTTTCAGTATGCTATATATTCAGCATCAACAACTTACTGTGTCTTTATGCGTATTAACGTGTGTTTTAGTAATTAGCATCTTCTCTCACCTCACCATTTTAATATCTTATACATAGGACCTGAATTTCAAATTAGTATTCCACTTGAATTTCAATCGATGATATATATATATATATGTTAACAAAAAATCACCATTGTTCGATAGCCTTAAGTAATTTCTAACTAGCTTATAGAAACGTAGTTTCTAATTTTGTAAGAAGATAGTTGCAAATGTTGCGAGTATTAACTAATGCAATTTTTTCTATTTTGCTCTCTCATTCTTTATCTCCTAGTATTTTACTTATACTAATTAAATAGAGTATTTTTTTTGTCAGTAAATAAAATTTGTATTAATAACAAAACAATTGCACACTTATAAGGGGCACCATAATTTGCTTGGAGCCCAAGAGTAGCCCAAATGGAGGTCCAATCAACGAGTCCAACCCAGTATAATAATATAAAGAAACACACGGCGTTAACTTTCACCTGAAAATCGGTTATAGTACCCTCCCCTCTCACTCTGCCATTTCCCAACCAATTTTTAGCAAGCTTCGTCTTCACTCTTCATTATTTTCTGTGTTTCTGTATCTGGTGTCTCATAGCAATAGCTGCTCGATTTTTTTATTTCCTCGCGTCATTTCGCTGAGGTTTGTTCAGCATTTCCTACTTCGTTGGACTTTTCTTTTCCTTTTCTCTTATATGATTCAGGTTTACTTATTCATTTTGGCTCTTTTGATTCAGATATTGGATTATGCAATTTCTTCATTATAATTTTCTCTTTATCAGTAGTCAGTACATTCTCCTGTCGGATCCTTAATATTCACATTGCTTAACATTATCAACAATTACAGTTTGCAATTTCGCTTTCATTTTCTTTGTTTCTCTTCAGCATAGAAGTTTATATGTTCGTTTTACGACTGGCGGCTATATATATCATGAGAAATAACAGATTCCGTATTTAGCAGTAGTAGACACTCTCGCATAGCGATTAGTGTGCTTAATGCCAAACCAAGAAAAAAAAAAGTCTAGCTAACAGACTTAGCAAGGAAGAAGAGAGTAAGCAGAGAGTTCCAGAGAGCAATAGACTGAAGGAAACTTTGGTTCAGTGTTCATTACTTATGAAAAGAATCTTCATACAGTACTTGTAGAAAAGAGAAACGAATCAATATATCGGATTACATAACTACTAGAGTAACTAACTCTACTATTTCTTGTTCAGAGAACTAGGTGCTGACGTGGTAGAACTGTAGAACTAGATCTGTTATCTTGGTTACTCTTTGTAACAGCATGATTTAATCACTCATTTGAGATTATTTCGGTCAAGCTTTCTCGAGCATCGTGTAGAAGTTAGAAAACTTTTTGAAGCAAGTCTTTTCCCTGGACTGGAGGCGGTTATATATATATATATATATATATATATATATGCTTCAGTGGACATAGGCCAAGCTGACCATTCTTTCCGTGTACTTGTACTATCTTTTAGTGGCAGTATTAGTAAATAAAGTGCATAGTTTTTTGGTTGCAGGTGCTGCATGCTCGGATTTCCAGAGCACCTCTACACAGGAAACATTTCGATTGTGAGATTCACTAGTCAAGATGGTCAGTGCATAGTATCTGGATTTTCTTTAGATGCTTATTGTTATTTCTCGTATATGATGAGAGCCGTTCTATGTTTATGCAGGAAAAGTTCACAGTCGAGGAGCTTCGTCGGATCATGGATTACAAACATAACATCCGTAATGTGTCTATAATTGGACATGTGCATCATGGTAGGACTTGGTTAAAAGTAAATTTGCTTACCCTCCTGAATTTCCGTGGGAGTAGCTGTTATTCATCAAATTTCATGATGTCTTTTACCATAAAACCATTATGTATCCTTGAATTAAATAAGGCATGTTTGGTCAAAACAGGAATTTGCTTAGGACCGGTACGTTAAATTTTCTACCTTCAGACCTTTGATATCGATACTATCCTAACCCTGATCTCTGCATGTAAAGTTGCTATTCTGATTCATCTACTCATGTTCATGTTCCCATCTTGCAGGGAAATCTACCCTTACTGATTCTCTTGTGGCCGCCGCTGGTATCGTTGCACAGAAGATTGCCGGTGATGTTCGTATGATGGATACCCGTCAAGATGAGGCAGAACGCGGTATGACAATTAAATCCACGGGTATCTCTCTTTACTATGAGATGTCTGATGAATCTTTTAAGAAATGTAAGGGCGAGCAACAAGGCAATGAGTACCTTATCAATCTCATTGATTCTCCTGGGCACGTGGACTTCTCCTTTGAAGTTACAGCTGCTCTCCGTATTACTGATGGTGCGCTGGTGGTGGTAGATTGCGTTGAAGGAGTCTGTGTCCAAACAGAAACTGTGCTTCGACAAGCATTGGGAGAAAGGATTAGGCCCGTCTTGACAGTTAACAAGATGGATAGGTGCTTCCTTGAGCTTCAAGTGGATGGAGAAGATGCGTACCAAACATTCCAGAGGGTTATTGAAAATGCTAATGTGATTATGGCCACGTATGAGGACCCCCTCCTTGGTGATGTTCAGGTCTATCCCGACAAAGGAACAGTCGCTTTCTCTGCTGGTTTGCATGATTGGTGTTTCACACTTACTAACTTCGCAAAGATATATGCCTCGAAATTTGGGGTTGACGAGGCAAAGATGATGGAGCGTCTATGGGGTGAGAATTTCTTTGACCCTGCTACGCATAGATGGACCAGCAAGCATACTGGCTCTGCAACCTGCAAGCGTGGGTTTGTTCAGTTCTGCTACGAACCTATCAAGCAGATTATTTCTACTTGTATGAATGACCAAAAGGATAAGCTGTGGCCGATGTTGCAGAAGCTCGGTGTGACCATGAAGGCTGAAGAAAAGGATCTGATGGGTAAGCCATTGATGAAACGTGTTATGCAGACTTGGCTCCCTGCAAGCACTGCACTCCTAGAAATGATGATATTTCATCTTCCCTCCCCTGCTAAGGCTCAGAAGTATCGCGTGGACAACTTGTATGAGGGTCCTATGGATGATGTTTATGCTAAAGCCATTAGGAATTGTGACCCTCATGGACCTCTTATGCTTTATGTCTCGAAGATGATTCCTGCATCAGATAAGGGAAGGTTCTTTGCTTTTGGCCGTGTCTTCTCTGGTAAGGTCTCATCTGGGTTGAAGGTAAGAATCATGGGTCCAAATTATGCTCCTGGGGAAAAGAAGGATTTGTATGTCAAGCGTGTTCAAAGAACTGTCATTTGGACGGGAAAGAAGCACGAAACAGTTCAGGACGTTCCTTCCGGTAACACTGTTGCACTGGCCGGGTTGGACCAATTTATTAACAAGAGTGCTACTTTGACAGATGAGAAAGAAGTAGACGCTCATCCAATTAGAGCCATGAAATTTGCCGTATCTCCAGTTGTTCGTGTGGCTGTGCAGTGCAAGTTACCCTCCGACCTTCCCAAGCTTGTTAAAGGTCTAAAACGTCTGGCAAAGTCCGATCCTATGGTTGTTTGTACCATCGAGGAGTCTGGCGAGCACATTGTGGCAGGTGCTGGAGAACTCCACCTGGAGATCTGTTTGAAGGATTTGCATGAAGACTTTATGGGTGGAGCTGAGATCATAAAATCTGATCCTGCTGTTTCTTTGAGAGAAACCGTCCTTGAGAAGTCTAGTCGTGTTGTAATGAGCAAGTCATCGAACAAGCATAACCGTTTGTATATGGAAGCACGACCTCTAGAGGAAGGACTTGCTGAAGCCATTGATGACGGCCGTATTGGTCCAAGGGATGAGCCTAACATTCGATCCAAGATATTATCGGAGGAGTTTGGTTGGGACAAGGATCTAGCGAAGAAGATTTGGTGCTTTGGTCCAGGGAAAACTGGCCCCAATATGGTTGTTGATATGTGTAAGGGAGCTCAATACCTGAATGAAATTAAGGACTCGGTTATCGCTGGTTTTAGGTGGGCTTCAAAGGAAGGTCCATTGGCAGAAGAAAAGATGAGGGGTATCTGCTTTGAGGTATGTGATGTGGTTCTTCATGCTGATGCCATTCACAGGGGAGGCGGTCAGGTCATTCCAACCGCTAGGAGAGTCATGTATGCTTCTCAGCTGACAGCGAAGCCGAGGCTTATGGAGCCAGTTTACCTGGTGGAAATCCAAGCTCCTAAGCAGACTCTTGGTGGAATCTACAATGTTCTCAAACAAAAGAGAGGACGCGTGTTTCAGGCAATACAGAGGCCAGGTACACCTCTGTATAACATTAAGGGATACCTTCCCGCCATCGAGTCATTTGGGTTCTCTCTGATATTGAGGGATGCAACTTCAGGGCAGGCTTTCCCACAGTGTGTGTTTGACCACTGGGACATGATACCTGGGGATCCATTGGAGCCCGGAACTACGGCTTATCAACTGGTTGCGCAAATTCGAAGGAGAAAAGGGTTGAAGGAGCAAATGACCCTCTCTGAGTATGAGGACAAGCTATAAGTATAATCATTGGATTTAGCTGGTGATATGGCATGCTACAGGATTAATTGGAATAAATACTGTACTGCTGCACATGATAGGATTTTACAGGAAACATACTCATATTGGGTTGCCTTCTTTTCTTGTATTAATTACTGTCAATATCTGATGCACCCAATAAAAAACAAAAAACAATTCATATTTGATGGCTTGTTTTGGTATGTTTTGAGTTCGAATTCCAGCTCAGACAATGTTTTTCATGTACATAGCTTGAGTAATAAACATCTGATCGGCAGTAGATGAAGCCAAAGATCTCGAGGGAAATTTACTTCCTTACATATATTCAAAATTTCCACTGGACAATCATACGTCGTCCCTTTCTACAACATTTCTATTTAAACGTACTTGAAGAATTTAGTTGCGTTCATAAGCCTTTCTAGGTACCAGACTTACCTTGCTTTTCACATACCTCCATACTAAAAGTTGTGCAAAGAATTTGGTCTTGATATTTATGTGTATGTTTCGAAAATCTTACTTAGAGTTGTGTATATTTATCTTGTTTCTAAATGCAGGAAGGGCAGCAATGAGAGCCAGCAACTTTTGTACTTTTGTATTCCACAAATGAAGCCAACAAGATTCGTTATTTCCATACAATTAACGTATGCCTTTATGGGTGTGAGATCCCTCATTGCCGAACAGAAGGGACTGTTTACATTCTATCGGCATAGGCTAAAGGTGGCTCAGGCTCTTTACTAAGATAACAAACGAAAATGTCATCCTATGTTTTATGTATATCACCTTCTTCGAGAGCAGTACAGCTATTACCACCTTGTGGATTAGTTTCAAGATATAATCCGGGATTATAAAAAGTCATAATACATAATACGTAATCCTCCTGGACCACCGACAAGGTGGCTTCTGCTTATCAAGTTAGCAGCAATTAGTTAGATCACTGATTCATAACCTGCAATTCAATTTTGACTCTTTATAAAGTATACAAAACATGCTTTGAAAGAATTGTGAGATTTAGTAACAGAGAATAGATTCATAGATATACGTAGTAAGCATACTTGCCTCGGATATCAACGGCTTCGCATGCTCCTCCCACTCAGTAGCCCACCTAGCAGAAGAATTCATTTCCATTACGCCATTCTTCAGTGATTTTAAAGCATCACATTCATGAGGAAATCCCTTGAAAAGCATCTGCATAGGTCATCAGTAGACATTTAGCACTCACCCCAAAAATACTTGATTAACTATAGACAAAAATGGTTCTTGGTAGTGCTTATAGTTTTTCTTTTGCCACTATGACGATGAATTCATAAAACTGTATCAAAGTGAATCAAGCTTACCAGCAGTTCATCTGCTAGCTCTGAAGATGATGAAAACAGGAGTCCATTTTTCTCGACTTTAACCAGTTCATTGATGCTTTGGGAAAATAAGAAAGGAGTATAACAGTGAGACAACAAGTTTGTCAAGCACCAGCAAAGGCACCAAAATCTATACAAAAGACATTACCAAGAATAGGAAACGGCACAAACAGGCAATCCACAACCAAACATATCCACAACCTGGTAATACAATAACTTTTAGATGGCATCTTCAAGAAAGCAGGAAGTGGTAAAATGTCACAAATCACATTATTGACACTAGCTTTAGTTTTTTTTAATAATGGAAGAATATACCTTCATAGGAAGGTCCAAGCCTGATGAAGAAGTATGCAGGCAAACACCCAGGTCAGCGGAACCTACAAGAAGTTAGATGTCAGATAATTGCCCTCGGACATGCAAGAAAACAATAATCTCAGTATGAGTAAACTACCAAGAAGCAACGGGTAATCCTCTGCTGACAGCCACATGGTGCGAAATGCCACGCGTTTGAGATTCAATCTCTTTATCTTTTCTTCATACTTTTCCTTTTCAGGGCCCTTGCCTTCATGAATAGCAGACTATATCAACTGAAAATGTGTCCCTGTGGAAGTACAGGTATACGGTAGAAGGACTAACCAATTACCTGTAATGATGAACAACAACCTAGGGTACAAGACTTGCTTTCCATCAGACATTTCCTTCCAAATGAACTCTTCATTGATTGAATCGTGTTCATTTAACATTGCAGCAACACGCCTATCATACATCACAGCAGCTTCCAAAAGAATGCTGAAGTCTTCATCTGGAGTCCTAGAGAAGAAATCATTTAGGTAAAACATGCCATTGCTTGTCATCTAAAACAATTGGCCTGCTTCCATATCACGTCTCCATTTTGTTACATGTCCTAAACTTGCAGAATACTCATGTTCATCTCACGTCATTATTTTGTTGATTTTCAAATGTTCTATATGCAACCCAGGTAGCTATTTCCATTTATGAGGATTTCCTTACACAGCTTACAACTGTTGTGTTTTAAAGATTCTCTAAGAAAATTTTCAATATAAATAGAACTTTCAGGTCTGAATCCTAACCACCTAACATGTCATTTATTTTGTCATCCCGTCGTTGTTTTTCCTTTACTCTGTCTCCCAGCTTTTGCTATATAGTTTTCATCTCAAACAAACACCCACTTACCCATCCTTAAGAGAACTTGATCACTCAAGAAAGTTACATCATTGTTCTTCATAACTTCTGAAAACCCAAAATACCAATTTCATTCTGATCCTCTGTATTTCTCCAGATTTTTAATTGAAGTTTTAGCCAATGCTGAAGATGGAATAAAAAGTTGTGGCAAAAATTAATTACAGGGAAGTATAATAATACAGATGATAAAGGACGAACTAACCAGCTTGTACTGCTTACAACGAGCGCAGGCCTGTTCTGCTTCAAGAAAGCATCGTTGCTGACCTGGGTTGTAAAGAGTGTTTCATTTTGGTCTTGGCTCACCATTCCTAGACACAAGTTTATCACTTGACAAGCAGATACGTTTTCCATAAAAACTCAGATTCTCAATTGGAAAGAATGTTCGCCTTACCATAGCTAACACAATCTCGCAAACCAAGAGGCTGAAGTATACTTTTATCTAACCTACAAAACAACTAAACATATAAAGATATTACTTTACTTCTCAAACAACCACATATTCTTGATACAACTGATGTAGGCAAAGCTCACCTTATGCATTTCTTCAAGTGAAGCAGGGCGGAAAAACTCAGGAGGCTGATCGTATAAGACTGTTGCTCTACAAAATTACCAGATGAGAACACAAATTCAATATTAGGATACTACACAAACAACTTCATAATGTGGAAAAAGAAACTGATGAACTGACTGAGCCAGCATCTTACTCGATTCCCCAGTTTTCAGCCAATTCATGTTTCATTGCCCTTGTCACACAAAGGGAACCTTCTGCCATCTTCCCATAATACTTTTCAATCCTGTTTCATTGAAACTCATCTATGTGCAACAAATATTTGTCATCCTAAAACAAAATGAGAACACAAGAAAAATAATTTCTGAAGGTAGTACCAATGATAAAGAGCAACAAAAATACTACTTCTTCCTGTAGATAAAGCAAGCAGGGTATGTCCAAAATTGTGCCAATCAACTATAAATGGAGATCGCCTTAATGAACTAGCCCATTTTACAGCCACTAAGGTTGGAACAGAAGGAGGATTCTGCAAAAGAACAAAATAATGGTGCAAGATAAGAACTTAGCAAATGAATAATCAAGGAAAAGGTTTGATAAAACATACACAGTAAGACTCCTAAAAGTATTTAGAAGTTTGTGGAGTACCCCTAATGCTTACCATATCTACTGTGTATTCTTTCAAAAACACTTTTCTTTTGACTTAGATTAGAAAGTGATTTCCATCCATGCAGATGGTGGATTAAGGACTAAACTTAGGACTGAGTGCCAGGACAATGAAAGGTAATTTATATTATACATCTCAAGATGACCATAACAATAAATTGATAAATGAAAACTCACTTGTACTAGAAAAAATGAAGGAGAAGGTATTTTAACAAGAAGGAACCAAAGAAGCAACAAAAGTTGAACCATCGGCTTGACTAGAAGCATTATGGGCCTAAATATCCTTGGCAAACCTTCAAAGGCTTTTGGCATTTGTCTCTGTAAATTTTAAAACAAAAAGATGAAAAAATCTGGAAAAGGTAATCAAATACTGATAATTCAGTCAATTATCCTACTCTACACCAGTACCATGGTGTGAATATGAATCAATTCGTGCTCTAGAAGTGCAGAATGTGGTTGAGAACCTAAAAGACCAAATAACAAGGTCAGAATACTTGGCAGCCTATAGATAATTGAATCAGTCAAAGCTTTTATATTTACGAAATGAGAAAGGCTAATGTATTAAGCATGTGAAAATTTTAAATTTACAAATGCTATCTAAAGCTCAAAGATATAACAGTCATGAGTCAAATAACTGCCCTTAAAGCTGAAGTTCCTTAATTTAAATCATGTTATGGCCTATATCTGTTATTGCAAAAACCACTTTTTTAAGCAATGAAAGCACCTTGCAATTCATTAATCAAGACTCAAGGGATCTACTGACATCCAAAGAACCTCTATGTTTCTTTCCTTTTCTAATTTTTGAATGTTAAAGTAATATGAAATTCACTTTTATGAGAATAACATGAAAGTTATACCTCCATAAGCAACAATGTCCACCTCTAGGTCTGCCTGTAACATCAATGGAAATTATTATTCAAGGAATCCACATTGAAAATGATAAGAAAGTTGTAACCCGGAAAGTTACGACAGCAACGAGCAAAGCACTATGAATGCATAATGGAGTATATCTGAAGACCAGCCTTACGTAGAAAACTGTTCATGCTCCTATTTAACACTTTGCTCACGGGGTGATTTCATCTACTATGCAATTTGACTTCACAAAATTGTTATTGTAAATAAAGATCTCCATGAATGAGCTATGTCCCCTATTCAATTTGTATTAGAAGCACCATTTTGCAACCAATCTAGATGTTTTCAAGGAACATTACTTCTTAGTTTTCAAGCATATATACACATATCTTGAAGTATTCAAGGCACTCTCAGTACCGCATACGTCTTTGTCTAATTGGAAATATATTTATGACTCATTGACGTTATGTTTAAAAACTAAGAAATAAGGAATGACAGAAGGAGAAGAAGAAGTTGAACAAATGAGAAGAAACGTATAGAAAACTGACGAAGTCCAAGTTTACTCTTTTATTAATTCCTCTCGATATTTCAATGGATCCAGACATAAAATAACAACTCCATACAATTCCACATAATCTCTAATGATTTCCTCCATAACTATCGCAATCCAAACACAACCTTCCAACTACAAAGCTACTCCTTTCCACCCCCCAACCCAAGAATAAAAGGTAGATTATATTATACACTAAAACCCAAGAAGATAATTGATTACTGTTAATGTGAGAATGCATCAAACTATTCCTCTATCAATGAAGACAAGAACCATTTTGAAGTCAACTTTTGACAAAGATCATCAAATCGAGTAAGCAAAAGCCAAATGCAGAATCAGAATTACTACTTCGGTAACTAGAAAAGACCAAAGATCCATTTTTCCCTTTGATTATCATGCCATTGGATGAAAACCAGAGCTAAGCAGCTGAATTCAGATTAAAGTTTGTACTCAGATGCAGAATGAATGAAATCACGAAAAGGCTACCGTAAAGTTGAGAGGGAGAAAGAGAGAAATACCTGACGGGCAAGAGAAAGAGAATGATACTGCATACGAGGACTGCGGCCGAGGTCACCTAGCACCACCACGCAAGCCCTTCCCTTTTTCATCTCCGCTCCGCTCCTCCTCCTTTAGTGTATCCAAATAATTAATCACAATTACAGACTCATTCTAATATCCCAATTTGCTTTGAGTTTGCAGAGGTTGTGCAAGCTTCACATCGACTCCCCTCTGTTCTAAGAAGGAAGCATAGTTGGATTCGGCCATTTTCAAGTTTAAATAATCCAGCCCAAACAAAGAAGCCCAACTATCCCACCACACTTCAAATATATGGCGCACTCTTATGGACAAGTGGCGCCAGCGGCAGCTGAAGACATGACATGTCCTTGATCTTTCCAAATGCCGATCGACACTCTTTTTAGCCTTCTATACTGACGACGACACGTCGATTGGGGTACCCTTAACAACAGTCATTGGTGAAGCCGAATGGCTGAACTACGCCAAAACCTGTTGGGTAACCATCTTCAGCAGCTCAACGCAGACAACACCCAAAGTTGCTGTGGATTACTGATGCGATTTGGGGGACTCTTGCATCCATGCCCATCGAAGCCACAGCTTTGAAGATATAAGTCTAAAATTTCTTTGAATTTTGGTTAATTGCTCCTCTCTGTCTCTGTCGCTCTCTCCCTTCAGCTAATGGACCGCAGAGACAATCAATTATCTCCTCAAGGTTTTCTTCTCATCTTCTTTCATTTTTGCTTCTCGAGTTTCTATCTTTTTTTTCAAATGGATTTTTCTAAAAGACAATTCGGCTAAAAGAATTTGCTCTCGTTGTAACCAAATATGGGGCATCGCAGGGGAGACAGCCCGGATTTTGGTTGAATTCTTGGAGGTGGCGATTACGTCTATTGTTTTCCTCAAAGGAGTTTACCCTTCTGGTTTGATACCTTTTGCTTTACCATCCCCTCGTTTATCAATCCTTTTCTATGTTTGGTTTCAGAGAAAAATGGAGAGAAAATACAAGAGGATAAAGAAAGGCCACATTGGCTGTTATTTCTACTTTTCATGGGACCCCATAATTCTAAAAGCATCAGACAAGTAGCTCCATATGTGGTGTAATTGATTATAAGCTTGTAAATCCTCTGTAAATCGAAAAACAAGGATTTTCAGTGAAATAGTCAGTGCTGATTTTCTTATTGTTTGAATTATTCTTGGTGGGATTCAATTGAAGGTGCATTTGAAAGAAGAAGGTACATGAATTTAGTGGTGCATAGAGCTCGCCACCCTCAGCTTAGAGACTACATCCACTCGGCAGTTTCAGGTCTTCATTCTTTTATCCAAAAGGTTGGTTATTGACCTGTACTAGCTGGTTATGTTCTTCACAAGAATTTCCGATATCTCTGGAAAAAAGTTCGATCTAGCTTTTTTCCTATTCTTCTTAAGTTGTAATTAGTCCCATTTTTGTGTTATTAACAAGTAATTACTAAGTTACTGAACTAGTTTGACATTTATTCTCCTACCGTTGGCGTTCGAGAGATTTGCACTAATTGGATGACTGACTTCTGTTTCTCGTTGAATCATATTGTAGATGAATGCTTCACGATGCTTCTTAACTTGAGAATCAAATATTTTTTATGAAAGTTGAGCGTGAGCTGCACTGACTATTTCTTTAATTATTTAAGAATAATTAACCTTAAATTTCAGTGTCAACAGCAAAGTAAAGACAGTTGTTTTATGTTATATTATATACTTAATTGTGCAGTAGCCTTTCTCAAGTATAAGAGACATAATCATGTTTTTGTTATATTCAGTGCTTCCATCACTGTTGGCATTGAGTGATCATTCACATTCACTACAATAAGCTTCTTACTGATTTTGGGAGCCTTTGAATTAAACGAGTCTGGTTGTTTATTAAATTTCACCTTGACGTCGTGGAAATGTTAATAAAAGAAATGTTAATAAAAGAAGAGATATGGTAAACTTTAGTATTCCAACATCAATACTTCTCTAAAACAAAGTCCCAGAATGATCTTGAAGGGCGTGGATCGCTTTTACTACCCTTTTCTGGCTAATCTTCGAATCCGAGAATGGTTTTTGATTTCAGACAGCCTGATTAGAAAGAATCCTAATTAGACTGAAGGGACTTGGATTATCTTTGGTCTCCCATTTGAATAATTAGCCTAACTAGAAAAGAGTCATATTCAAAGTGGCCGAAGGGACTTGAAAGTTTTTCGTTGGTCTCCCACTGAATTCGATTATGTTTGTTGAAATTTAAACTATATTCCTTAAAAGCTTAAACTTTGAGCTTACTCATTGACTCATTTGGACTCACCTGGCTAGTACATTGCACAAATATGTGTTTGCTGAGAGCATGCACAATCTTATGTAATCTAATGAGCCGGCCAATTCCAAATTCAAAGCATATGCAAACATGTTTTCACTTATTTTCTGCGTTTAGTGCCTTGCAATATCTGATATGTTAAAGAACCACTAAAGGATTCTGAAAAGAGCGCCTTTTGGAACTAGGGGCTGGTGGAAAGAGTAGCAGTTATTTTCTTCAACAATGAAAATGTCCCAGTTGAGAGATTTGTTTTCAAGCTAATGGTGAACCAGTCTTATGGCTCAAAAATAGAGGATTCTGACCTGGAGTTCTCTCTTAGATCCTTCTTGATCAAGCTTTCTGTATCTGAATCTTTAACTAAGGTTCTTCCCGGAGGTAATTCTGCTCTTCTATGTGAATTTATATTACTATATAAATTTATGTACTTCAACGTTCATTGTACATTATAAACTGGGTCTCTAAACCTGTGTCAATAAACAATAGAATGCAGGTGGGAAATAACTGGTTACTTTCGGGCCCTTCCTGAGGCTAGTACAAGCAAGGATCCACAGTTATGGATCCCAACAGACACAAAGCAATGGCAGCAACCTCCACTAATAACACCCATAAAGTCGATGAACAGTGAACCTCTGAATGTGCAGTTGTATTTAGAACATCCTTGTTTGTCTGAGCCAAAGCCTTGACAAGAGAACTATTCCATAGTCAATCCAAACATGCCTAAGTTCAGCAGGTAGATCGCACTTGTTTTTACATTCTGAAGAGATTTCATTACAAAATATCAATTGAAGATGACTGCTTAGTACTACCATGTGATGACATTACGACCGAAAAGTGAAAAATGAGAAGACAGAAAAATAATGGAGGTGATGGGGTGGACCAAGTTATCATGTTTTAATTGAAGGCGCTGTGTAATAAACTCAATCCTGAATCCTGCCTGCCTTGTTGTTTGATGTGGCCCATGTTTATGTGCAGAAACAGGAAGTTTGAGTGTGTAAGTGATGAAGTGAAGTCAATTTGACATTATAGATTATGGAAAAGTGGACCTTCCTTGTTTTTTTGTTTTTCCTTTTGGTTGTATTATTCTATTTGTGAACAATTGATTGGGATGGCACAGCACTGCACTGCACAACCACTAGTGGCCTTTACTTGAGAGTTAGAAGTGAGTGGGGAATTTGTCAAAGTGATTGATAACCAAATCTAATATGGCAAATTCAATTATCTTTGTTCTTAAGGTGTCGGTATTTTGGGTCTTTGCCAGCAAATGAGATTATGGAATCACATTATTCACTGAGTTGCTTTTTAGATTTCCTTTTCCCATATTCAATTGGTTGGTGTATTTATTAATGATAAGATATGAATCCACCGCTATGATATATGTATACCATTTGAAGGCATAATTATCCTACTGGGTTTTCAATTTAATTG
The DNA here is from genome assembly GCA_003255025.1 of Datisca glomerata. Classification (NCBI taxonomy): domain Eukaryota; kingdom Viridiplantae; phylum Streptophyta; class Magnoliopsida; order Cucurbitales; family Datiscaceae; genus Datisca; species Datisca glomerata. The sequence continues at coordinate 257,722 of QANY01003765.1, read as the reverse complement.
ACAAAAATTGAAGGTACATATTGTCAGGAGGACTGACCAACCTAACGATTCCGCGTGATAAATTGTCAAGAACACAATAAAATGGCAATTCTAGTAGTTGGTGATAACACCAACTATTTTCTCCATTTAATTTTTGGTCCAAAGTGGTTGTTTGATTTCCTTGTAATGTCACATTCAATTCCATGTTAACGTCGCTATTCATATTCACTATATTTCTAAGGTTCTTGATTGGCTTCTTTTTTTAATGTTTTAACCAAGGATTGGTAGACTCCCACTTTGCATCTATCGTACGCTTACCTAATTATAAAACTATTTCTACGACTTTGGCTCAATCAAACTTACTTTGATGCACATTTTATTATTATATTTATTTATCTTATCTTTACAAACACTTCAAAAAATAAGAAGTTCCCTTTGAACTGGAAGTTGAAAGAAATGTAGGAGAGAATGATTGTTTACTCAAGGATTGAAGTTGAGTTTGAAGGAACAATTCTCATGAAGAAGAGAGGAATATCATCCGGTTTCTCTGATTGTGTTAAATATTATCTAACAAGGAGTGGAGTTGAATTTGATGCACATAATATTAAATTATGCACCTAATACAACTATTTGAATCAAATTGTAATCTCATCGAGAACGTGTGATGACATGATATGAAAAATTTAAGAAGACACTATTAATGGAACAAATATGGAGATATTGATCAGAACATAGGTGTTTTAATATACATAAATGTGTATCTAATTGTATGTGTGCACACATGTATAAGTGTGAAACATGATGTGATGCGTTTACATTTTGAGACATCATTGTGAGGAAAAAAATGCACCGTGAAATAGAGAGGATCAATGCCACTCATTTACTATTGTAATATTAAATTTATAAATATGAGATACAATCAGTAGAATCAGATTACGATCCTACTGAATAAGAGAATATGACTTAATGATAATATAATATATTTTCAAGAAGAAAAGATTAATGGAATTGGTATAGATTAGAACATGGGTATATATGTACAAGTGGAATAAGTGATGTGTTTATTACACTTTGAGACATCAATAAGAGTGAAAGAAAGGCAAAAACAAGAGTTGTTGTAATAGTTACTCTCTTTTACCTTTTCTTTTTCAATATATAATAGTGTGATAAGGTCTTTTTTGTTTCTGAATTCAAAAGGCAATATACTATGTCTCTATCTTTTAGCCATATTCCACTCATCAAACACACAAACAAATCCACCTTTATAAAGTATAAAATAGAGTCATCAAAAGTCACACAAATCCCACATATAAAGAAAAAATAAAAATCCTAGTTCTAGGTTAATGGATTATGCACTCCTGCTTTTTATGAGATTTGTGGATTATTATCATTTACCCACCATACCTTTTCCAAAAAGGCTCATAATTTCCCCATCACTTTTTACATATAAAATTTGAGAATATTACCAAAAGATGGGGGAAGCATCAAGCCTTTGGCATTCAATTTGGGGTTCCTGTAAACCCAAAAGCCAACTTCCACACAGTCTGAGTGTTCTTTTTTCCCTTTAATTAGTGCCAATTTGGTTAGCCTCTAAGTGGGAGATTTTAGGGTAGTGATCCACACTCAAATGAATAAAGGTTAAGGACCCCATCTTATCAAATTTCCTTAAATATATTATTGACTTGTAAATTGTGATATGGGTAGTGGAGTCTTTTGTAATTAGTAAATGGATTCACATTTTATCTTTTTTATTTACCTCATTATCTATTTAATCAATATATTTTTTAATGTCACTTTGCTTATTTTTTTTCTTGTAAATTGTGAGACTAAGTTACTCTAGTGTCTCAATATTTTTTCTTGAAATGATAAAAAATCAATAGAGTACATAAAAGATAGAAAATATACAAAAATAGAACAAAGGAAAAGCAACAAAAAAATAAATAAATTCTAAGATGATGGGACAAGTAATGAGTGTCCTCTTTCTTTCACAAGGGGGAAGAGAGCTAAGGTTCTTGTCATGGCCCCCATCCCATGACTATATCTTTAATGAGGATTCATTATATTCTGTGCTTTGTACTGTCCCATTGTTTGAACAACCCCACACCCTTCATAATCGACAACTGAATTTTGGCATAATTTGGTTTACATTAACACATCAAATCCCACATCCTCAGGATCTATTTTTTTATTTTTGTAAAAATTTATATAGATAATTGAACGAAGAATCAACTGTTGAGATCAGACAAAAAATTGATGAGAGATGATCATGATCCAATAGATTAAGTGTCATCGTCTTTATGCGTATAGTTTGGCCGGATTAGTAGGGTGTATGTGACGATGAATTCTCGAGCATTCCTTTAATTATTCAACTTCTCCATATCTTCCTATAGTGGTGATTATGAGATCACTATTTGATTAATATTATTGGGTAAGTGTTGAAAAATTGGTAGAGAATATGAATATGACCCCATTGTTTTTTTTCTTTCGTGTGATTCAAAGTGGACCAAAGCAATGAATTTTCATTACTCAGAGCAATGGGTGGTGGGGTGCGTTTAATGTTTAATTTGTTGCCTTTCTTTTCCCGATTTGTCATTAACAAAGATGTTGTGTTTTGATTGATGACTTGGGACAATTAAAGTCATTTGAAAATTGATGTTTGGCGGATTCGAATGTGCAATGCACTACTCCACCAGGAAAAAAAAGACATTAAAATAAGTAAATACAATAAAAAATAAATAAATATCTCCCTCTAAAATATGACGGATATGATAATTTAATTACCTTTGACAATCCGAATTATGTCAAAAATACTATCATTCAATTGTCAATTAAAATAAGCTTTCCTTATTAGATAAAGTAAAGTTAAAAACTTCTCAGATGTTCGATCGTTGCGTATGTATAATCCCACCATCATTAAGGTGCATTAGTCAGTGAATTATATATATTCTTAGTTTGTGTAGTGCACTACCCCACACCAAACGTATATATTTATGGAGCAATATGAGTTCAACCATCCTTTAGCTTTTTTATTTTATCGATCTAAGTTACAATTAATTGTACGAGAATTGGGGTATTGTACTATTGGAATCTACAATCTTACTTGAGGAGTGCGGGTTTTGTTATTGTGCCAACCAGTCTTATAACCATATAACTTTGTGTTATTAAACACAATACCATTAAACAATAATAAAAGTATCTATAAATTATGTTACTATCTTATCGGCCTCAGAGTCAATCCTAAGACTTTAATTCTTTGTAATGTCTGGTGTAAGAACTTTACAGAACACGAATGAAAGAAGATGAAGCGGTAAGATGAAGAACAGAAGAAAAAATTACAGAGAAAGTAGAAGACAAAGAACGTGAAGGGTTTATATTGGTTCAGTTTTAAGAGCCTACATCCAGTTGAGCTTAAACCCAAGCCATTTGCACTATGAATCGGGTAAGTGATGACAAGTTACAAGCTTTCTTGAATCAATAGAAGTACCTTGTTTCCCCCTCCCAATTACTGAGAAAAACCTAGCTCAGATAGCTAGTTTAGAACCCCTATTGATATCCCTCAACCTTGGTTTTGAGAAACACCCAAAGAAAGTTTTCTTGCCATGAATTGCTTTTCTTGTTGTATATTTCTGAGAGAGAGAGAGCTCCTTTTCGAGTAGTTTTAGCAATTGTGTAGTAATTCTGATATATTTCCAATATATATATATAGACACACACACATATATACATACATATACATATACGTAGTTGAACTAGAACTGTTTATCTAGTTAAATATATCAAGTGTATTGATAGTTAGTTGATAATAGCTTTGTAATTGATTATAACTGTCTCCTGAGGTTATCACAACTCCACCCAATCTGATCAAATATTAACAATCTCCACCTCGATCATACTGGACCTCATCTCCCTTATAGTGCATAGGACATTCTAGGTTATCACAACTCCGCCCAATCTGATCATCCATTGTCTATGTTGAGGAATTCAATGCATTGCTTGGATTTCTTCACTGGAAGGACTTTGGTTCTCATATCTCCTGGATTTTCATCTATTGAAATATTCTTCAGCCTCACTTCTCCCATTTCCACTATGTCTCTGATGTAGTGGCATCTGATTTCAACGTGCTTAGTCCTTTCATGAAAGACTGGATTTTTATATAGGCGTATTGAGGATTGACTGTCTGAATAGATAGTAGCAACCTCATCATATACACCTATTTCTTTGAGAAGTCTTTGAAGTCATATTGCCTCCTTAACTGCCTCTATTGTGGCAATATATTCTACACCTATGGTAGACAAAGCCATAGTGTTTTAGAGTTGAGACTTCCAACTCACGCAATTACCATTTATGGTGAACATGTAGGATGTGGTTGATCTTCTCTTATCTCTGTCTCCTGCATAATTAGAATTTAAAAACCCATCAACACATATTCTGTTAGTTTTCTTCTTATAGATTAATCCTACATTTGTTGTGCCATTTACATACCTTAAAAGTAACTTCATGGTCTGTCAGTGACCTTTTCCAGGATTACTCATATATCTACTCAAAAGGCTTATAGAATGTGCTAGATCAGGCCTAGTACTAATGATAGTATATAGAGCCAACAATAGTAGAGTATAGTACTCTTGACATCTCTTCCCTTTCTATATCATCTATTGGACAAAGCTGCATAGACAATTGAAAGTGGGATGCTAAGGGCAGTGAGACTGGCTTTATAGCTTCCATAGAATTTTTTTTAACTAATTTAAGGAGATAATCAATTTGTGAGTGCTTTAAACAGCCTTTGATTCTATTCCTTATGATACTAATACCTAGAATTTTCTTAGCACCCACTAGGTCTTTCATATCAAACTCATGATGCAAAAGTCTCTTAATCTCAACTATCTTATCTCTATTTTGACAAGCCAACAACATATCATCAACATAAATTAATAGGTAAACAGATTTTTCACCCTTTTCAGTTTTGTCCAAATAGAGGTAGATGTCATATTTACTCCTAGTGAACCTAATTCTCTCCATAAAAGTGTCAAACCTTTTATACCATTAATTAGGTGATTGACTCAACCTATAAAGAGACTTCTTAAGGGGACAAACCATACCTTATTTCCTTTTTTCCTCAAAAGCTTCTGGATGTCTCATGTATATAGTCTCGTTTAGTTCTCCATGGAGAAATGCGGTCTTAACGTCCATTTATTCCAACTCCCAATTGTACTGAACCATAAGGGTAAGTACAATTCTGATAGTCTTGTATTTAGCAACAAGGGAGAATATCTCATTGAAATCCACTCCCTCCTTCTGTGTGAATCCTTTGGTAACTAATCTTGCCTTGAACCTTACTAGTTCCATTTTACTTGAACCATCTTTCTTATTAAATATCCATTTCTAGTCCACCACCTTTTGTTTGTTAGGCCTGGGAACCAGGATCCATGTTATATTCTTATGAAGGGAAAACATCTCTCCTTGCATAACTTAAGCCATTTTCTTGAATCTTCCCCTTGTAGGGCTTCTGCTACTATTTAAGGTTCATGTTCTTCCTTAGTCCATAGTCTATAGCCCTTAACACCTTCTGAGTATCCTAAGAATACAATTACATGGCCATAGGTTCGACCTTACATGTGCTTTGATGTGCAAAAGCTGCACAACCAAACACTTTGATATGTTTTAAGTTAGATGGCTTATCGGACCATCTTTCCAGAGAAGTTTTGAGCCCTATAGTAGTAGAGGGACTTCTACTAGTTAAGTAAGCAAGATTTTTAATAGTTTCACCCCAAAACTTTTTTTAAGTTCTGAACTAACTAACATGCATCTTACCTTATTTAAAGGAGTCCTATTCATCCTCTTTACTACCCAATTCTGTGTTAGTGGCGCATGCGCGACTGACGCGTGTGGCGCGAGACCATTTTAAAAATTAATTTTTTTAATAAAAATCAAATCTTTTAATGGAATAAAATCTTGCAATGCTACGATAACAAAAAAAATTATTGAAAACTATTTTTAATCAGTCATGATCCATTATATATTTATATATTAAATTAACAACATACAAGGTTAGTCAAGCGTCCTCAAGAAATCGATTGATTCTCCGTTTCTACGAAATCGTTCCAACGATCAGGAGACTCCGAGATCAACACTAAAATCTTCCAAGTCAATCCCCAACACACTAGGATGTGTGTGAGCACATATAATATAATGAAGACACTTTTTTGTCTCTATGTTTACTCAACACATGAGATCTAGAGATTTTACTGAGAATGACTTTTGTGAGACGATTCTCTAAAAGAACGTGATGATGATTCTTCTAGAGATTTTGATTAACTCTTAATCGTAGAAAAATCACTTTTTGAGAAATTGTGTTCTTCTCTCAACTCTTGATTGATGAACTCACTCTCTCATTCAACCGATTGATTGATTCATACATATGAGGTCATCAAAATAATATCTAGATATTTGTTAATTCAAAATTAACATATCTGATTATCTCTATCAACTAATTATCAGTTATTTCCTAAATAACAGATTTAGTTGATCCAAACTATTATCCAATAATAATTTAATTATCTAATTTCATAAATTAGATATTTTATGTCACTTATCGAATTCTTAATTAATTAATCACACATAATTATTCCATAATTATGTACTTGTCTTAAAATAAAAATTCTTTTGCAAGTAAGTCATTTTCTCATGTCTTGAAATATTCACACCCTAGACAGCGTAGTACAGAGATGACTTGAGGACCATAGATCTATAATTCTAAGCTCCAATAAATCAGATTATTAATTAAATAATATTATTTATTAATTCTATTATTAATTGACTAGTGAATGATTAATTTATAACTTTTCATTATAAATTTGAGTTTAATAATCATTCAGTTCCAGAGTTAACACTTAAAGGAACCAATATATGATTTGTTAGGAAAACTTGGATTCCAAATCTTGTAGGATCATGTTCTCAGTCATCCATATCATTGAGTCTCTAAAAAAATTCACTAGCATGTTTTACAAACAAACCTGAATGAGTGAATAAAAAATCCAGTAAACATGCATAAGAGTTCATGACTACTCAAGATTCAATCTGATCTACATATGATCATCGAATTGATGTGTATTAAATTTTTATGATAAACAACACGTTGATAAAGATATTAATTCACATCAGTCCAGCCATATATAATCTCATTATATAAAGTACATTTAGTAAGATGTCTATCCACATCAATTATCCGGATCTAAATCACATGTATTCATAATGTTTAGTGAACCGTATTAGCAACCATTCATTAAAGATTCCTCTCGTATTAATACAAGATCATAGTCTCATTAATTAATATAAAATTTTCATATATTTATATAAATTATTCAATAATAATTTAAAAGAACAATTATAAGAAAATGTAATGCTCATTAAATTTCATATCAAAATGTCAATACATATACTTTAAGAGCATAACCCACAAAAATCTCTCACTTTCCCTAAAGCAAATGTGGCATCTCTCTTAATCCAAGTTACACACGTGACCCTTAAATCACTTCGCAGGATGTGTCTTTGTAAAAAGATCAGCTAGATGTACGATCACTCTTACAAGATTATATTTCTTCTCTATGTGCTTGTCCTTCTTCTTACTCCTCAACTCCTTGGAATTCGCTACCGACCCGCTGTTGTCACAATATAGGATTAGCGGTTTGTCCATATATGGAACTACTTCCAGATCAGTATAGAACTTTCTGAGCCATAACGCTTCTTTCACAGCTTCACAAGCCGCTATATTTAGCTTCCATAGTGAAATCTGCAATGCTGGATTGTTTAATACTTCTCCAGACTACAACTCCTCCACTTAGGGTGAATACTGATCCAGATGTCGACTTCGACTGTCTCTAATTAATTGAAAATCAGAATCAATATATTTAAGGGGGTTCAGGTTTCTACCTGAACAAACAAGTATATAGTTTATCATTCTTTTAAGATACTAAGAACGTGCTTTACTCCACTTCAATGTTCCAAACCTGGATTCGATTGATAACGACTGACAATTTCCACTACATAACAGATGTCCAGTCTCATACATAACATAACATAACATACATGAAACTTTTAACTGCTGAAGCATAAGAAACATTTCTCATATCATCTTCCTCCTAAGGTGTCTTAGGACATTGTTCCTTGGAGATGACAATTTCATGTCTGGTCGATAGTTGACCTTTCTTGAAATTATTCATAGAGAATCTCTCCAGCACCTTATCTATATAAGATGCCTGAGAAAGAGGCAAGAGTTTGTTCTTTATATCCCTTAGGATTTGGATGCCCAGAACAAAGCTCGTTTCTCCAAAATCTTTCATTTGAAATTTATCATCTAACAACTTATTTACGTTTGACAGAATTTCTACATCATTACCAATAAGTAAAATATCATCAACATAAAGAACTAAAAAAATCACTATCTTATATTTTATGTATTTATAAACATAAGCTTCACCACCATTTTACTTGAAGCCACAAGACTTTATAATCTCATCAAATATAAGATTTCTAGATCTAGATGCTTGCTTTAATCCATAAATGAATTTTACCAACTTGCATATTTTCTGATCTTTTCCCTTTTGTACGAACCCTTCCGGTTGCATCATATAGATGCTTTCTTTAAGAGAGACATTCAGAAAAGCTATTTTGACGGTCATTTGTCATATCTCATAGTCAAAGCTAGTGGCTATGGACAAAAGGATACGAATGGATTTCAGCATGGCTATAGGGGAGAATGTCTTTTCATAATCGACTACCTCACTTTGTGTATAATCATTGGCTACTAACCGTGCCTTGAAAGTCTCTACTTTCCCATCTGTACATTTTTTTCTTCTTGAAGATTCATTTACATCTAATGGGCCTGACATCTTCATGTGAATCTACAAGTTCCCAGACGAAATTTGAATACAAGATTTTCATTTGCTGGTTCATGGCTTCTTTCCATTTCTTTTTTTTAGGATCATCCATTGCTTCTCATAAAGATAATGGATTGTCTTTATCAGTTTCTGACACTTAAACACGTGCCTCTAGTTTGTAGCGAATTGATTTTTCACAACCCTCCCACTACGACGTTGCACCGGGATTTCCTTCGCAGGAACTGTGGTTTCTCTGGTTTGTCATTTATCAGTAGAAATTGAAGGTGGTCTGATCTCATCAGCCGCTAATTCCTCGAGAACTACTTTGCTACGAGGTTTGTAGTTTTACATATAGTCATGCTCAAGAGAGGTTGCATTTGTCGACACAAACACCTTTTGATCCTTGTAAACTATAAAAGTACTCACCTATAGTCTCTTGAGTATAGCCTACGAATATGCATACCTCGAACATTGAGTCTAACTTTTCATTTTTGGGTCTAAGAACGTGAGTTGGACACTCCCATATACGGAAATGATGCAAACTAGGTTTGGAGCCATTTCATAACTCTAAAGGAGTCTTGCTTACAGACTTGAAGGGCACTACATTCAAAACGTAAGTTGCCGTGTGTAGTACATATCCCCAAAATATAAGTGACAGTGATGAATAGCTTAACGTCGACATAACCATATCTAATAAGATTCATTTTTTCCTCTCTGCAACACCATTTTACTGTGGTGTTCCAGGTGCTGTGAGTTAGGATAGGATTCCACACTTCATCAAATAATCCTTGAACTCTAAATCTAAGTATTCACCGCCTCGATCGGATCAAAGGATTTTCAATGATTTACCTAATTGATTTTCAGCTTCAGTTTTGAAGTCTTTAAACTTTCCAAAAATTTCAAACTTTTTTTGCATTAGGTATGTATAACCATATCTTGAGTAATCGCCAATAAAAGTGATGAAATACTCACACCCAGCTCTAGCTTGTACATTGATCGGTCCATAGACATCACTATGTACTAGCTCAAGTGGTTCCTTGGCTCTTTGGCCTTGTCTAGAGAAAAGTCTCTTGGTCATTTTACCCTCTAGACAAGATTCACAAACAAGAAAAGTTAAACTTTTAGTTCTCTCAAAGCACCATGCTTTGTTAACCAGTTAAACATATCTAGATTAATATGTCTCAACCTAAGATGTCAAAGATACGTGTTATTATCATCATGAGAAACTCATTGTCGTTTGTTAGTTTTAGGTTTTTCTACTTTTAAATAATTCAGAATTATTTAACGCATGTTCAGTTGGTTTAAGTATATACAGTCTGTTTATTACTTTTGCAGGACAAATATCAAATCCATTCGTAGAAATAATAAACTCTTTATTAATAAAAAAAATTTCGAATAATTATTCTTGCAAAAATGAAAGAGAAATCATATTTTTCCAAAATCTAGGAATATAATAAACATCATTCAAAACTAAATAATATTATCCAAAAAGTAAACGTGATGTCCCTAATACTTTAGCTGACACGAGCGCACTTTTTCCAACTCTCAAAATGATATCACCATCAGCGAGTTCCCTTGACGAATCAAACATTTGCAAAGAAGAACATACATGGTTAGTGGCTCCTGCATCAAGTATCTAGGATGACAACCCATATTCCACTAAACAAGCTTCAATAACAAGTAAATCATATTTACCTTTCTTTTTCAGCTCGGAGAGATACTAGTTACAGTTTCTCATCTAATGACATTTAACCCCATAGTGGAAATATTTTCCTTTGGGCTTTCTGTCTTTCTTGTTCTTCTTGACTTTTGGTGATGTCTTGGCTTTCTTTCCTTTCTTATTCTTATATTTACCCTTTTCATTGATCTTCTTCCTTTTGTTACTTTTAACAGTGGAAGAAGGCTTTTTGTAACGCCCCGATCCCCGATGGTTAAACATACGTGTAATTTCACAATTTTGAAATCTCCAATTCAAAACAAACCCTAATTTTAAGAAAATTTCCAAATTGAAATTCTTAATTTACCCATGATAGAAAAACCCTGACCTTAAATAGTGGAAGCATTAAACTTATCCATGATCAGAATCTTAATCATTAAATAACGGAAGCGATAAAGTGTCTTAAATACATAATTAATAAAACCTCAAAAAACTTAATTAAATTCTGAAATAAAGTCAAAACTTGAGATCTATAATTCATGAAACTTTCACTCATCATAATTCATAGAAAATCATAACGTAAAAATAAACTACTTAAATAACCAAGTTTAATAGAAAACGTTTTCCTAAGTTTTAAATCAAATCATAAAATGAAAACATAGATTCCTCTTATCTAACTGATTATGGCAGTCTCCCACTCATGTTGCTCGCCATCACCACATGCATCATAAATAACTGTGAGGGAATGAGTATTTTAAAATACTCAGTAAGCAAACTCATATAATAACACGTATCCACATGTCATAAATGCAATCATGACATAACATAACTGAACTTGACATTTATTATAAATGAAACAAAGTAACGTACTTGATCATGACATGGCTTAACATAGTACGCAGATAATACGTGTCTCAAACAGAATCATTTAACAATCTTAATCATATCGTGTCTTGGCATATCCCCTACTTAACAACCTAATTAGAACTGATCACACGTTAAGTGAAATACATCATGACGAATTGGGCGACGAAATAGATGGCACACATCGAGCGACGAAACAGATGACACACATTGGGTGACAGAATAGATGGCACTCATAGGTGATGAAAAACGTGAACAGATGGCACCTCATGAGTGACAGAAAATATTTACAGTTGACACCCAATGAATGACCAAAACATGAGCAAATGACATCCTATGTGTGACAAAAGCATGAACAAATGACACCCCATTTGTTTAACAGAACAAAACGTAAACAGTCTTGATTTCTTGTTAACTAAGGATCGTGCTTAAGTTCATATCTTGCTTAATTACCATTTGAATGAATTAACCTCATAACTTGCAAAATCCAATGTATGACGATAATTAATCATATAATGCATACTGATACATATAATAGAATCAAACATGATAACATACGAACGTAAAATCAGTCATACTCAGACATTTATATCATGATAATCACATTAATAACTTAACAGTAATCCCAAAGTGTTAACGAAATATAATGATTATCAAAAAATGATTAAACAGATAATAAATACATGATACAATTATAATATCAGAGTCACATCATTATATAAGTCCATTTACACAAACATATATATAAACATAACATGCTTATAGACAATTAAAGCTGATGAGAATAACACATATTACATTTATCACACGTAGCTCACATTACAATGTAAATTCACTTACACAAAGCATATACATTTATCGCAACAGGAGCCACACTATCATGTAAGCTCACTTACCTGAAGCGGAATAATGAACTAAACAATTAATGACTAAATTATTTTGAAATAAATCAATATAAACACATTTTTAATATCATATAAATAGAAATTTAATTAAAACAGTGCAATGGGTCTGAGTGAGGTCGGAAAATAATATATCAGGTCTAGAAGTCAAATGATAAAGCTTTGGTGGGTAACGGTTCAGACCGGGCTGGTTCAGACCAGGCCAGATCAGTTTTATCTGATGGATCAGTTCAGGCCGACCGACTAAACTGAATCTAGATATTCTTTTAATTCAAAATTAATATATCTGAATATTCCTATCAACAAAATTATTTATTATTTCATAAATAATAGATTTATTTGATCCAAATTATTATCTAATAATCATTTAATTATCTAATTTCANTATATATATATATAATTCTTAATTAATTAATCACACATAATTATCTCATGATTATGTACTTACCCCAGAATAAAAATTTCTTTGTAAGTAAGTCATTTTCTCATGCCTTCAAATATTCACAACCTAAACCGCATAGTAAAGAGGTGGCTTGGGGACCATGGACCTATAATCCTAAGCTCCAATAAACCAGATTATTAATTAAATAATCTTATTTATTAATTCTATTATTACTCCACTATAAATATAGAATTGCACTCTTAGAAATTACAGATTGTATTTATAGAGTATTCTCATGTAGTCTATAGATATAATCATTTTATGTAGTTCTATCCTCCAATTATTGATTCATAAATTATAACTGATAAAAAATTATCATTTTACCCTTCTAATTAGCTCTTGATCTTTAAGTACCATTAATCCACTAGTGGATGACTAATTTATAATCTTATTATAAAATTTAAGCTGAATAACCATTTAGTTCCAGAATTAATACTTAAAGGAACCAATATACGATCTGCTAGAAAAGCTTGGATTCCAAATCTTGTAAGATCATGTTTTCAGTCATCCATATCACTGAATCTCCAATACAAAATTCACTAGCCTGCCTTAACGGGTGAATCAAAAGATCTAGTAAACATGCTTAAGAGTTCATGATTACTCAGGATCCAGACTGATCTATATATGATCATCGAATTGATGTGTATTAAATCTTTATGATAAACGGCACGTTGATGAATATATTAATTCACATCAGTGCGGTCATATATAATCTCATTATATAAAATATTTTTACTAAGATGTCTATCCACATCAATGATTCGGATCTAGATCACATGCATTCATAATGCTTAGTGAACCGTACTAACAACCATTCATTAAAGATTCAATATTTTAATATGTCGCTGACAATTTTTTTCATTATCTATGATCTTAATCCTTTCGTACTAATTTAAAATTATAGTCTCATTAATGAATATGGATTTTTTAGATATTTATTTAAATTATTCAATAATAATTTAAAAGAATTATTATAAGAAAATGTAATACTCATTAAATTTCATATCAAAATGTTAATACACATGCTTTTAGGGCATAAACCCTAGCATTTTACTGGGGATTGTTCCTAATAGTCTTGTGCCTTAGGATGCCTAGATCTTTGCAGTGTGTGTCAAAGGTGCTATTATAGAATTCTAAACCATTATCAGTTCTTAATACCTTTAACTTCTAACCAGTTTGGTTTTTTGTAAGAGTCTGCCAACTTTTGAACTTATCAAAAGCTTCTCCTTTCTATTTCAATAAGAATATCCAAATCATTCTAGAGAAGTCATCTACTATGTACAAAAGATATAGATTACCTCAATGTGTAGGAATAGGTGCTGGACCCCATAAATCTGCATGGACATACTCCATAATAGCTTTAGCCTCCTATGTTCCAGTGTTGAATTTCAACATGTGATGCTTTCCCAGCATAAAGTGTTCACTGAACTCTAAGTTCTGAATTTCCTTCTTATCAAGCAACCCCTGTTTTTCATAAAACTTGGAGCCATTTGTGGCTCATATGGCCTTACTAACCATGAAACCACTCTCTGTGATAGTCTTTACAATCATAACATATAGTCCATTTCTTTTCACAACCTTAATCAACACCAATGATCCTTTTGCAATCTTGATTGTTTCATTTTCTGCCCTGTAGGTGTACCCTTATTCATCAAGTACCCATAGAGAAACTAGGTTTCTCTTCAAATCAGGGACATATCTCACATTTTCTAGAGACCTCACCATCCCATCATACATTTTGATAGCTATAGAACCTATTCAAAGTATTGTTGGTGGGTAATTATCTCAAAACATGTGTATTGACATTTTAATATGAAATTAATGAAATTTCATTCTTCTATAATTGTTCTTTTGAATTATTGTTGAATAATTTATATATGAATATCTAAAAATTTCAAATTCAGTAATGAGTCGATGATCTTGTAGAAGTACGAGAATATTAAAGTCATAGATAATGAATAAAATTGTCAGCTACATATTAGAGTATGAAACCTTTAATGAATGGTTGCTAGTATGGTTCATTGAGCATTATAAATGCATGTAATCTAGATCCGGATAATTGATGTGGATAAAAATATTAGTGAATGTACTTTATATAATAAGAGTATCAATGACAAGACCGATATGGATTAATATATTTACTAACTTGCCATTTATTATAAAGATTTAATACATATCAATCTGATGATCATATGTAGATTAGTTTGAATCATGAATAGTCATGAACTCCTATACATGTCTACTGGATCTTTTGATTCACTGGTTAAGGTTTGTTTGTAAAACAGGTTAGTGACTTTTGTTTTGGAGACTCAATGATGTGGATGACTGAAAACATGATCTTACAAGATTTAGAATCTAAGATTTCCTAAGAGATCGTATATTAGTTCTCTTAAGTGTTGATTCTGAAACTGAAGGCTATTGAGTTTAAATTTATAATATGATTATAAATTAGTTAGTCACTAGTGAATTAATAATACTTAAAGATCAAAAGGTAATTAGAAGGGTAAAATGATAATTTTCAAAAATTATATATAAATAATTATATCGATTAATTTTCTTATTGTCGATAAGTAAGACAGTATATTTAATTTGTGAAATTAGATAATGTTAAATTATTGTTAGATAATAATTCAAAATTTGAATAAACTAATCTTTTTATTTATGAACTAACAGACAAGATAGTTGATTTGGATATTCATATAAATTAAATTTGAATTGACTGATATATAACTATTTATCTAATTGAAATAAATAAATAAATTACAGAAATTGCCACGTGACATGTTGTACAGCCACATGTCAATCACTCATTGAGAATCAAAAATTGACATAGACTACTATAGTGCCACATGACATTACAGTTAGGCGTGCAATACTGTAGTGCCACACGATATTTCAGTAGTACCGTGTGGCACTGCAGTTGTGTACAGTTGTAGTGGATCCCACTGCAATGGTAATTTTATGATTAGTTATTATTTTATGTATATCCCTAAAAATATGATTTGTCATTATCTAGAAAATATATTGATATTATTCTATTGACTTCAGTGTGCTAACAACATAGTTGCTATCAGGGTGAAACTCTATGAGAAAAAAGTTAATCAAAAAGCTATGTGAGAATAATCATTGTATTCTCTTAGAGATTAGTCTCACAAAATTATTCATTCTCTGAAAATCTTTAGATCTCATGTATTGAGTAGATCTAGAGACAGAAAAATGTTCTTACTATATTCTACGTGCCTACACATATCTTAGTGTGTTTGAGTATTGACTTGAAAGATCTTGGTGTGGATCTCGAAGTTCGTTGATCATGGGAATGGAAGATCATTGGTTTGCGATGACGCTTGATTAGACGACAACGGTATATATTCTATATCCATGTATATCTTTGATTTAAAATATAAATATATAATGCATCCAATTAAATAGAGTTTTCAATAAAAAAATTATTTTAGAAATTATTGCGTCGTTATTTTCTTTTACAAAAAAAGATTCATTTTTATAAAAAAAAAATATAAAAGCTTCACGCTTCTGCCGTGCGAGCACCGCGTTTCCAACAAGTACATCACAGGTTTGATCATTTTCCATGAGTACTTTTCCACCATAAATAACTTGAAAAACAGTAAAACAATTTCTTCTATGACTCATGTGATAGGTGCAGCATGAGTCTAGAATCCATTAAGTGTTGCTGCACTCTGTTGTGACAGCAAGGACTTCGCCATCACTATATTCATTTGTGATGGTAGCAAGGTCCTCACTATTTGTCACCTTTTCTTTTGCTTCTTTTTCCATCCATAACAGTTTTTCTTGAAGTGGCCCTATTTGCCATAGAAATAGCATTTTTAGATGTTTTCCTTGATTTTGATTGAGATATGTTGCTGCAATTTCCCTTGCTTTTCTCTCTACCTTTATGACTCTGAGATCTTTGAGTATTTCTCCCTCTGACTAAAAAATTCTCATCAGTATCATTCTTCTCATTTTTTAGCTCAAGATCTTTTGATCTTAAGGCTGAAACACACTCTTCCAGTGTGAGTGTGGTCTTTCCATATTTAATGGAAACCTTGACATCCTGGAAAGAATTTGATAATGAGTTTAGGAGGATGATTGCGTCATTTTAATCACTCAATTTTTCATGAGCCTCAGTATTGGCCAATCCAATAGTCATCCCCTTAAAATCATCCAGATTTTGTTCAAGACTCTTAGTAGTATCCATCATAAAATCGAATAGCCTTTCCTTCATGTAAAGACTTTCTAATTTCTCCCATACATTTCCAACAGTATTCTCCTCGTTAACTTCCCTAAGGACATTATCTGGCAAATTTAAGATTATGGTTCCAAGAGCTGCCTCCATCCTCTCATCTTTCTAATCTTGAGTGAGTGAGTCTAAAAGCTTAGATAGGTCTTCTAATGCCTTTAGAACCCTTGGTTTCACCAACAATGCCTCTCCTCTAGATTCCATAGTCACCAGTTCCATCAAATCTATCCACCTCAAACCTTGTTGATCACATTATCCCTGAATCAAACTAGAGATATCCTTTATCCTGATTGATTAACAAAGTAGTCTCCTTATTTATGAAAGTTCTAGAGGTTTCTTGATTATTTTCTTGATCTGAATCTTGAACAGATTCAGCTTCTTGGTCTAAATTTGATGATTTTGACAAGCTTTATTCAATAGAGTCTTTGCCTTTTGAAGAGTCCTCAGAAGACTCCCTTTCATCTATTTCGTCGTGACTTAAAGTAAGGATAAAATACTTCTTGTTAAATTCTTTAAGAACTTAGAACAAGTGCTTTAACACCACTGTTAGTGTCTTATTGATACTAACTCCAAAGTTAACCCTAAGACTTTAATCCTTTGTAATTTTTGGTGCAGGAACTTTGTAGAACACATATGAAAGAAGATGAAGAACATAAAAAAAATTATAGAGAAAGGAGAAAAGAAAGAACATAAAGGATTTATATTGGTTCAACTTTAAGAGCCTACATCTAGTTGAGCCCAAACCCGAGCCCTTTGCACTATAAATTAGGTAAGTGATTACGAGTTACAAGCTTTCTTGAATAAATAGAAGTAGAGAATTTCCCCCTCCTAATTACTCTGCAAAACCTAGCCCATATAGCTAGTTTAGAACCCCTGTTGATATCCCTACAACCTTGGTACTAAGAAACACCCAAAGAAAGTCTTCTTGCTGTGAATTGCTTTTCTTGCAGAATATTTTCAAGAGAGAGAAGGCATTTTTGAGTAGTTTTAGCAGTGGTGTATTGATTCTCATATATTTTCAATATGTGTGTGTATGTGTTGAACTATAATTGTTTGTCTAGTTAAATTATGTCAAGTGTACTGATAGTTAGTTGATAATAACTTTGTAACTGATTATAATTGTCTCATGAGGTTCAGTAATAATTAAATATTAAAAAATTACAATTTGTAAATACGATTTATTTATAATAAGCACTGCAGCTAGGTTATAATAATAATAATAAATTTTTTGGTTCAATTAGACTAGAAATAGAAACTTAATTTACCACTAAGTTTCCCATTGATCAGATAGCTTCACCTTTAAATGAGGTGAAGCAATTTGACTTTGGGTTAGGAAATATATACCCCTTTTGAAAAATTCAGAATATTATATCTCTGGCATAACAACTTCACATCACCACTTACAATATTTCTCTTTCATCATCATTTCTCTTTCCTTCCTAATGTAAATATTAAATCAACACAGATACCAACTTCAGCATTTTAGCTCTCTTCTTTTATCTTCAACAAAGGTCATCCTCCTCCTCCTCCTTCTTCTTCTTATTTTTATTCTTCTTCTTCTTCTTTAACTTCTTCGAGACTCTGTGACCCATTCTTCTTCAGCGAGACCCGACTCATTCTTCTTATTCTTATTTTCCTTCCTAATGTAAATATTAAATCAACACAAATACCAACTTCAGCATTTTAGCTCTCTTCTTTTATCTTCAACAAAGGTCATCCTCTTCCTCCTCCTCCTTCTTCTTATTTTTATTCTTCTTCTTCTTCTTTAACTTCTTCGAGACTCTGTGACCCATTCTTCTTCAGCGAGACCCGACTCATTCTTCTTATTCTTATTTTTCTTCAACGAGAGCTACTCTAGCACCTATTCTTCATTCATTTTTATGCACATGTATTCATAAAAAACTACTTGAACCCTTAAAATAGTGGTTTTTATCATGAAAGTAAAAAAAAATTACTTGAAAGGTTCAAGTAGTTGTATCTGACTACTTAAACTCTTCAAGTAGTGATTTTGATTCTGAAAGTAAAAAAAGATATTACTTGAAGGGTTCAAGTAGTTGTATCTAACTACTTGAACCCTTCAAGTAGTGAGTTTAATTCTGTAAATAAAAAAAATATTACTTAAAAGGTTTAAGTAGTGATTTTGATTCTGTAAGTAAAAAAAATATTATTTGAAAGGCTCACGTAGTTGTATCTGACTACTTGAAGTTTTCAAGTACTGATGTTGATTATGGAAGTAAAAAAATTACTTGAAGGATTAAAGTAGTTGTATCTAACTACTCGAATCCTTCAAGTAGTGATTTTGATTCTGGAAGTAAAAAAAATATTACTTAAAGGTTTCAAGTAGTTGTATCTGACTACTTGAACCCTTCAAGCAGTGATTTCAATTCTGAAAGTAAAAAAAAATATTACTTGAATGGTTCAAGTAGTTGTATATGACTACTTGAACCCTTCAAATAGTGGTTTCAATTCTGAAAGTAAAAAAAAATATTACTTGAATGGTTCAAGTAGTTGTATCTGACAACTTGAACCCTTCAAGTAGTGATTTTGATTCTAAAAGTAAAAAAATATTACTTGAACGGTTCAAATAGTTATATCTGACTACTTGAACTCTTCAAATAGTGAGTTTGATTCTGGAACTTAAAAAAATACTTGAAGGGTTCAAGTAGTTATATCTAACTACTTGAACCTTTCAAGTAATGATTTTGATTCTGGAAGTAAAAATATATATTACTTGACGGGTTCAAGTAGTTGTATCTGATTACTTGAATCCTTTAAGTAGTGATTTTGATTCTGGAAGTTAAAAAAATATTACTTGAAGGGTTCAAGTAGTTGTATCTGACTATTTGAATCCTTCAAGTAGTGATTTTGATTCTGAAAGTTAAAAAAATATTACTTGAAAAATTCAAGTAGTTCTATTTGACTACTTGAACCCTTCAAGTAGTGATTTGAATTCTGAAAGTAAAAAAATATTACTTAAAAAGTTCAAGTAGTGATTGTGATTCTTGTATCTGACTACTTGAACCCTTCAAGTAGTGGTTTTGATTCTGAAAGTAAAAAAAGAAATATTACTTGAAGGGTTCAAGCAGTTGTGCCTCACTACTTGAACCTTTCAAGTAGTGGTTTTGCTTCTAGAAGTAAAAAGAAATATTGTTTGAAGGGTTCAAGTAGGTCTATCTAACTACCTGAACTCTTCAAGTAGTGGTTTTGATTCTTGAAGGGTTCAAATAGTCAGATACAACTATTTAAACCCATCAAGTAATATTTTTTTACTTCCAGAATCTAAATCACTACTTGAAGGGTTCAAGTAGTCAGATACAACTACTTGAACCCTTCATAATATTTTTTTTTATTTTAAAAATCAAAACCACTACTTGAATAGCTCAAGTAGTCAAATACAATTACTTGAAACTTTCAAGTAATATTTTTTTTACTTACAGAATCAAAACCATTACTTGAAGGGTTCAAGTAGTCGAACATAACTACTTGAACCCTTTAAGTAATTTTTTTTCAGAATTAAACTGACTACTTGAAGGGTTCAAATAATCAGATACAACTACTTGAACCTTTCAAGTAATATGTTTATAAAGTAGCGTGTAATAACTATTTATTTGTATGTAGTTATTTCTCAAACATTAGTATTATTAAATTTTTGTGAATAAATTGAAAGTTTTATTTAAATTCATGTGTGTTAATAAATTACTCATGTCCTGAAATTTTTATCAATGAACAAAGAGTGAAGACAGATGCGTCTCCAGACGAACTCTTCTGAAAAAGTTTAGAACGATATTCGTAGTCTTAGGATTGTCTGGGCAATCGAATATGATTTTCATGGTTAGGTTGAACCAATGGATGTCAGTCTTGGGGCATGGGAGTGGAGACTCAAACGGTTGACCTAGACATGTTATGAACATGTTGAATAGACTGGTAAGAAATTAGTTTAGAGCCCAAAACCGTTTACCTAACTCTAAATCTAATTGTTACACCTTATGGGTACTTTCATAATTACCTTAATCCTGAGGTGAATACGTAGCTTGACTTAGTTAGTTGTAATTTTTGATATGTCAAATGAGTGAGTTTAAATTGGCGGGCAATATCTCGGATGTTGGGATTGTAATTCTATGTTGGAGTTACGTGATTCACATATATGAAAATTCGTGATTGGATTGTAAAAGCAACAATATCGCCTTATGCTTTATTGATGAGTGTGTGAATAAATTAACCTGGCTAGGTATTCAATGAATTGTGTCATTGAGAAGACTTGTGAATTGTATGAGACAATTCACTATTATGTCTTTCTTATTCATAGTCAATAAAGGAGTTAAGAACTAATAACAAAGGGGTAAAATGGTAATTTTATATTCCACTCTTGTTACTGATATTCACGATGTGTAGTACACTAAAATATTTTATGGGCCGTGAAAATAAAAAAAGGTTTATTTACACTAACAGAAAAATAGTGGAGTTGATTTGGCATCTAACCTATAGTGGAGTCGTATGATGTCAGAATTAAATAAGTTAGAAATTTATGGAGATGAATTCGTCGGATATTTGAATACTTATCTTTGTTCATGTGGGTCCAATCGGTCTCAAAAATAGCTCATGAGAACAAGAATAAAGAAACAAAGTAAATTGGATCAAAATTTCTTTTGGGTGTCAAAATATATTTCCTACACCTGTATATGATAATTGATGTCACTTAATTGGTTAAGGTGTGATTAATTATATTGAAATTAATTTATTTATTATTTCTAATTATTGAATAATTAGTAAATAAAAGTAAATTAATTAATTGATAATAATCAATTAAATCTATCAATTAGATTGATAAATTTTGATACAAATCTAACACTGTGAAGATATACTGATTTTCAGAAATTTGAATATATGGGAGTAAATTTTCAGAAACTTAAAATATATGAATATATTTGTAAATATTTGATCTTATAAGTATCTAATAGAAATTTGATTGCAGATAGAGAGATAGAGATATATATCTCAAATCAGATACAGAAAAAATGGTTTCTCCCCTCCCGAATGATTGCCGCTGATTTTAGAGAGCATTGAAGGAAAAAATATTCGATATTTTCCTTCAATTGTTTTGAGAGCCCACACTCAAATTCCTACACAAAATTCTCGTGAGATATATTTCTGAAATTAACGGGTGGTTGTTGGTGGACGAAATTCATAAATCGTTCTTGGAGTTCAAATGCGTGATTCGGATCCCTAAGCTTGAATAACACGAAGAACGCTCGGAGGAAATCTGCTAGTTCAGAAATTCTCCGATACAAATATAGGTGAAAAATTTATTCTAACCTTATCGTGAGATATGTATAATCACACATTATTTGATTTTAAATTATTTAATATGATTAAATAATTTAATTGAAATTTTTTTATATTCCGTTTACGAACCGGTCGTGGTTCAAACTTATTTTTAGTTAATTTTAAAATCACTGATCCTAACAGGATATAACTATGAACCCTTCAAGTGATATTTTTTATTTTCAAAATCAAACACTACTTGAATGGTTCAAGTAGTCACACGCAACTACTTGAACCATTTAAATAATATTTTTTATTTTCAGAATCAAAATCACTACTTGAAGTGTTCAAGTAGCCAAATACAACTACTTGAATCCTTCAAGTAATTTTTTTTACTTCCATAATCAAAATCACTACTTGAAGGATTCAAATAGTCAGATAAAACTACTTGAACTGTTAAAATAATATTTTTTTATTTTCAGAATCAAAATCACTACTTGAAGTGTTCAAGTAGTCAAAAACAGCTACTTGAACACTTCAAGTAATTTTTTTTATTTTCATAATCAAAATCACTGCTTGAAGAGTTTAAACAGATAAATACAACTACTTGAACTCATAAAGTAATATTTTTTTTACTTTCAAAATAAAAATCATTACTTGAACCCTTCAAGTAATTTTTTTTACTTCCAGAATCAAAGCCATTACTTGAAGGGTTGAAGTAGTTGGATACAACTACTTGAACCCTTTAATTAATTTTTTTTACTTTTAGAATCAAAATCACTACTTGAAGGGCTCAAGTAGTCAGATACAACTACTTGAACCCTTTAAGTAATATATTTTTTTATTTTCATAATCAAACTCACTATTTGAAGGGTTCAAGTAGTCATATATACAACTACTCGAACTCTTGAACTAATATTTTTTTTACTTCCAGAATCAAAACCACTACTTGAAGGGTTCAAGTAGTCAGATACAACTACTTAAATCCTTCAAGTAATATTTTTTTTTATTTCCAGAATCAAACCACTACTTGAACCATTTAAGTAATCTTATTTTTACTTTCAGAATAAAAACCACTACTTGAAAGATTCAAGTAGTCAGATACAAATACTTGAATCCTTCAAGTAATATTTTTTTTACTTTCAGAATCAAATCCACTACTTGAAGGGTTCAAGTAGTCGGGTACAACTACTTGAACAATTTAAGTAATTTTTTTTTTACTTCTAGAATCAAAATCGCTACTTGAAGGGTTCTTCAAGTAGTCAGATACAACTACTTGAACCCTTCAAGTAATATATTTTTTTTACTTCCAGAATCAAACTCACTACTTGAAGGGTTCAAATAGTCAGATACAACTACTTGAACTCTTAAAGTAATATTTTTGTACTTTCAGAATCAAAATCACTACTTGAAGGGTTCAAGTAGTCAGATACAACTACTTGAATCCTTCAAGCAATATTTTTTCTTTACTTTCAAAATCAAACCACTACTTGAATGGTTCAAGTAGTCAGGATACAACTACTTGAACTCTTCAAGTAATATTTTTTTTTACTTACAGAATCAAAATCACTACTTGAAGGGTTGAAGCAATCAGATACAACTACTTGAATCATTTAAGTAATATTTTGTTTTACTTCTAGAATCAAAATCACTACTTGAAGGGTTCAAGTAATCAGATGCAACTACTTGAACCTTTCAAGTAATATATTTTTTTATTTGCAGAATCAAACTCACTACTTGAACCCTTCAAGTAGTGAGATACAACTACTTGAACTCTTGAAGTAATACTTTTTTACTTTCAGAATTAAAACCATTACTTGAAGGATTCAAGTAGTCAGATACAATTACTTGAACCCTTCAAGTAAAATTTTTTTTACTTCTAGAATCAAAATCATTACTTGAAAGGGTCAAGTAGTCAGATACAACTACTTGAACTCTTCAAATAATATATTTTTTTACTTCGAGAATTAAACTTAGTACTTGAACGGTTCAAGTATTCAGATACAACTATTTGAATTTTTCAAGTAATTTTTTTTTATTTTCATAATCAAAACCATTACTTAAAAATTTCATAATTTTAGGTGGCTAATGTTTTTTATTTTAAGGGTAGAGGTTAAAAAGTTGATTTAAATGGACACGTTAATGATGATGGAAAATTATTTTGAAAATGTTAGCAATTATATAATAGTGACCTAATATGCCTTCTTCAAGCTCAGGACGAAACAAAGAGATGAATATTTATCCACATTTCTATATAAAACAAATTGTCCACCACATCTATATCATTATGACATTTCATGCCACCTAAGTCACAAACTAATGATAACATACATGAAAAATAATACTTGGTAAAGCATTAGCTAATTATAAATTATAAATGAAAAATAAATTTTACCATAAACTTAGTCAATGGAAAAATGTCCTACATATGGTAAAGATTGCAATAATTCATGCTTTTGAAGAAAGAAAAATTAAGTCATTGACAAAAAAAACAAGAAGAAAGAAAAATTAAGTGATTTATAATGAGAGTATGCTGATTAATAAAAAGTGAGAGGGGAAAAAACAGGGAAAATCAGATTTAATCTAACAATGATGGAGGGTATGCCGGTAAAACAGGGACAGATTGTCCTACAACTGATAATGGTCCCCAAGTGGTCTAAGATCCTCTCCTACAACTATATATACAAAAATATTATTAACGTGGCGACGTCCTTGTTACTTGTTAGAGTGTCCTAAATAAATGCCAACTTTGGCTTTTGTACCTATTAATTAATGGTGGCCTACTTCAAAAAAAAAAAGTTAATTGTGGCCCCCATCTTTCTCTCTCTTTTGTCTTTGAGATCAGACATATTGTTCCGAAGTTGTCCCATTAGTGGGACATTAAAAAAATTTTGTTTGAAAGTTGGATTTGGTTTTGTTTCAATTTCAATTGATAATAACGACTAAAACTATTTTAAGTGCCCTTTCAAATGTGGGTAACACTATTAATAATGGGGTTGCGTGACATTATTGGAGATGATTCTCAGGTGATTAATACGAATTAATTTAATTTTGTCTATATGAGACGTTTAATTATCTTTTATTCCTAAACATATTGACTAGCATTTTTTAATTAGTATTTGAAAAGTCACCTATATAATTAAAGCTTTTTATTACTAGTCGTCATGCTTGATGATATTCAATCAATATGTTAAATTTTTTAATTAATTATTCGTGCCATAGTTTGTCTTTATTCGTATATAAATGTTCATTCAAAAATTGGATTCGACCTGCTAATTTTGTTGTTCAATAAAAATTAAGGAATATTCAAAACATGGTGGTGACAGTCATGAAATTAAATTTGACAATAATCATACATTTGTTAAAAAATTTCACGTCAAAAAAATAATACTTAGTTTAAATACTAATTAATAATATTAATTGGTGGTAAATCATAGATAACCTTTCCCAAAAGTCCCACTCCACATAAATCAAGACAGTCATGAAATTGTTTTTCTTTAATAAAAAAAGCTTGAATTTTTCTTTTTGTGGTGTGATTCAATGAACGAAAGCAACCCTTCTTACCACCCTTCCCTACAGCTTCAAGAAAGGTGAAGAAATGTCATTGTTAAGAAAAAAAACTGCAGCTTGTCACGTGTACGATACTGAGATTTATTTTAGCGACAGTAATAATTAGTCAAAGGAGAACCCCAACAGCCAAGCTAAAAAAGCTCACCATCACCGACGATAGAAAAAAATAAAAAATAATTATCATTTACCAACACATTTATTATTTACCACCACAGGCACAGCACGGACAGACTGCTCCAATCCTTATAGACAATGACCGAAGATGAAGAGCGGAATAATAAAAGGACAGGGCCACGTCAAAACGTACCCCATACCCATTATCTCGGGAATCCCAATAGCTGTCCACCTTATATGCATTGATGATACATAACATACCCCCATACATTAACCCTAACAATCATAACCTCTTTTAGGAAGAAGAAGTCTCTCTCTGTCTCTGTCTACACGAGATGATGAGTTTTTTTTTCATTTAATTTGGTGATAACGCAAAAAGAAAATGTGACCTCAATAACTACAACCACCAAATCCCGTGTCTGTTTATTTTATTAAGAGGACGCTCTAAAGCCGTGCAAAATCAGTGCAGCACCACGAGATAATGACAGGGTGGGTGCCCGACCTGATTCATTACTTACTGATAATTTTTCTTTTTTAACAGCGACATTTGCGCGAGTCCGACGTGCCAGCTTTTTGCCTTTCTAATCTGTCGCTTTTGACCCCACCCCCATTTTTTTTATTAAATCTTAATCTGTAGATGCGTACTTGGGTCCCACCCCTAACTCTTCCCCACTTTGGGCAATTATTATTGTTAACTCCCCAAACCAACTTATGCTAACTTGCGCCGCAATTTTGGTAAAATTCGTACCAGGATCATCATCCTTCCATATATCAATCTCTCCATTTTTTAGTTATTGAATGACAAGTAAAAACTTGTTTTGATATTTCCTCTTGCATCATTTCTCCGGTTCTTCTTCGGATGGCGGACCAAAATTAAGCCAATTTATGCATTCGTCAACATAACGAAATGAAAAAAATGCACTAGGAAAAAAAAATTGAATTTCATGATTTTTTTTTAATATTTTTTCATTTGTTTTATGGGGCTGGGGAAGAAGATGGGTATGGTTTTGGGAGTTCTAAGACATAATAACATGGACACTGGCATTGTTGGTGGATTTACAGATAGGGCATGTGAGGAGAGAAGATCCACAAACAGTACACAAACAAAGGTGCCTGCACGGCAATAGTAAGACGCATGACTCCTCCTTCCAGCAATTCCTGCACCACCTAACGCTGCTCCCATTATTATTCTCTGTTCTAGTACCTTCAGTACCTCCATTCATGCCATTATTCTCGTAGTAATTACAATTTCTACCTCCTCCGTCAACCTCTGCTTCACCTTCTAATCCATCGTTGCTTCCGCAGCATGATTGTGCATCGTCTAACGGCGCAGTGGCTGCTCCTCCTCCATCTTGATCTAATAATCCCAAACCACCTCGAGTTCGCTCCTCCTTCACCTGCGCCGCCAATACCTGCTCCAGATCGGTGCGGAGGGCATTGGCAGTTGCTTCGTTGGTCTGAGCCATGTCACGCAGTATTTGATTCTCGAAAAATAAAGATCTGATCCTCTCTTCAAGCGCCCAATTCAATTTCCCTATCTTTTCAATCTCTTCGTCTTTGGATCTCAGCCTCTTTATCATTCCCATTTCTATTGCCTCTATTATCCTGATCGCTTGCGTCTTCCGCTTCTCCTCTACCTCCATTCTCACCTTCTCCATCTGATTTCAAAATCCAAAAAAAAAAAAAGAACAATTAGCAATTAATTAAGCAATCAGAAAATTATGAAAAGGAAATGCATAACATTCATTAAATGCGGCTAGTAATTAGAGTATGTACATGTTGAGTAATGAGGAGGTCGATTTCAAGTTGCTGCTGTTGGATCTCAAGAGAGATGTCTTCGCCAAGAAATGAAAAAGAACCGTTGTTGATCTTGTGAGGTTGAGAAGATGGATAGGAGAAGAAGAAGGGATTCAAAGAGTCTCTGGAGCGTTTTCTTGTGAGGGGAAGGTGGTTATAGGTGAGGCCGCTATCGGATTGCATTGGGGCCGGCGTGGCTGCTGCTGCTGCTGCTTTGGAAGAAAAGGAATCGACGATGACAGAATTGTAAGGAGGAAGTAACAGAGTCTCGGCAGCAGTTGTAATCCCTGATAATGGAACAGACCCGTATCCCATCTATATTTCCTTCAATGCTACCAGCAGCTGTTTGTAATTTCTCTGCAAACTCTTCCAATCTTTATCAATTTCTCAGCATTCAATTTTTTTGTTAGAGAGAGAGAGAGAGAGAGAGAGAGAGAGAGAGAGAGAGAGAGAGAGAGAGAGAGAGGAAATGATGAAATGAAAAGAAGAAACACACGAGAGAGTGGGAATATAAGGAGGAGTTGGAGATTTGCGTTTGGGTATTTTGGGAATCCGTTCCAACTTCCCTCCCCCCGTCCTTTCTTACTTGACTCTACACCAGATTCGGTCAAGCCCGTAATTTCAGCGACTCTCAGGGGTATTTTCAGTATTATCCGTTCGTGTTTAATAATCGTTATATTATTCTTGGATTAGTTTTTTTTAATTATAATTTTAATTTTAATAAGAAAAGTAATTAAAGAAAAAAGAATAGTATAGAATAGGGGAGTGACTCACAAGCCGGCATCTGCCACCAGAATTGCAGGATGGGGCTGACAACGGACCCCACATAGACTCAGCTATTACTCCAAACCACAACTCATTAGATTAATTAAATATATATAATTAAGATGGAAAAGACAAACAAAATGAAAATGTGGATTGAGAGAGAAAATAAAGGAAGTGAAGCGTAGCACGTGTAATCCAGAGTGGAAAGAAGGTGGGGCCTAGTAATCAGGTGATGTGGGGGAGGGTAGTTGTGGGAAGGGCAAAGTCTGTTGGCAGTTATGAGTTTTTGATTAAAGAAAGGTTAGTTAAATCATGAGAAAACTGAAATCCTACACCAAAGCGTATCAAAATTGAAATTAATATATATTTATATTTTTTATTTAAAAAATAAATTGTTAATATAAAAAAATTATTACAATAATCTCATTCTATGCTTAATGGACCATGTGAAATGTTGGTTGAGCTTTTAGATTATTCTTGACCACTCTACGTTCTCTTCCTCAATCTTATGACTTCATTGATAGATTCCCTCCCATTCAAAATATTGGACCATTTCTTCATGGTCTTCTCCTTCCTTAACGCTCTACCCACAATCTTAGCCCTCAGTTTGATTATTATGATTCTCTACTTCTATTTTATAGCGAAATTAACGTGATGTTGCATTTTTTTCTTGTTAGATTTCCTCTTTTGTTTGTATAAACAAGAACGAGTCATGTTTTGTACAATTCGACCGTTCAATTAACAATTGGTCTTATCCGTTTAAAAAATATTAACAAGTCCTTTTATTTTTGTTTTCGTGTTTGGTTTATCTAAACTTTATTTTATAATTAAACAGTCAAGATCAATCGATTAAATGATTTTCTATTAGCCTATAACATGATCTAATCTTTTGTGAAAGATTCTACAAAATTGTGAATGAGGTACATTGTAGAACATTCGTGTTTTACACGTTCTTAATTAAGGATGATTTCAACTTCTTACTAGAACATATTTATTAGACTAATACTATATGCCAATGCCTCAATCGGCCCCATATCTTTCCTCCATTCTAAGGCAAAGAACAAATAATAATTCATATAAATGGCTCATTATTAAAACAAGAGTACGAATATATAATGATTCAAAAGTAATTCTACACTATCTCAACTCTTGTTTGTGTTCGTCATATACGCACAGTTGCTTTGGTTATAATAGGACATCTGTTGGCCATGCCCTACTTTCCTATTTTCTTTGATGTTATCTTCTTCAAATAATTATAGACAAGGAGGAGAGGTGCGCATTTCCCAGAGTATTATTTACTTTCTCTCTCTCTCTGTCTCTTTTAATGTGAAACATCAAGACGAGGAGTGGGGCAGCTTTATAAATGATAGTTTGACAAATTATATTTGGAAAATGAGGTGATCAATTCAAGGCAATTAGTTTGTATTTAATTATTCAAGATTAGCGATATAGATTTTGGTCTTACATAGAATGACAAAATTAATTAGCATTAATCTGTTAAATACAATGCCAACTACAACTACATGGGTATGGGTATGGGAATGGGTTCCACAATTTGTTCTATAGCTAATCGTCATTTTATTACAGAACTGAAAAGAGTGCAAATATTTTCGTAAATATTAAAACTATTAGCCACATGCATCAGTCAGACTATGAAATTCATATGGCCCGCATGATCCGCAGGCCGTATAGTACAATGCATTAATAATTATATATTCTGCCAATGACAGTACTAGTACTGTATTTCTGTATATATTTAATAACATACATAGTTATAGTTAGATCTCCGTCTTCCTATATAATTTGTTAATTCTCGTGTGTTGCTTTAGCGTTGAGTAATTATCTTCTCAATTCAAGTTGACAAAATTATATAATTAGGCACTACGCAAGGGAAGGTAGTGAAGATTTTGATAACTCTGTTACAGCTACTCTTTCTTGCAGATAATAAAAGAAAGAGAAGTCAAGAGAAAGAAATAAAAGAAAAAGTGTGAATGAAAGTTTGTGATGTGAAATTAAGTGAGATTTAATCTTACATTAAAAACTCAAGGAAAAAATATTGGGTTTATAAACCCAACTCTCATGTACTAGGTCCTCCTCTCACACGCGCGCCGCCGCCAGACGGCCAGCTCGGTAGGTCCGATCCGGATCAAAGAATTATCTCTTGGATTATCTACAGAAGATAATTAGATTTCATCAGCCCTAACCAATTTTTTACTTGCTGCCCACGTTTTTAAATAAAAGTAGTGTGTGAGCACACAAAGCACTTCATTTTTATTACCATTAGAGAACCTCGTTTTCATCACCATTATAAAAAATCTGCATATTGAGAGAGAGATACAAAGAGTTCTGAGAGAGTCTGAGTAATTGACTGCTATTCTGAGACTTAGATCGTTGTATCCTGCAGAGGCGATTCGTCGTAGTCTCCAAGCACCCTGTGGAGGATGATTATTGTCTTTAGGACATTGCTTACGAGCAATCTTCGATCTTCATCTAATTCTACTTTAATTATTGAAATTCCAGTTGTATTTGTTTTCTCTGTTTATTTCTAAATTTTCGTGTATGGATTCTAATAATTTTCGTTGTAATCGTCTATGTTGCTTTTAAGTTGTATTCGTTCCACTTTCATTGCATTGTTGGTATATGAAAGCATCTTGTCCCATCACTACATACAACAATCTAAAGACAATATTTATAGAACAATCTGCTGGAATCAAGACTTTGCACGCTGAGAGACCTGAGAAGTTCAAGGGGGACGACTTCAAACAATGGCAACAGAAAATGGTCTTCTATCTGACAACTCTCAATCTAGCACATTTGTTGACAGACGATATTCCTCCTGCGTCGAAGGAAGGACAATCGAAGGAGCTAGCATCGGCATGGGAAGCCTGGATTCATTTAGACTTCCTTTGCCAAAACTATATCCTGAACGGCTTGGTAAACACCCTCTACAACGTCTACTCGTCGTTCAAGATGGCAAAGGAGCTGTGGCAGGCCTTGGAGAAGAAATACAAAACTGAGGATGCCGGGACGAAGAAGTTTATAGTTGGAAAATTTCTGAAATACGAGATGGATGATAAGAACATAGACAGTCAAGTTGAGGAATTACATATCATCTTGAACAACATGAAGGTCAAGGGGATGATCGTGAATGAACCGTTCCAAGTCGCGTCCATCATTGAGAAGATGCCGTCGTCGTGGAAAGACTTTAAGAATTGTCTGAAGCACAAGCGTAAGGAGCTTAGCATGAATGATCTGATTGTTCGGCTGAGGATAGAGGAGGACAACCGGAAAAATGAAAAGAAAGCAATGTGGGGCAACCTACGGAATGAAAGTTAACGTGGTGGAAGGAAACAAATCCAAT
This sequence comes from Datisca glomerata, assembly GCA_003255025.1. Lineage (NCBI taxonomy): Eukaryota > Viridiplantae > Streptophyta > Magnoliopsida > Cucurbitales > Datiscaceae > Datisca > Datisca glomerata. Next base: position 225,881 of record QANY01003765.1, on the reverse strand, counting down.
CAACCGAGCAAGAAAAGGAAGACACCGCTAAGCAGTGCTCAGAAAGGTAACTCAGACAAACACATTAAGGGCAGTTGCTGGGTGTGCGGTAAAGCCGGACACAGAGCAAATGACTGCCATTTTAAGAAAGATTAGAACGATGGTAACAACCCCGTAACAGTAGGAAAATGAATCAAGCAAATATGATGGAGATAGATGATCTCTGTGCTATGATTTCTGAGATTTGTGAGGTCGTTGACACTAGGGAATGGTGGGTTGACACTGGTGCGACGAAGTACGTGTGCAGTGACCGAAATGTTTTTTCAACTTATACAGAGGTTGAAAAGGGATGAAGTTCTCAATATGGGAAACACCTTAGAAGCTACTGATAAGGAAAAGGGAAAGGTTGTGCTAAAATTCACATACGGAAAACAACTCACTCTCCTGGACGTCCTGCATGTGCCTGAAATTCATTAGGAATTTGGTTTTAGGATCTCTTTATGTAAGAGTGAATTTAAGCTTGTCTTTGATGCTGGTAACTCTAGGCATATCAGACGAAGACATAATACCATTAAGCAATTGCTCTCCAATGGGGTGATTTCCTTAGACTTTATAAGGTCAAAAGAGAATCTTGCTGACCCTCTGACCAAAGGTTTGTCAAGGGACAAATAAAACAAACATTAAGGAGAATGAGCTTAAAGCCTATTCAATGAATCATTCAGGTGGGAACCTAACCTAGTTGACTGGAGATCCCGAGATCTACGTTCAATAGGTAAACTGGCAGGAATGATTCACGTAACACACAAAGAAAATTTGTTTCTTCCCATTCCTATGATGTAATGAAAGTGTGTTGTATGTTGATGATAAAACGATATACTTAGTATCTAACGACGTCAATATCTTGCTTATAAGAGGAATATTGACAGAATACTCTTAATTATCGTCACCTATGTAAGAGTAGAAGTGAGGTCGTTTCTATGAGAGGTCTGAATGACTTAACCTCCTCTAAAACTCTCATGAACGCGGGATATGTTCAGGACCAAAATGAACAACATCGTATGAACTCAGATATATTAAGATGAGATATGTGTGAAATTTTTTGTCTCGGTTTATCTCAGAGAAAGTTCAGTTCAAGAACGTAGTTCTCTGTTTTTCAGAATAAATCTGATAAATTCTCACTAAGGAAGGTTCAAGTTCAAAAGACACCTCTCCTGATGCATATCTCATCTGCCCTCTCTCATGTTGTTGTCTAGCTAGGACACATTTCATTCATGTGAGGGATAGTTGGAGATAATAAAGAAAAGAGAAGTCAAAAGAAAAAAATAAAAGAAAAAGTGCGAACAAAAGTGTGTGATGTGAAATTGAGTGGGATTTAATCCCACATTGGAAACTCAAGGAAAAGATGTTGGGTTTATAAACTCAACTCTCATGCCTTGGGATTAGCCCAAAGGGGCATCCCAAATTTTGTTGGGAATGGAGGACCTAGATGGCACATGGTCCTCCCCTCACATGCACGCCGCTGCCGCCATCCGTCCGGCCGGCCGGCTCGATTGGGTCCGGTCCAGATCAAAAAATTATTTTTTGAAAAAAATTTCTTGTGATTATTTACTTGGAGAGAAAGGCTTGGAGCTTTGAATTTGTCAAAGTTAACTAAATATTTCCTGAATTATCTGGATTATCTGTAGAAGATAATTAGACTTTATCAACACTAATTTCGTGCATGACTTATCTCCATTATCCCCAATTCATGCATGACCTTATCAGCACTAACCAATTTTTTACTTGCTCCCCAAGCCGCCCAGATTTTTAAATAAAGGCAGTGTGTGAGCACACAAAGCACTTCATTTTTATCACCATTTGAGAACCTCGTTTTCATCACCATTATAAAAAATCTGCATATTGAAAGAGATACAGAGAGTTCTGAGAGAGTCTGAGTTATTGACTGCTATTCTCAGACTTAGATCGTTGTATCCTGCAGAACCGATTCGTCGTAGTCTTCAAACACCTTGTGGAGGACGATTATTGTCTTTAGGACATTGCTTACGAGCAATCCTCGATCTTCATCTAATTTTACTTTAATTATTAAAATTTCAGTTGTATTTGTTTTCTCTATTTATTTCTGAATTTCAGTGTATGAATTCTAATAATTTTCGTTGTAATCGTCTCTGTTGCATTTAAATTGTATTCGTTCCAATTTCATTGTATTGTTGGTATATGAAAGCATCTTGTTCCATCACTAAATACAACATTCTTTACCCTTATCTTTTCTAATAAGACTTTGATTTATGAGATTCTGAATGAAACGTTGATCAATATTCAAGAAGAGATCGAGGATTAAAAAAATACCTACAATAACTTATATGATAGTGTACCAAGTATTTGAAATAAGGGAAAATCTTTCTTTTTTGTCAAATTATCTATATTATAATTGGACAATTAATTAAGGAGGTATCCTTTATCATCTTTATATGTTTGTTATATATAGAGACACACACAACAGAATCAATACTAAATTTACTTGAGCATGAATCTAAATTATAAGAAAAAAGAGGACCTTAGCCTAGACAACTGATTCTCTTACAACAATAGCTCTTTATCTTTCATTATTAGCTGCATTATTGCTCCATTAACCGAATAGCATCTAGTGTGATTTTGTTTGATTACCACCAAACCTAGAAAAGTGAAAGAAAAGCAACAAAAGAGAGAACATTAAGGCAGAAAAAAGAAGAAGAAACGTAGTACATGTCACAGATTACTAAATTGAGCGGTTTAGATTGTCCTATGCACGTTAATAAGATGAATAGGACACTGCAATTCGTTTCTTCTTTAGAATTTTTGGGGGAAAAAAAGGAGGAAAAGGTAAAAAGATGAGATAGGGGAGAGTTGATAATGGTGTTTGTGCTTTTCCCTTCTTTTATGGGAAAATTGATTGTACCTTGACTTCTTGACATATATTTTTTCTTTTAGGTTCCATATTCAGTTCAACTTTTGAAGTTGGCTTATATTCCTCATGTGAACTTCTCACGTTGTTATGAGAATCCTAATCTCTCTTTTAGCCTTTTGTTTTTGTTAATGGGAATCTCATTCATCACCTTCACATAATTCACAAACAACAAAAAGAAAAAAAGACACATAAAAGAAATATTTATAATTAATTGTTAGTATATATGTATATATATAGTACATGTATTTGTTTGATGAAATTGTGTGTTGAGCTATCAATTATTTCTTGTATTATACACATACTTTTTTTGTCCTCACGATTTTGTTTTGGAGAGACTAATATTTGTGAGAGAGATTCTGATATTGATATTGATTTATTATATATGTGGGGATTTTAGGTCCCCATAAAAAAATTTGGTATGTGATTCTTTCCTTGTCTTTAATCGTGACATGTATCTTTCCACCTTCAACTTTGAAGAGCATATAACTAAATAATTGATTGCTTAAAAATTCATTCAACTATTTAAATTTTGATGGTGGTTCTCTACCAATCTAGTAAACAATTTAGCTATACAGAATCTCGACATATTTTTAATGTTCATAATGATATATATAGTATGAGTAATTCTAGATTAATAAAATTACAAGTCAGTTTTATCACTTGCTACAATGATATATCATATAGACCTATATATAATTCAAACATCACTTAACCAACAATTAAGACTTCATCTAGCTCTTGCTAATTATAAAATAATTGCTTTTCAAAAAGAGAAGGGATTTTAGATCTAGAGGGAACATTTTTTTAGATCAAGATCTAGAGTGGGAAACTTCAAATGGATTAAAAATCATTAATACTACTTGGCGTTATTTTCCATGTTCAACGACACGTAGTTTGTTGAACTCACAGGAGACGACTTTCGTTTGTCTACATGTGCCAACTGAAATATAAATTGTGTTTCTCACCATGAAAATTCCAAGTCTGAAAAGAGCTAAAAATTAAATAGTCAAAACAGCTTCGATTTAAGTTCAATAAGACCAAGAAATCCCATTGTTTGTTTATTCTTTGCAAATGAATCCTAAATAGTAAATTCATGTGTAAAGCTAATATACAATCAACAAAAAGCTGATACATCATTTCCATAATAGAAGGAGATGCCAAGAACAAACTCGGAGCTTAATCATAAGTTGAAACTATAATGAAATCAGTACTGGTTTGTCAAGGCTTACTGGAAATATGAGAATCGTCTGTCAAAGACGATCCAAGGCGAAACATAAGGGGATAAACAGGACTAAACTCTCTGTCTCCTCTGGCTCTTATCTTAGCAGCATAGTCATCTAGAGTTGCTTTTATACCTTTCCACACTTGATCCTCCCCTTGAGAATCTAACCACAAAGAATATTGGACCGGTGTAAGTCTATTCCTCTGCAAAGGCGATTGCAATTCATCGGGACCTCGCGAATAGAGATGATGAAGTATGACACTCGGTGGCAAATCTTGAAGAAGAGGAGATCCCTCCAGCTGAGAAGTTTCCAAGAAAACAAGAGGACGGAATGCTCGGAGAGCTCGGTATGGTGCACCAAGCTGTTCTACAGGGAACAAATTCTGGCCAACGGCTAACTCCAGCTCAGCCATGTCCCTTGCCATCCGCAGTTTGCCCGATTCTGAGAGAGGTCTAACAAGAGAAGCATGCCTAATAAAGAAAATCAAAACCCGTGAAGCCATGCCCCTAACTAGCCTAGTACATATGGTTTCTGTCCCATAAGTTACTGGATTTGTAGAGGAAGTCATTAGCCTTAACAGAAACTCACTACGGAAGTGAAGAATGCACTTCTGCAACTCTTCCATGTAAGGTGATGCATTATTATTATCCATAGCAGCATCCATTCCAAGCAAACCAAAGTTCTGATCATGAATTTGTAAGATGCAAGCCTCAAGACGGTCAAGCATTGATTGGAATAAGGATGTAACCGAGTCACAAGCAACTCCGAATATGGCACCTAATGAAGGTGACAATATGTCTGAAGCAATAGTGGGTAATCTTGAAATTATAGATGATATGCGCGTGTGAATTTCTTGCAGATGCTGACATAAGGTAAAGTTCTTGAGCTGGGCAGGAGTTGCAGGACCGCTTACTTGACGTGCTTCAGGCCCAGTAGAAATCTATATCACCAATCGCATATAACATATTAATTTCACAGTCGATCATTACTCAATATTCAAGACATTTTCCGCATCACTTGCCATTTTTTACATTCTGATGATCCAAAAGATATATTAAGACATCATGATGGTATTATGTATTTGACATATTAAGGCCAATAAATTTTACTGCTCTAATGTTTGGATATGTACATCCTGTCATAGACCATTAAATGAAATTCACAAAATTTGACCAACTTAGATGGAAATTAGCGAAACTCCTAATTTGTGAAAAATAGTGTTATTGATGAAAAGATAACATAGATATAAATATATTTAGTGCGCTATAGTGGTAGAAGTCCAATTTTCTACTCTGCCCAAGTAAAAAAAGAAGATTTACCTGGTACTCGGCTCGCTCAGCAAGGAGACGAAGCACCTTGCCAATTTCACGCAGAACGAGGAGAGTCAAACGTCTATCTAATTGAACAGCTTCAATCTCTTCCTGAATCCGTGATATTATTCTTGAAATTTGTTCTTTGGATGGAACACTTCCACGGCTCGAGACTGGAAATATAGAATTCACAAGGTCTGACAGGCGACTTAAGCAGAGAGCCAAGAAGGCCGTCTGGAATATTTCAACAGCAGCAATCATCTGATTTTTTCCTTCTGAACTGATAGCAGGTAATACCCCTTTCACGTCTGTATCACGTGAAATTCTTTCCAGAAGATCCTCTACCATGGAAAAAAGTTTAGGGTACCCCATTGTGAATATTTCCTTAACAAAGCTTGATGCAGAGAAAGCAGACTTCATTTGGCTTGCAAAAGCCTTCACAAGAGCTTCCCATAGCCGATCTGTTAACATAGGATCACCTTCCTAAAAATGACCTAGAGAATATAAGTAAAGGAATAAAGAAAATGGTTCTGAAAAGGCAGAAGCTCACAGTCACCACAATTATATAACTGAAACAGGAAAATTACCTAGAAAGATTTCAGTGAGATCGAAATTGGAGAGAAGTTGTATATTGATCCTCTTCCTTTAATTTTTTTTCAGGGTTTGCTATCCTCTACACTGCACTTTGTACATTGCTTAACTTGAAATATGATATTACGTTTCTTATGAACAGGGGAACAGCAATTCAAGAATGCAGTATATAATCAAGAAAGACTAAAACCTAACATTCTTTTTTCCATAGGAAAAGAGAATTTTCATTGAAGAAAACAAAATACAACAGAGATAAAAAAAATCCACAATCCAACAGAGAAAGGGTGATTCCTTGAAACTGTTTAATGCAGGAGACATTAGGTGAGAAATTAAGAAAATAAGTTTCAAGAGTCAGCCCTATCAAAGGATTGGATTTTTGTCTCCTTAGACTAAATTGAGTACTCACAAATGCTAAAAAAAATCCTGAAATTAACAAATCAAACATGGATCTTATTTGATCTGATCTCGTAAAAGTCTACCATAAAAATGCAATGTCACATTGCATTTGGGATTCTATTAGTGAATGTGAAAATGCAGACGACTTCCCAGTAAAGTTTCAGAATTCATTCAAAGGCCTATAGAATGGATAGTAGTGGTCCGGTTACGAGATCCCACTTAAACAACAATCAATACTGTCATGCCAAATTAACCTAGCCAGCGGCCACCAGGTGACTATGCATGTAGATAGCTAAGCACAATCGTATGTTCATATTTCTTTCAGAAAAAGAAAGATAACCAAGCTCAGTGATCTAATTTGTAGAATTGCCTTGAACAACATCACTAATACTAGGGGTAAAAAAAGCTACGATTCCATTTGTACACCTTACTAATACAAACGCTCCCAATATTTTATCAGCAACCGATCATTGTATGACTTAAACGGAAAAAAAGGATTAAAATTAGACAGTAGCCACTATATCTATTCTGAAGAAATCAAGCTCAGTTAAGGAAGGTTAGCTTTTCAATTATCAATATCAAAAGTGTCCCAGAATTACGAGAAACCTATCAACAAGCAAAATAAGCAAGGGAGACAGGGAAAAATCCCACAAGTTAAACAATCTATGCAAAAATTCGGATCCCACTCACCTGAATAACCTCGTCAAGCAATAAAACATGAGTGAACGGGTCCCTTTTCTTTGACAAAACCCTCTGCAAGTGCCAAATGGAAACCACAATGGAATGCATTTGATCCATACAAGTTCCCATTCTTTGCCAAAGAGACTCCCTGGCCTTTGCCCCTCCGCCAATCTGCGGAGTCCCGCTACCCCTAATCCCTCCCGGCCCGAAACCAACTCCTGCAGACCCCGAAATCGCCTTCATATCCAATGCGAAAGTCACACTCTTCACACCCGAACCCTTATACTTATTAATCAATTGTTCCACAGTTGCCTTCAATTCACCAAGATTATAGAAGACCTGCAAACCAGTCCCTACCTCTGCCTGATTCAGACCCTCCATACCTCTCTCCAATACTCTCATGGCTTCGCTCCTCAATTTATCGCCCGTCTCATTGACCCATTTGAGCTCTTCGTCAATTATACCAACGCCCACAAGTTCATACTCATTGCAAAGGCCCAAGATCTCGCAATGTAGCTGTGCAGCCTTAGCGAGATCAAGCTTTTCGGGTTCGAAAGCAGAGGCTGAGACGATTTCTCGGAGTTTCTTCGATAATCGGAATGCGCGAATTGTGTGCTGAAGGAGCTCAGTGGTGCGATGAAGGTTGGAGAGCTGAAGGGTCTTGGTCGAAATAGCATGTCGGGGTTCGGAGAGCTCGGATCGAATGCGGCGGACTGAAGATTGAAGAGAGGAGACACCGGATCGGACAGTGGACAGAGCATGTTCGGCGTGCTTGAGAGAGGATAGTTGAGATAGAAGGTCATCGTGGCGGGAGAGGACCTCGGAGCGAAGCTGGGACTCAAGGAGGCGAATGGCCTGGTGGAGCTTTTCAGCGGTGGAAGCAGGGGAACCGGAGGATAAAGCGGCGGAGGAGAAGGAAGTGGATGAAAATGATGGGGATAGGAAGGCTGAAAAAATTGGGTCAGAGGCAAAAGAGTCTAACGGGGAGGTGGTGGTAGTCGAGGTGATGTTGGTGGCGGCTATAGTTGAATTGAAGGTGGAGAGGCGGTGGAGAGGGGAAGAGGAAGAAGGAGTTGCTGACGAAGAGAGCGGGGATCTTTGGACGTGTGTTGGGGACGCCGCTGTGGCCATCGTTGAGATGGCTTCCTTCGTGTGCGTTATTATTGGGAATGAAATTCTTTATGGGTTGTTTTAATCCAACAATTTCCCTTTCATAACATATATAGTCATTCACAGTACTAAATATTAACAATTAAATATTTCTGAAATATTTATAATATATTAAAAATGACAATACAATTAGAATCATTTAAAATAATTTTGTTGAGCTATGAATCTTAAAATTTTTTAAATAACCATCAATATATTAACTCAATAATAAATTTTAAATATTATTTCTCATAACATCCACAATATTATTAATTAATTACTCTCAATAAGTTATTTTAAATTAAATTTATATTATTCACATTTAGACTAAAAAATTAATTTTGAAAAATTTAATTGAATACTTTAGATTTTTGTTTGAATAGTGAGATTGACTTTAAAAAAGATTGACGTGTCACTAATACTAAATAAGTTTAATAAATATAGATCATCTATTATAAGTTAAGAATTACACCTATCTATAAGAGGTATCTTGAATAATTATCATTAAAAATTACATGATAATAAAAAAAATTTAGGGATGATTTTACATAATTATTTACTATTATAACACTACAATTTATTATTTGATACGTTCAAATATGATTGATTGGCACATATACGTATACATACATTTTAACGTGTTCACTTAATAAAATTAAATAAAAATATTTTAATTATGCTTTTTAATATATTAATTATTAATTTGTTAACTTTGATTTGTTTATCTCTCAGCCTTTTCATACTTCTTAAATAAATATTTTATTTTTACTCTCATCTTTTCGTATTTCTTAAACAAATATTTTATTTTTACTCTCATCTGCACATATTTGAATATGAAAAATTCAGTCAACCGGAATTTAGTAGCTTATTATCAGTTTAATACTTTCATTTACTTTAAAAATATTAAACCATTGCACAAAAATATTATACGCATTAAACTATTATATCACGTGTAACGCACGTAGCACATAAGTAGCAATAAGAATTCATAGATTTTTATTTAACTATTGTTTCTTTAAAATGAAACCTTATTAAACAGAAGTACAGTGCACACATTTAGATAGGAGGAATGGGGTTAGGGTTGAAAGAAAACATGTTAGGCATAAATTGGTATGTTTCATATCTTAAGACACAACTCCCACTAACGAGATGAGCTCCAAGTCCATACATGGTTCCATTTGTCTTTTCAAACCAATCTGGAAGGTGTAGAATTAACTTCTCTAGACACGTTTTACATTTAAGCTGTGAAAGATCCATGGTACATTGAGCCATTCCAAACAATTGTTTCACTACTCCATCAATCTTCAACTTTCCAGCCGCATATTTTCGTAATCTCTGAGAAGCTTGATCTGCCATGTGATTCAACAATTGTCTCGTCTTCTCGCCGAGTAACTCGCTTTGAACAACTTTATTAGGTTGTAATGTCGCTATAACAAACATATTTTGATGATCGATTTGGCCAAAGAAATCAGTGTTGGAGTACTTCACCAGACATTTTTCAAGCCATATGACTGCATCTTTCTTATACGGGCAGCGGCGATGGACAGTTGTGAGTGCATGCGACACACACGAATCACAATCTTTGGGCGAGACTCTGCGGTAACAGAGAGCGTGACCATATACTAGATCTGGACCTTTACCAAATGAACCGAAAATAAACCCAATGCGTGGGGTCGAATAGTAAAGGTAACTATTTAGCTCACTGAGGTTTGTTTCAAAAGCATCATTGGTGGTAAAATAATTAGAGCTTGAACATGAATGGTATACATACTTATTGTCCCCTCTTGCGACTACTTGGGTAAATAGAACACAAGTTAACACAGAGAGAGAGCACAAGACGTTCAAGAAACTCATCCTAGCTAGCTTCAATTTATATTTAATGAACGTTTCTCTTGTTTAGGTTAGGTACTTGTAACCAGTTTATATAAGATTTTTTTTTCTATTTCTATTTTTTGGTAAAAACAAAATAAAGAAATGGAAAAGGAGGTTCAATTGGATTGCGAAGAGACGTGAATCTGTCATACGTGATGAATTGGAAAACATGAGCAATATTAGAGGCAATTGTAAAGGATTTTGATGTCATTCCTTAATAAATTAATTTGGTGATATGAACTTTTTTTATAATTAGCCAAACCACCTTGGAAGCAATGCAATTGACATATGGAAATACTTTTTACAGTCAACTTATCGAGATTGATTAAGAGTACATGGATCCATTTAAAATAGCTTTCTTAAATATTTAATTAACAATGTTTTTTCAATTTCTTACCACATATCTTCCTGAGTTTGATGATGCGTATTTAATTATTATTATGCGCGATCATATCTGAAAGTAAATTTTTCATGTATACAACCTCCGTTTTACACTTAATAATTGACAAATCAAACACATCAATTATATTAACGTAAATGATGAATATGTTTCACATTCATATTTTAGATAATTTTAACTTTAATTTTATTGGTTCTTTGAGTTTTATCTTTTGATTTATGTTTGTTTTTATTTTTATCTTATAAGTGAGATATTCAAATGCATTTGAGTTGATTTTGAAAGACTTGGAAGGAAAAAATATGGATAAAATGAGAAAAAGACAGATCTGGGCAGAATGGCCAACAATGCGGTGCTAGCTTCCACCGTCGCGATGCTAGCAGCAACCACATGAAGCAGTGAGCCAGCACTATGGCGCTGACGCGTGACAGATTGGCCAGCGTCACGATGCTGACGTGTTTTTAGATTTTTAGAGGTAGAGGAGAAACCTTTTTGGAGAGGAAACGAAGACGGATCCAATCGAGAGACGGATCTCAACTTCAATTCATCTGCAAATCTAATTTTTTCTTCTCTTTTCCTTTATGTTCATGAATATTATTAAGATATTTTTCTATTCTAGTATGTTCTAAATTTCTTATCTAGGGCTGTGACGTTGCAACCCATGATTGTTCATAAACTCTGATTTTCAATTCAATCGATGTTTATTCAGTATTATTGAGTGTTATAATTCGTTCTTAATGTTTGTGATCGTCTAGTCAACTATTGCATGATTTTAGATTTAATTCTGAAATTGAGAAGTGATGATTATATTTGATATTTGTTTATAAAACCATTAGAGTTTCATAAGTTAGAGATAATTATGGATCTAGTGTAGTAATTATAATTTCTCGTGCTTAATGAGTTTCAATTTATTTAATCTTGACAGAGATGTGAGATTAGTATTTTTGATTTATGGCTATCGACGCTTGAGAAATATTGATAATTACTTTTAGAGAATTCACTGTCAATAATTTGATAAACATTGATTGATTGAGTTTTAGAATTTTGAGCATGTTTGGTTTGGTGAAATCAGAATCCCTAGATCTTTAATCTATTCAATTTTAAAAATTATTTATCTTTATCAAATCATTATCATTTTAGTTTACTTAAAAATCCTAGCCTTTTGTCATTCTCAACTAGAATTAAGGTTTAGTTAATTTTAATTATTAATATCAATCAATCATGTGGACGATACTCTATTTTTATATAAATTTATTACTTGACGACGATAGTGTACACTTGCACTATAGAATAATCGTAACAAGTTTTTGGCACCGTTGGTGGTGATTGATTTTGTTTATTAATAATAGAGTTACGTATTCTTAATTTTACTTCAAGTCTTAATTTATTTTTTACGGTTGTTTACTATTTTGAATTTTTAGGCGTTTTTAAAGTTTCTAAGAAAATTTATAGCTTCTAAATAACCTCAAGAAATCATGGAAGATGCGAGAGAAAATTCTGAAATTGTGAACAACCAAAATAACCGGGTAATTCGGGATTATGCTATGACAATGGTCAATGAGGCCGCATCTGCTATTCAACGCCCAATTATTCATGCCAATAATTTTGAGATTAAGCCGGCTATCATTCACATGGTGCAAGCAAATCAGTTTAGTGGCATGCCTAATGATGATCCAAATGTTCACATAGCCATTTTTCTCGAAATTTGTGAGACATTCAAGCACAACAATGTCTCAACTGATGCAATTAGGCTGAGATTATTCCCATTTTCATATTGAGATAAGGCTAAGAGTTGGTTGAACTCTTTACTCACTGGATCAATCACCATTTGAAATGGACTTTCTGAGAAATTTTTGGCTAAATTCTTTCCACTAGCTAAAACAGCTAAGATGAGGAACGAGATCGCTACTTTTTTCCAATATGATATGGAATCTCTTTATGAAGCTTGAGAGAGGTTTAAAGAGATGTTGAGAGGATGCACACATCATGGACTCCTTGGATGGCTACAAGTCCAAACTTTCTACAATGGTTTAGAAAATTCAATGAGGACACTAGTGGATGCAGCAGTAGGAGGAGCTTTAATGGGCAAAACACATGAGGAAGCTTATGCTTTGCTTAAAGAAATGGATGCTAATGCCTATCAATGGCCAATTGAGTACAACGTACCGAGAAAGATTCATGGAGTTCATGAAGTCGATGCTCATACTGCTCAAATAGCTACACTGTCCAAGCAATTGAACCATTTCACCACCAATGCTAGTACTATTTATGCTTCACAGAAAATTTGTAATTTGTGCAATGAACCTCATCTTAGTACCGAATGTCAAGTCGGTAATCCTTTTTCTCTTTCTCAAGCAGAACATGTTAATTTTATTGAGAATTAAAACATGTCGAATAACCCATTGTCCAACACTTGTAACCAAGGGTGGCGAAATCACTCAACTTCTCTTGGAAGAATAGTCAGAATGTGATGAATACACCAGTTGCTACTCAGCCTCAATTTCAGCCTTAACAGCCTAATTTTTTTAGAAGATGCTCTTACTAAGTTCACAGTCAATACTACTCAATTTATGGCAAGAAAAATGCTACACTACAGAGGCAAAAACAAGTATTCAGAGTCAAGCTGCATCTATTCAGAATTTGGAGCTTCAAATTAGTCAACTGTCAGAAACACTCACTCAAAGACTATAAGGTTCTCTACCGAGCAACAACGAGAGGAATCCAAAAGAACAAGTAAACGCCATTACTCATCACGGTGGCAAGGAGTTAGCAGAACCTCAGAATGACACTGTTAAAAATTCTCAGCCAATTGAAGCAGAAGTTAAAACAATGGGTGATGAACTTGCCAAGAGTTCAGAAAAGAAGGAAGGCAAGCCTAAGTCAAAGCTATTTCCTGATAATCCTCCACCATATGTTCCACCTACTCCATACCCTCAGCGGTTCCAAAAGAAAAAATCAAACAAGCAGTTTTCTAATTTTCTTGATGTGTTTAGGAAACTACATGTAAATATCACTTTTGATGATGCTTTGGAACAAACGCTAAGCTATGTCAAATTCATGAAGGATATTCTCTCAAACAAGAGAAAGATAGAGGCGTATGAGACAGTTACACTTACTAAAGAGTGTAGTGCTATCTTGCAGAATAAATTGCCTTCAAAGTTAAAGGACACTATGAGTTTTACTATTCCTTGCACCATTGAGAATTCAAATTATAAAAATGTTATATGTGATCTTGGGGTTGGTATCAATTTGATGCTGTATTCAGTTTACAAGAAGTTAGGTCTTGGAGAAGCTAAGCTCATGATGATATCTTTATAGTTAGTTGATTAGTCTATCAGATATCCATTTGGGATTGTTGAGGATGTTTTGGTAAATGTAGATAAATTTATTTTCATAGTTGATTTTATTGTTCATGACATGGCGGAAAACTAAGAAATTCCAATTATTCTTGGTAGACCATTTTTAGCTATAGGAAGAACTCTCATTGATGTGAAAAAAAGGAAACTTATTCTGAGAGTGCAATCAGGTACTTCAAAGCAATCAAACACTCAAATGATATGAATAGTTGTTTGTGGGTGAATAGTACAAAATTTGGAGAAGGTAAACCTAGACACCTACCATTTATTGAAAAATCATCAGTGTTAGGCCTCCACCTGCTGTACACCTTTATGAGAGAAGCATCCACTCTACCTGTCATTATCTCTGCTTCTTTAAATGGTGAACAAGAAGGCAAGCTGTTGAGGGTGTTGAGAGAGCAACAGATGGTCTTAGGCTGGTCAATTTCTGACGTAAAAGGAATTCTAAAGTTAGTAGACAATAGGTGAAGCCTGAATGATCATTATGTCTGGCTGAAGACATCAAAGCAAGCGCTATCAGGAGGCAACCCGTTTCTATTTTTTTTTTTCATTTTTTAATTATTTTATTTTGTTTATTCTATTTTTTCTTTAGGGTTTTATATTAAAAAAATTACGGATGAATTTGGCTCATGCACCACTTTCCCTTCAGTTGGAGATAACATGAACTATGCAGATAATGACAAGGATGATAGCTCATCATTATTCAGGGAAGTCCTCTCTACTTACTCCTTTTACATATTTTCTTTTCGTTGAGGTCAATGAAAGTTTTTAGTTTGGGGGTGGTGACTTGAATTAAAATTTTTTTTGCGCTCTATTTTAGACAACACTAGCACCTACATTGAGATTTGTTTTGAATTATTGATAGTTTTGGAAAAATGATGAATTTGTGTATCAGTATGTGTTTGAACCAATTATTGATTTACATTTTACTAGAGAATCCCGACATATTGAGCACCTAGCCTTGAGCGTTTGATTATATTTTGCTTAGAGAATGTTTATGTGACTTAAGAAATCATTATGATCTTATAAGAACTCTAGAACCAATTTGATTGTTGTTCGAGGTGAAATTCTAGGCTACACTTCACTTAGGACATGATTTATGTCATCTTTAGACCGGTTGAGCTTTTCAAGCCAAACTGTGCATAATTATTTTTCTAGTCATTCATGTTGAGCCTAAATAGCCATTTTTTATCACCTGTGCAATTTCACAATCTTATAAAAAGTATTCTCTAGTAACCATTATTACTCATAGTATTTGGATGTTCTGAAAAAATACTTGGAGCTATGACAATCTAAGTGGATGGGAGGAGTTTCGATATAAAAAATTTGTGTATGTTTAATTTCGTAGCCTCTTGGACTTGAGTCACTAAGCTCGAAGGGGTGTCTTAGAACCTATACCCTAAGACCAACTGATTTAGGAGTTATTAGCTGAAAGCTCGTTAAGGAAAAGAGAAGCTTAAGGAAATCAAATTAAAAAAAATTGTTGAGAATGGTTGATAATTCAAGAGGTGGAATGACAAGTTTGGTGATATTACAAGATAAGTTGAGTTAAGCTCATTGATTCCTATAATGCATGTCTAACTAAGGGTAAAGATTGAGCTAAAATAATATCATTTATCCTACCCTAAACCCTAGCCATACATTACAAGCCTACGAAAGTCCTAATAATTTGAAGTGTTATGGTTTGCCTACATTAGTGGAGAGTGACATGAAAAATTGGCCTATGGAGTTCTAATCTATTTATAGATTAATGGATCCGCTTTTGCGAGACTTAGTTGCATAAGCTCATTTGAGTTTGGACGGCTTAAGGTAACACACACTCCCTGATTTTTCAAGGTGTAATGTAAGTTGGTAGTTGTGTTGAAACTCTACATGCTCATAATTCAGAAGTTTTTCTTGGGTTATCGCTATTTTGAAATCTCTAAGACATGTTTAGTTAGTCAAAATATTTCCACATTTGATCTGTAGTTTTACTTAATTAGTATTTGTTTTCTTGTTTATTTTTTATTATAGTTTTGCTCAAGTACTAGCAAAAAGTTAAGTTTGAGGGTATTTGATGAATGTATTTCACACTCATATTTTAAATAATCTTAACTTTAATTTTATTGATTCTTTGAGTTTTATTTTTTGATTTATGTTTATTTTTGTTTTTATCTTGTAGGTTAGATATTCAAATGCATTTGGTTTGATTTTAAAATATTTGGAAGGAAAAAATGCGGATAAAATGAGAAAAAGACAGATATGGGCAGAATGGCCGGCGTCGCAGTGCTGGCACCCACCGTCGCGACGCTGGCACGATTTTAGATTTTTTTGCTCCAATCCAATCCTTGATGAACCCTAGTGTGTAAATATAATATCTTAGGATTCTTGGAGATTTTTGGACTTGGGAGGCAGACGAGAAAGCTTTTTGGAGAGAAAACGAAGACATATCTAATCGGGAGACGGATCTCAACTTCAATTCATCCGCAAATCTAGTTTTTTCTTCTCTTTTCCTCTATGTTCATGAATATTATTAGGATATTTTCCTATTCTAGTATGTTTTAAATTTCTTAGCTAGGGCTAAGATGTAACCAAACCATGATTATTCATAAATTTTGATATTCAATTCAATCAATGTTTTTTCAGTATTATTGAGTGTTATAATCCGCTCTTAATGCTTGTGATCATCTAGCCAACTATTGTATGATTTTGGATTTAATTCTAAGACTGATAAGTGATGATTAAATTTGCTCTTTGTTTATAACACCATTAGAATTTCATAAGTTAGAGATAATTATGGATCTAGTGTAGCAATTATAATTTTTATGCTTAATGAGTTTCAATTTATTTAATCTTGACAGAAATATGAGATTAATATTTTTTATTCATTTTTATCGATGATTAAGAAAGATGGATAATTTCTTTAGAGAAATTCGCTGTCAGTAATTTGATAAATATTGATTGATTGAGTTTTAAAATGTTTAGCATGTTTGATTTAGTGAAATCAGAATCCCTAAATATTTTATCTATTCAAATTTGAATTATTTATCTTTATCAAATCTTTATCGTTTTAGCTTAATTAAAACTCTCAATTTTTTATCATTCTCAATTAGAACTAAGGTCTAGTTAATTTCAATAGCAAATATCAATCAATCATATGGACGATACTATATTTTTATAGAAATTCATTACTCGACGATGATAGTGTACACTTGCACTATGAAAAAATCGTAACAGTAAGCCACCATAATGTTTACCCACAAGTAGCTTAGGTCATTGGTGATTCAACCCCATGGTCATATATTTTGAACAAGGGGTTTGAGTCCTCATAGCTTCTTGTTGCGACTAAATATACTCTTCGTCTATCTTGCATAGTGAGCCTCGTCAAGCTTTGGCCCTAACATAAGTGATGTGTGGTACGTTGCCAGTATGGTGTTAGAGACCTATTATGATAGTGCTTTGTGATTGGATTTGTAGAGTAGCCTACCTATTTTGGTATGAGGAAATGAAAACTATATGTCACTTTCATAGTAGCAAGTTAAAATTAGGCCTAAAAAAATATAGTAGTTAAATGACCATTTTTTATTTAGTTTGAATTTATAATTTTTATGATTGTCTAAAATGCCTCAACCAATGTGTTTTATTAGATTTATTTATTTATTAAAAATAAATATGATAACTCTTTCAATCATCCCATGATTTCAAGAATAGTTATAATATTTTTTTATTAATCTTAATTTAAATGTTTGTTTAGCTAATTGTATTGCAAATTCAAATTCAGAATTTCATCTGAAGTAACTTATGTTGACTCCATATATTTTCATTTTTTACATCTTTATGTTTTATCATTCTACTTTTCCTTTTGGGTTAGTAATATCCTGCTTCTCAATAACTCGTTAAGTTAGTAAATGTTTAAAAGTAAAAATATTATAATATATTTTAATCAATTTCTGTGGAATTAACACAAGTTAGTTCAAATATTAATTCATTTTAAAGTTATTAAAATGTTAATACATGATAACTAGAATATTAATACCATATTTACGATAGTTTTTCTTTCTTGACAATAAATTGTTATAATTGTGTTAACATATTGTTATCCTAATATTAACATGTTAATAACTTGTCCAAAGGAAAGTTAATATATCATTACATAAAATTTGACAAAGCTAATCACAATTATTGATACCTTATTAAATGGTAGTTTTTTTATCGTTAATATCATCATTCAATCTTGTTAATATATTGCAGCTAGATGTTAATATACTATTATCATAATAATGTATCATTATCCTAATAAATTCTCCGTCGCTGCACTAGGTTCTAAAATTGTGAGGATATTTAATAATGAAATAGCATTTTAGTATATCGTGGGCACATAAAATCAATGGTTTGAAGATTATTATAATTAAACTTAAAAAACTTACTTAAAAATCATAAAAAGCATGGTTTTGTAACCGCTTAATATTTAACATTTCAAAAAATAGTAAAAACCAATTAGATAATGGATAAATTATCTAACTGGTTTATCTACTCTTATTTTTTAGACCAATTATTTACTTACAACTATAAAAATAGACAATTTACTAGGATTTATGATTTTTATTCTATCATATTTGTAAAAAAAACATGGTGTTTTGATACAGAGGTAGATAGGTTAATATTTTTTTAGTTGAGCTAGATATAAAGAAAAATAAAATTGAAAGATAATACGAAAACTACAAAAAAAAAAGTTACAAGGAGTCAGTTTAAAAATTGTTTAGTTTACACGTTATTTTCACAATCTAAAATAGGTAGTAAATATATTATTTACTTAATGTTAAAATATTATTTACTTAGCAACTTTCTAATTTTTTAGGTGCTTCGAGTGCCTTAGGAGTCAGAAAAATGCAATATGACCTGTTTAAGCCCAAACTAGAAGAACTTAGCTAAACATGGATCGCTTGGGCATGAAACATCCTCGAACTGACATTAGAAACCAAAACACATTTGTGATAAGAATTTGGAGTGATGTCGTTGTTTTAGGGACTTCTAGTGCCATATAAAGTTGAAAAGACCAAGTTGGCTAAACTTGGAGTTTAGGTGAGGGATTCTAGGTCCGCTACCATTTCGGTGCCCAATCTTTTGGCTTTTGTCATTTTTTTGTCGAGCATTTTTTGTATGTCATGTTCTTTTAATCCGTCTTTGACTCCTGAGATTCATGCCGCTCCATTCTCCACGTTCTTTGACTGCCCCTCATCCTATTTGTTGCATTCTTGATCATGATCTTGATTCAGTCCAACATTCATATTGGTTGTCGCATCCTGGGTTTCATTCATTTCTTTCCGATGCAATTGGCTCATCTCATTTCGTGCTTGTTGGACATCTTGCTGTAAATTGGCGACTTGGTCATGCAGCACGTGAAGAGTTGCGTTCAAAGTTGAGCATTTAGGTTTTTCCAACTTTGTAATCCTTCGCATAATTGTTTCGAGCATTGCCGACACATCATGAATTCCTTGCTCAGGATTGTTTCTGCTTTGGGTGTTGCGCACCACGCTAGATCTAGTTCTCGATAGCCTCAATATTTGGGAGTAGATTTTTCTCGTGTATCTTTCAGCTCTTAATGAAAGCACCAATCTGTAATGGAATTTTTCACCAAAACTAGATTAGTTTGACTAAGCATGTCATGTACTTGAACTGACTTTTGACACCCAAACACATTTGGGATAAGAATTTGGAGTGTTATTGTCATTTTTGATGCTTCTAGTTCCATAAAAGAGTCAAAAAGCCCTAGTGGGACTTCTTTAGGTCCAAACTAGGCTAACTTGGCTAAACTTGGATCTTTTAAGCATGTCACATACTCGAATTGAACTTTGACACCTAAAACAAATTTGAGATAAAAATTTGGAATGTTGTGCTCGTTTTCGGTGATCTAGTGCCATAGAGAGTAAAAAAAAAATTCAATTGGATGTGTTTAAGCCCAAACTAGATGAACTTGGCTAAACTGGATGTTTTGAGCATGCATGTACTCAAACTGACTTTTGACACTCAAAACATGTCTGGGATAAGAATTTGGAGTGATGTCGTCATTTTAGAGGCTTCTAGTGCCATTCAGAGTTGAAAAGACCTAATGGACGTGTTTAGGCCCAAACTAGACGAACTTGGCTAAACTTATATTTTTTAGGCATGTTATGTCCTCGAGCTGACTTTTGACAACCAAAACACATATATGATAAGAATTTGGAGTGTTGTTGTCATTTTAGGTGCCGCTTGTGCCATACGGAGTTAAAAAGATCCAATTGGACTTATTTATGCCCAAACAAGACGAACTTGGATCTTTTGAGCATGACATGTACTCGAACTGACTTTTGACACCCAAAACACGTTTGAATTAAGAATTCAGAGTGATGTGGTAATTTTTGGTGCTTCTAGTGCCATACGGAGTCAAATGTCTCAATGGGAAGTGTTTAGCCCAAACTAGATGAACTGGGTTAAACTTAGATAATTTAGACATGTCATATACCCAAATTAACTTTTGACACCCAAAACACGTTTATGATAAGATTTAGAGTGTTTTTGTCCATTTTTGGTGCCTCTAGTGCCATATAAAGTCAAAACAACCTAACGGGATGTGTTTAGGCTCAAACTAGATGAACTTGGATAAACTTGGATCATTTAGGCATGACGTGTACTCGAACTGGATTTTGACATCAAAAACACATTTGTGATAAGAATGAGGAGTGTTGTGGTCCTTTTAGGTTCTTCTAGTGCCATATAAAAGTTAAAAAGACCCAATGGGACGTGTTTAAGCTTAAACTAGACAACCTGAACTAAACTTGAATCTTTTGGGCAAGAAATGCACTGCAACTGACTTTTGACACCCATAACACATTTAGTACATGAATTTAGAGTGTTGTGATTATTTTAGGTGCTTCAAGTGCCATATAGAGTCAAAAAGATCTAATGGGACTTGTTTAGACCCAAACTGGATGAACTTGGCTAAACTAGGATCGTTTGGGCATGTTATGTATTGGAACTAACTTTTGACACTCAAAATATGTTTAAGATGAGAATTTTTAATGTTGTTGTCATTTTAGGTTTTTTTAGTGTCAAATAGAGTCTGAATGACACAATGAGACTAGTTTAGGTCCAAACTAGATAAACTTGACTAAACTAGGATCTTTTAGATATGTTATGTACTCGAAATATCTTTTGACACCCAAAAAAAGGTTGGGATAAGAATCTGGAATGTTGTATTCGTTTTAGGAGCTTCAAGTTCTATACAGAGTCAGAATGTCTCGATGGGACGTGTTTAGGACTCAAACTGACTTTTGACACCCAAAACAAGTTTGGGATAAGAATTTGGAACGTTTACATCAATTTAGATGCTTCTAGTCCCATATAGAGTCAAAAATATCTAATGGGATGTGTTTAGGCACAAACTAGATGACATTGGCTAAACTTTGATCTTTTAAGCATGTTATATACTCGAACTGATTTTTGACTCCCAAAACACGTTTGAGATAAGAATTTGGAGTGTTGTCATCGTTTTAGGAGTTTTTAGTGCCATACGAAGTCAAAAAGACCCAACATGACGTGTTTTGGCCCAAACTAGATGAACTTGGCTAAACTTGGATCTCTTAGGCATGTCATGTACTCGAACTGACGTTTGACACCCAAAATAGGTTAGGGGTAAGAATTTGGAGGGTTATGATCGTTTTAAATACTTCTAGTGCCATATCGAGTCAAAAAGACTCAACGGGACGTGTTTAAGCCCAAATTAGATGAAGTTGGCTAAACTTAGATCTTTTAGGCAAGATACTCAAACTAAATTTTGACATTCAAATACATATTTGGCATAAGAATTAGGAGTCATGTCATCGTTTTAGGGGCATCTAGTGCCACACGGCGTTGAAAGGAGCCAATGGACGTGTTTGGGCCCAAACTAGATGAGCTTGGCTAAACTTGGATCTTCTGATCATGACATGTACTCGAACTAACTTTTGACACCCAAAATACATTTCGTATAAGAATTTTGAGTGTTCTGATCATTTTAGGTGCTTCTAGTGCCATACAAAGTTAAAAAAAATCGAATAGGACGTGTTTAAGCCCAAACTAGATGACCTTAACTAAACTTGGATATTTTGGGAAAGACGTACACTCGAACTGACTTTTGACACCCAAAACATGTTAAAGATAATAATATGAATGTTGTTTAATTTTAGGTGCATCTTGTACCGTAGGAGTCAAAAAGATCCAATGGAACGTGTTTAGGCCCAAACTAGATGAACTTGGCTAAACTTGAATCTTTTGGGCATGTCATGTACTCGAAATGACTTTTGACACTCAAAACACGTTTGAGATAAGAATTTGGAATATTGTGGTTGTTTTAGGAGCTTCTAGGTCCATATGGAGTCAGAATGATACAATGAGATGTGTTTAGGCCCAAATTATACAAATGTGGCTGAACTTGGATCTTTTAAGCATGTAATATACTCGAACTGATTATTGATTCCCAAAACACATTTGGGATAAGAGATTTGGAGTGTTGTCGTCATTTTAGGTGCTTCAAGTTCCATATAGAGTTGAATGGACGTGTTTAGACCCAAACTAGATGACATTGGTTAAACTTGGATCGTTTGGGCATATCATGTACTCGAACTGAATTTTGACACCCAAAACACGTTTTGGATATTAATATAGAGTGTTTTAGTCTTTTTAGGTGCTTCTAGGGCCATAGGAGTCAGAAAGACGCAATGTGATGTGTTTAAGCCCAAATTGGATGAACATGGCTAAACTTTGATCTTTTGGGCATGTCATATTCTCAAACTGACCTTAGACACCCAAAACACATTTGGGATATGGATTTGGAGTGTTGTTGTCTTTTTAGGTGCTTCTAGTGCCACACGGAGTTAAAATGACCTAATGGGACATGTTTAGGCTAAAACTATATGACCTTAACTAAACTTGGATATTTTAAACGTGATATGTACTCGAACTAACTTTAGACACCCAATACACATTTGTGATAAGAACTTGGAGTGTTGTATTCTTTTGAGGTGCTTCTAGTGCCATAGGAGTCATACAGATACAATGTTACGCGTTAAAGTCCAAACTAGATAAACTTGACTAAACTTGGATCTTTTGGGCATGTCATGTCCTCGAACAGACTTTAGACACCCAAAATACATTTGGGATTAGAATTTGGAGTGATTTCATTGTTTTAGGGGCTTCTAGTGTCGTATAGAGTTGAAAAGATCCAATGGACTTGTTTGGGCCTAAACTAGATGACCTCGACTACACTAAGATGTTTTAGGCGTAGCATGTACTCAAATTGAGTTTAGACACCCAAAACACGTTTGAGATAAGAATTTGAAGTGTTGTAGTCTTTTTAAGTGCTTTTAGTGCCACTGGAGTTAGAAAGATGCAGTGTGACGTGTTAAGCCCAAACTAGATGAATTTGGCTAAACTTGGACCTTTTGGTCATGTCACGTCCTTCAAATGACTTTAGACACCCAAAACACATAGATGATAAGAGTTTGGAGTGATGTCTGCATTTTAGGGGCTTCTAGTTACATAAGGAGTCAAACCAATACGATGGGACATGTTTAGGCCCAAACAAGATGGACTTGGCTAAACTTGGATAATTTATGTGTGATATGTACTCGAACTAACTTTTAACACCCAAAACACATTAGGGATAAGAATATGGAGTTTTTTTATCATTTTAGGTGCTTCTAGTACCATACAGAGTCAAAAAGACCAAATAGGCTGTGTTTAGGCCCAGGGTAGATGACTTTAAATAAACTTGGATCTTTTGGGCAAGGAGTGTTGTTGTGGTTTTAGGTGCTTTCAGTGTCGTAGGAGTCAGAAAGACTCAATGTGACATTTTTAAACCAAACTAGATGAACATGGCTAAACTTGGATCTTTTGGGCATGTCATGTCGTCGAGCTGGCCTTAGACAACCAAACGACATTTCAGATAAGAATTTGGAGCGATGTTGTCATTTTATGGGATTCTAGTGCCATACAAAGTTCAAAAGAACCAATGGACTTGTTTAGGCCCAAACTAGACGAACTTGGCTAAACTTGCATCTTTTTGGCATGACATGTCCTCGAACTGACTTTAGATACCCAAACACATTAAGGATAAGAATTTGGAGTGTCAATCATCACTCATCATGCCCCCAATCACTACTTAAAATCCCCTAATCACCATCATGAATGTGTTAATCACATCTTCATGACCAATCGCCATTCAACTCACTTCAATTGCCATTGCACTTCCTAAATGACTATAAAACTGAAGAAGATGTGTTTTGGCCAATCCAACAAAAATAGAAGAATGATGAAAAATATTACACATTAGAATATAGCATTAGAATAAGTAAAAAATCTATTCACTGCAAGTAAACCGTATATATTTACCCGTTGATTAGGTAGATACAATTGAATGAGCAAAAGCCGTGGAGATCTCCCATTCCGTGTTTGATTTTTTCACAAAAATAAAAATAAAACATAGATGGAGATCTCTCGCGAGATAGAGATATATAGATATATACATAGATAGATAGAGTTAGGCAGAAAATGAAAGTATTAAATTATTTACGACAAATGAGCCATTTTTTCATACTATTAAATTGATGGATCATTTTTACTCATAGGCATTATTTTAGGATCATTCTCGCAATTCTCCTAAGATGTTTAACAATACAACAAAATAAGTAATCAATCTATGTATATATCTATATATCTTAAATTGGTGGATCATTTTTGCTCATAGGCATTATTTTAGGATCATTCTCGCAATTCTCCTAAGATGTTTAACAATACAACAAAATAAGTAATCAATCTATGTATAATCAATCAAAGTAGTAAATAAAATTTACAGTACAAGTTTATAAATTATGTACATCGGCAACATGTTACCGTTATTTTTTTCATACATGTATGCAAATATTTGTTTTCTCGGCCATTTATATGCAAAATAGGCCTCATTTTTGTAGTTCTCGAAGCGAGATATGACACAAAGCGAGATATGACATTTATATTGTGAGGACCAAATCATAGTTTTCGGTACAGATAAGCCTTGTGAGTAGCAAAAACTGCCATGTATTTAGCGTCACCCTAAATATTAATGGAAATTTTTTTATTACAAGTAATATGCAATGCAACATTGTTCTCCAAGTAATTAATATAAAACATTAGCATGTAACATCATGAACCAAACGTGAAAATGCATGCAATTAGGATGAGATTCTTATTCCAAAAACGTCTAGATTCCTTAACACAGACGCCATGGCCCCAACGGAAAGAAATTATATATGTGAAATAAGGTTACATCCAAGTTGTTATCCTTGTGTAAATGGGTACATCTCATATCTTAATATGCAACTTCCGCTAACAATATGTGCTCCAATGTCAGGCTCAAACCAATTCGGAAATAAGGCAATTAACTCATCTAAACACTTCTTACAATCAATAAACGAAAGATCTAAAGTACACTGAGCTAATCCAAAGATCTTGTTGGGTACTTCAAGCTGTAACGTCTCGATCGCTGCATAGTTCTTTAAGTTTCTAGAAGCGTTATCCGCTAGTTGACTCAAAAAACTAATTATCCTTTGGTTGAATAACTCGACTTCGTTTGTATGTACCACTGATAATAAGAATGCAAATTGAGTTGCACGGTCAATTTCTCCAAAAAAATCAATGTCAGAGTACTTTACTAGGCATTTTTCATACCAAATAAGTGAATTCTTGTAATGTTGACAACGTTTGCGAATGTCATTGGTCGTGACGATGGCACAATGCCTGCATTGTTTGAGCGAGATATCAGCACGACAAAGAATATGCCCATATACAGTGTCAGGGAAGGTACCGATTGAGTAAAAGTTGTAATGTCTGTTCATCGCTTTAAGTGAAAGTTTAAACAAAAGCCTTTTGAGGTTTGATTCAAAGGAACTACTGTTGGTAGTAAAATTCATAAAATTTGAACAAGAATGGTGGACGTAGTGGTTAGATCCTGAAACGATGGAGCAAACAAGAACTAAGGTTAAGAGAAAGTGGCAGCAAAATTGCTTCAACAACTTCATCCGTTATCTTGGGATTTTGATAAGACTCAACTTGAGAGGCTGAATACA
Source organism: Datisca glomerata (assembly GCA_003255025.1). Lineage (NCBI taxonomy): Eukaryota > Viridiplantae > Streptophyta > Magnoliopsida > Cucurbitales > Datiscaceae > Datisca > Datisca glomerata. Next base: position 199,885 of record QANY01003765.1, on the reverse strand, counting down.
ACAATGCTACCTTTTTTATCTATTAAAAAGAGGTAAATGTGTAAATTGGACTGCCCCATCACTTTTTCAAGTGGTATTGTAACTCCCCGTCATTATCAATGATAAGACACAATGATAATGCATTCAAAATTTGACTCTCCTTTGTTTTTTGTCTTCCACAAACGACCTTTCTTTGACATGAAAAGTACAATTTGGAAAAAAAATGTCAGATAGCTTTGTCTTGGAGTCCATTCTTCCATTTCCATGCCTAATGCCTTTTAAGATTTTCTTCTTTCTTTTTCTCTATTGAAGTTTTCTGGTAAATTTACACAAACTTCCTCTTTATTTATCTTAATTATACATACCATCCTTTATAGTTTCAAAAGTTACAGAGACACACTTCTGTTTTTTTTTTTTTTTGTGGCCACACTCAACGTTGTAACTATATTAATAAGGTTTAATCTCCCTCCTTCCCAAAAGGTAAAATGTTTGTGCAACTGTAAAAAAATAATACTCATAAGTCATTTTCTTTCTCATACTTTTAAGATTATTTGCTTATTAAATATAACTTGATAACTTGAGCATGCCAATTAAATTTCTAAGAATACAATTGAAAAATTTAATTCAATCACTTCTTAAAACCTAAATGTTAAAGGAGCGCAAGTAGGTCATTTAACTAGCATAAATGAGACAAATCTACCTAGGTGATATATAACAACATTTTAACACACCCTAGTAGAAACAACAAGCAGGTGAACTAAGCAGTATAATAAACAGTCCGCACTAAGTGGCACCGAATTAAAGCTGCACAAATAAATGATCAAATAAGCTTTGACAGCAAATTGAAAAAGTATAGCATGATCACTCTTAAAAACGTATGTATTTAAAGAGAGATAATTTTTTAACCAACACGAATGAGGCAACTTAGATAATTGAAAACACTGAGAATTGATTGAAAATTTTCTACTGAGCTAACAGCTCTATCATATTACATGGATAATAGCTTTATAAATAGGCAATTACAAGAGAGTATAAAGGAATAGTTTTGTTAACTACATGACAAAATAATAGAGAAAAAATATTCTAGATCAATGTGATTGGCTGGGAAAGATTTCCTCTCAGCCAATCATTGTTGCACTTGTTTTGATAGTAACCATAAATAACATGAATAACTAATGATGTGTTGGCAAGAAGAATGATGTAAGCTGAATGTGTGATGTATTAGGAGAGAGGATGTGAAAACTGATTGGCTAGTGTGCATGCGTCTTGCCGTGCAGAGCTACGTGAAGTTGCTGTCAAGGATTTTGACAGTAATAGATGATCAATAACCCCCACCCCCCAAGCCAGATGTCGGTGAACCCACATTGAGCTTGAGACAAAACTGAGAGAATAGGTCAGGAGATAAAGGTTTGGTGAAGATATCAACAACCTGTGAAGCTATTGGAACAATATCTCACTTCTAAGGCTTTGGATAACACCTTCTCTCTTATGAAGTGCACATAAACTTTGATGTGTTTTATTCTAGAATGGAAGACTAGATTTGATGTAAAGGAGATTGCATTCTGACTTCCACAGCAGATGATTGGTGTACCTGTGATTGCCACATGAAGTTCTTTAAAAAGAGAGTCCAGCCATATGAGATCAGTGGTACCTGAAGCTAATGCTCAATATTCTAATTATGTACCTGTGCCATTATTGTGTGCTTCTTAGAGCTTCATGTAATGATATTAGAATAAAAAACAACACAATGTCCACTGGTAGACTTGCAATCATCAAATGAACTAGCCAATCTGCATCAGAAAAGTAAGAAAGAGCAAGTCTAGAAGTTGGTGAAAACAGTAAACCATAAGTCAAAGTGTCTTTTGCATATATGAGGAGCCTTTTTCCTGTTTTCTAATGACCATTTGCGAGTGTAGAAAGATACAGACTAAATTTTTTAAGAGTAGAGACACTACAAGAAACAAAACCTTTAGCATCCAAACTTTTAGGCACATAATGAAATTTGTGGCTAAAAGCCACCTTTAGCGGCCAACATTTTTGTTGGTCGCTAAAAGATATGATTTTTACCCGGGAAAAGAAAAACATGTAGCGCACTAATTTTTTGTCAGGCTTTTACTGACGAATAAAAACTTTCATCGGCAAAGAGTAAGGTTTTACAGACCAAATAATTTTTAGGTCGGTAAAAACCCGCTTTGACCGATGATTAAAATTAATCATTGCTAAAACCTGCCACTTTTCCCGACCAGCTATAAAAGTCGTCGCTAAAACCTGCGATCAAAACGATGCCATTTAAAGAAGTATCTGAGCATGCTAGATATTTTTTGAATACTTTCTGATTGATGCTCATTGCCTAAAACAATAGTGTTAGTTTCAATGTTTGTGGGTAGGGGGGATTCACTTTGTATCTGAGTGTGCTGGATGCTTTTTTACTACTTTCTGATTGATTAATATATTTATCTTGAATTTGGCTTATTGTGATGTTGTAGGAACGAATGTGTCATTAACAGGATGAACCTAGCCGTGGATGTCATAACTCGCATCGAAGAAGAGATAGTTGAAGAAGTTCTTAGGTGAAATAAAGGTCTTGGACACGGAGCCCCACCTACATCTTTCAAGAAAAATAGTCGAGTTGAAAATGTAGTTTTACAGAAATAAGTTAAGTCGTTGGAGAGTGAACTACAAAATTTACTCGCTTGGCCTCGTCAAAATGGTTTTCCACCTCTTGGCGAGGAATCAACAGCAGAAAAGTGAGGTTCAAAATATTTGTTAAGATTTGTAGTTGTAACAATCAAACTTTAAATACTATCTTTTTAAATTATCTTTTTTGTATACATTTGTGAATCATATTTTTGTAGTGTATTATATTTTAGAGATTTTGTAATGAACTATTTTGTTTCATTACATATATTAATGATCAATATGTACTTCTTAGAAAAATATTATGTTTGATAAATTTTCTGATGATATTATTACTACCATTGGTGTATATGAAAGCTAAAAATTCAGTATTTTTTATTTATATTTTGGAAAAAAAAGTTTTTTTTCCCATCAAACCAAAAATAATTTCATCGCAAAAGACTTTAGGCACCTAAGGAAAGGTTTGGTCGCAAAAACATTTCTACGATGAAAAGATTGTTGGTCGCAAAAGCTTTTAGCGACCAAGCTTCCTTTTCATCGTAAAAAGCTATTGCAACGAAGAAGACTTCATCTCAAAAGGTTTAACATGATGGAAAAAAATTTCGTCACTAACGGCTTTCGCTGACAAAGCGAAAGCAATGATGTACGCGAAGAATATATTTTTGTCGTGTCAACCTTTACCAAGTTAAGGGGCTTTAGCTATCAATATTTGGTCACTAAAGCCTCGTTTCTTATAGTGAGGAAAGATCAAGTCTTGTTAAATACTACAGTGATATAATAAGACTTTTGTGTAGCGAAAGATTGCTGAAGGGAGTTCCATCTGTAGTAAGTTTGGTAGTAGGGCATTGTTTGGACTCGATCATGTTGAATTTGGTAGGTAGGCCAGTGGCATATTTTGTTTGAATGAGATGCAGTCATGTTGATGTTCTAGTAGCCTCAAAACCAAGAAAAAATCTTAGGGAGCCAAGAGTTTTTAGAGAGAACTTCTATTGCAGAAGCTGAATATGTTAAGTAATCAACTTAAGAATGTTACGTGTTACCAAAATATCATCCACATAAACTAGAACCATGATGGTATGATCATCGAAGTGTCTTAGAAACAATGATGAATCTGATACATAGTTTACAAAACCCCAACTAAGCAGTGCATTTTTGAGCTTGTCAAATCAGGCTTTATGTGCCTTTTTTAGACCATAGAGCACATTTTGTAGTTTACAAACATGGTTAGGAAGATTTAAATCCTCAAAACCAGTTGGTTGAACCATGAAAATGGTTTCTTGAAGATCCCCATTGATGAATACATTATTTATATCAAGTTGCTTAATATCCCTGCCAAAGGTCATAGGTAGTATGAGAATCACTCTGATGGTGCAAGGTTTTACAACCGGAATGAAGTGTGTTATTAGAGTTGGAACCCTTTGTCTTCTAATCTAGCCTTATGCCTTTTGAAGTGTGTTATTAGAGTTGTAGTTGGTCTTGAAGACACATTTTTTTGAAACAATTTTCATATTAGAATAGCCATGTATGATCCTCGATTAAAGCACTAATGCCATATGCCCTACCAACTTTCCAGTGAGGAATTTGCAAGGCCTCAGTTGTTGAACTTTGCTCCAAAGAATGACTAAGTGTAGAAGTAAACCATTTTGGTTTGAGACTTCCTGTTTTGTTTCTGGTGAGCATAAGGTGAAATGAAGTAGCAATGAGAAGTGAGAAGTAATAGAGGAACTAAAAAAACTCTATGACTAGGAACAAGATAAGTGGGAGTGCAAGAGGGAGATAAGGGAGATATACCTGCTGACTGATCATTGTCCGCTCCTTGCTAAGAAGAACAAGAAGAGGAAGATTGTCTTGTTGTAGCGTCATTAAAGATGGATGATGAAGATGATGATTGCATAGATTGAGTACCCTACAAAGGAAGAGGCAGAGACAACATTGATAATGGAAATAAAGATGGAGATTGTTGAGAAGATATAGTGTTCGAATAGATCAGTGAGTTGTTGGAAAATTCAAACTCATTGAAAAACACACTTTTGAAGATGTAAACGCTTTCTATAAGAGGTTCTTTGTAACCCTTATGAGAGGAATTATATCCAATGAAGACAAATTTCTTAGAATGAAAGTTGAATTTATGTCTGTTGTAAGGCCTGAGAAATGAGAAACAAGAGTATCCAAAAACCTTAAGAAAAGAGTAATAAGGTTGTTTGGAAAACAGAAGTACATATGGAGATCTATTATGTAAAACAATGTGGGAAGTAAGTTAATATATAAACAACTGTAGAGAAAGCTTCCCACTAAAAGTGTAAGGGGCAATTTTTCTTGTGTAAGTAGGGAAAAGTTATTTTCCACTATATCCATGTGTTATCTTTCTACTTTCCTATTTTATTGGTGAGTGTGTGGGTAAGGGTTTCTAAAAGTCACTCTTAATTTTGTTAATGAGGATAATAGTTTCCTCTATTCACCCCTTCAATCGATCTACAAACATTTTAATTTATGCTTAAACTATCTAGCGATGTAGGCATTGAAGTGAGAAAGACAGTATATGCTTAACTTTGGTTTTTAGTTGAAAATCCAATTAAACCTTGTATAATCATCTGCACAACTAATGTAGTATCCAAAACCACTTGTAGATAAGATTGGACAGGTCCCCATACATTCTGAATACACAATTTATACATCTGAATACACAATTTCAAAAAGAGCAGTAGTGAAAGATGTAGATTGTGCAAAAAAAGATTGATGAGATTTGCCTGAGGAACAGGAGTGACAAAAAGACAGATTACATGCATTAATGTGAGAATGAGGTACAAGCCCATAAACATGACTTAGTACTAAAGGAGAAGGGTGACCTAAAATTTGGTGCCATATAGTGGCACCATTCTTGGAATTCAAAATTGAAATAAAGTAAGAGTGTAGCTGTTGTCAGGCACTGTTGTGAAACTGGGAAGTGTGGAGTTGCAGGAGTTGAAACTAGAACCTTCTTCGTATTCTTGTCCTTCACAAAAAAAGATCAGAGTTAAATTCAATAACAACAGGATTATCATGCATAGTATGTAAACACTTAGCATGTTTTTTGTGACGGAAGGAACCTAGAGAATTTGTCTAAAGTTAAGGAAATCTACTTGTTATTTGTGTTTACATGAGATCTGTTTATGTGAGAAACATCAAGAAGTTCACCATTTCATAAAGAGTGTACTTTTACCATTTTAATCATTCTTTAGAGACATGTTACAATTTCATGAGTGACATGAGTGCTTACAGCATTGTCCATGTACTAGGAAAATGTTTCATCCAAGGAGGCTGAGGATGTGAGATATGCAACATGTGATCTTTGTGTAGTAGTGTGATTGACCATACTAGAATTCTGGTTAGACAGTAGCTGAAGTTGTTGCTATGTGGGTTGGAAATCATAATTGAACCTGTTATAACAAGTTGAAGCATAATGCCTTGGTTTCCTGTAGATTTGACATATTGTCTTGGCATCACTTATCCCTCTTTCTCTGCCATGACCTTTTAAGATTGTTAAAACCTCCTCTTGAATGGTTCCGAGAAGGAAAAGACTATTGATAGGAACTTATGCTGGCTGTCTGGAGTAAGTGGGCACATTTGCGAGGGATTTTGAATATTACAATGTTCAATTGCTCGATTTTCATTTCTTGGCTTTGTAACATAATTTGAGTCTCTTAAAAGGACACTGCGTCATATCTGGATGTCAAGTTTATAATCAAAGGGTCATATTCACTTCCTAAATCCCCTAATATGTAAAATAAGAGATTTGCATATGTCATGGTCAATCCTATAACAGAGAGACTATCAGCAATAACAAAAACAATGGTCATTTATGTAATTTGAAACAAGCTCTGGTACCAACTTAGATAATTGAAAAGGCTGATGATTGAAAATTTTCTACTGAATTTTTTATTAGCTAACAACTCTATCATATTACAAGGCTGATAGCCTTTATACATAGGCAGCTTACGAGAGTATACAAAGGAATAATTCAGTGACACTACATGACAAAATAATAGAGGAAAAATATTCTAACGTATTGTGATTGACTGAGAGATTTCCTCTCAGCCAATCATAAAATGACATGGATAACTTATGTTGCGTTGGCAAGAAGAATGACGTAAGCTGAATGAGTGATGTATTAGGAGTGAGGTAGTGAATACGAATTAGTGTGCATGCATCTTGCCATGCAGAGCTACCTGAAGTTGTTGTCAAGGATTTTGACAGTAATGGATGATGAATAAGGCATGTTGAAGCATCTGTGACAATATTTCAACAAACATGATTAAGATATTTTTATTTTCTTTTTAACTACAATTTAAAATTATCGGATAAAAAATAATGAGATATTAATTATCGAAGCCCTCTTGATCTTTCACATTAACTCGCTAACATTAGGTTACCAACAATAATAATATCGATGTAGATGTCTGACATTATTGAAACGTAAGGGACTTTGTGATTAATACAAAATACAATAGAAGTTAGTAAAACCTAACCACATTTTTATAGCATACATCATGAAATTAATGCTTGGTGTATTATCCCTTTCTTCGGTTTCTATCATGAGACCAAAACTTTGACACCAAAAATGAAAGCAGAATTAGTCCCAGCTAATTAACTAACGACTATGAGAATTGGAGTCCACATTATGTATGCATGTATATGAATCTTATGGCTAAACTAAGAATTAGTTTGGTAAACTAAAGAGAAAAATGAATCAAGACCCGAGACATGGATTTGTCTTTTGATGATCACTTTGCAAAATGAGAAACTTAACTCATAGTCCGATTAATAAGCAATTAGGTAATTAATTAAATTTAATTTATGAGCCCTTAAAACGAACTTAAAATGACGACAGAGACATCTTAGCATATAATTACATGTTAAAAAAGAAGTAGAGATTACCAATCCCAAAACTAACTTAATTAACCAAATCTACATCATAAATACATATATGAATTAAATAACAAGAGAGTACTTCTAATTTATACGAAAAAAGAAGAAGAAATAGAAGATATGGTTACCATTACAATTACAGCAAGTGTTCTATATCAACTATATTATGGCTAGAAATAATTTGTGTAAAATTCTCTTAAAGAACCCAGAAAAAAAGTCTGTAAGTTTAGAGAAAAATAGATAAAGAAGAAAGAATGAAATAAATCATAATTAGTGATCAGGATGTCAGATGTGGCAACCACAGCAGAGGAAGAAGAAGCAGAGGGCTGAGACAAGAACAATGGCTTCCACAACAGAGAGTATTTTGAATACGACGTTATCTATGAAGCTTGTCTGGAAATCCATGCGGTTCCATCTGACAACTGAGAATCTCCATGGCCACAGCTCCTTTGTTACCTTCTTCAACGACCATACCTTCTTTCCCATATCTCTCTCTATGTCTCTCTCTATGCTCTGTTTCTCAACATGCACAGCTGTTCCACTTTATATATAAGACAATAGCATATCGTTGGCAGTAATAAAAAATGAGTATTTACAAAAAGCAAAAACAATGGCAGTTTGGATTTGCTGGCAGATATGACTTTGGAAAATGAGATTTTTTTTTTCTAATGTTTGTTTTGGAAACAATATTCTACTACTCACTAATAACTAGTAAAAATAGCTTTCTCATGGGTATTGCCCTTTATATATGTAAATATTGTGGTATAAATAATTTTTTTAGTTACTGAAATTCCCATAACATTTTATGCAGTCCGAAATTTAATATTATATGTTAGTAGAATTGGATGTGATTATTTTATTCTTATTAAATAAGTTGAATGTAAACACAATGACAAAAATTTTAACTAAACAAAAATTGAAAAAAAAACTAAAGACTTCAATTTTTTAATAAGTATCGACTTTTTAAAATCAAATGAACGATATAGATATTATCGTTCATGTTTAGGTTTTTTATTCACAAGAAAGAATGAGTATATTCTTTTAGAAACTTTCCAGCCATCTGATCTTAATTATGCAAAGATTCTTAGGTTAATTAATTGCTGCTAAAGAATGATGTTTCTCTACCAGATTTTTTGCTTTGGTGTATTATTCTGATTGAAATATTCTTATTTAAGTCAAATTGTCACACAGACTTGGTCAAAAGTTTATGCAACGGCTAGCTACCTAAGGTGGATATTGCTTTTGACATTATCTTGTCTCTTTCCTTTTTGGCTCTAATAAATAAATAAATGAACTATTACTAGTATAATTGGATCCTATGAATTGCCGGTCCAGCTAATTATTGTATTGATTTTAGATGTTGGGTTTTTAGATGCAAGTTATTTTTAGCATATTGTCATTGTTGCTTGTCTTAATTTTTTTTATGTTTTCAAATTTTTGTTGTTTTGATTCTTAATACATTAGACGATTGCTTTGTTTTTTAATGGTATTACAGAGTATACCAATATACTGTTCTTATTTGTTTTATGCACTTTTTCTTCAGAGTTTTCAATTGCTTGTTTGTTGAATCGTTCTATGTAGTTTTCTACATTATATAGTTATTGACTATAGAGTATATTGTTATATATTATTATGGCCGGTTTGGAGACATCAGAGGAAGACCATAATCTCTATTCGGGTACGATCATAGCTTTGTTCATTCGTTGAACCTTGGGGATAACCATTAGCATTGAGGTCAATCACCACACCACCTCTATCATACATACGACATTACATGACGCGAGAGTGCCCGCTATGGCATTTACTTATATTGTCATCTATGTTATATAGTATATAAATCTGTACTCTATGGTGTATAATTATTTACTGTGTTAGTTTCATATTGTAGTTATGTTTGGATCGTGTTTAATAGATTTTTATCTCCGTTTTATAGTATAGAGTTATACTGTATCGTACATATTTATATACTATTTTATATTCGATATTTACTTATTTTATTGTTATCCATGTTGTATAGTATTCAAATATATAGTCTTTGGTATATAATTATGCATTGTGTTAATTTCATACTGTGGTCATGTTTAGATTGTGTTCAACAGATTTTTATGTCCGTTTTATAGTATATATATGTACTGTATATATATACTATTTTATATATGCCATTTACTTATTTATTGTCATCCATGTTGTATAGTATTTAAATATATACTCTTTGGTATATAATTATGTAATGTGTTAATTTCATACTGTAGTTATATTTGGACGGTGTTCAACTAATTGTCATCTCAGTTTTATAGTATATATGAATATACCTTATAGTATATACTCATACACTTTTTTAAATAACTAAAAACTTATTTATTAATATTCTTTTTTAGGTCTGATGATGAATATTTCTATTGTTGTTTTTATGATGAAAAATGGGATGATGCACGAAAATATACCGTGAATTCAGTAATATACTTAAATAAGGCAATAAAAAATAAAAACCAATGATAAAATGTAATCAATGTGGATTCAATGTACAATATTGCAAGAACACTATAAAAGAAGACGACTGGTGAAGACGACAACAACTTACATAAAGAATCACCATGAGTCAATGAGTTACCATAGTATTGACTTATTCAAACATGTTCATATCATTATAGAAGTTATATAGTATATTTATGTAAGTACAAATGAACACTTGCAAATACAGATAAGAGCATTACTAAATAAATGACTAAAATAGAACATACAAATAGAAATCAAAGGAATAATACGATTCATAAAATAATATATAATAAGTATATTTAAATATACTATGAGTGCCATGTGTATATAAATAATATCCATACAATTCAATTGGGCATTGACCTGTCTGTTCTGAAACTAAAAACGTTTATCTAAAGTAATAAAATAACCACTAACACAAATCATGTCGAGCATTTTTTCTTTGAAGCATCGCCTTCACTATATTTAGCAGGTATTCAATGTAATTTCTTGTATCATCCCACTTTCTGTCATAAAAATTAACAACGGGAATATTCACTGCGAGACCTAAAAAAGAATAACAAGGAATAAGTAAATGGCTTATATAGAAAATTATATAAATATATACTACACAGTGTATACCTTTATAATATAAAAATGAGATGACAATCTACTGGACACAATTTCAACAACAACTACTGTATGAAAGTAACACAGTAGGTAATTATATACTATAGAGTATATATTTATATACTCTATAACATGGATGACTATAAATAAGTAAATGACATATAAAATACTATATAAATATATACTAAACATTATATACCTATATATTATAACACTGAGATGATAATAGACGAACACGAATATGAATTTAACATAGTAGGTAATTATATACCATAGTGTATATATATATATTTACTGTATAACATGGATGACAATCAATAAGTAAATGGACTATATAAAATAATATATAAATATATACTCTACAGTGTATAGCTATATACTATGACAAACTGCATAAAGGAACAAACACAACAGACAACAGTAATTCGCTACGATTTTTTATATGGATGGGGATTCAGAGCTTCGCGATGGATTTTAAATGGAACCAACTACAGTTTAAACCGTATACAAAACAAAAACACAGATTGAAAATTCACTTAAAATGCACTCAATATCCTCAGATTTAAACGGTAAACAACTCGAATTCAATATACATATCAAACCATGTATAACTCATAATACTTAGATCAAACAAAAATCATAGTAAATTATCTCAGATCCAAACCGTATATAACTTCAAGCACAAAAATATGGTCATATAACAGAACAATAATAAAAACTACAACTTACGATTTTGATTTGGTGTGATTTTGACTTGGGATGTAGATTTTGTTTCCGGGCTTCGCGCATGTGCCGTCGCCAGTCGCCTCATTCGAGAGCTTTCTTGATGTTTTTGGTGGTTTGTGCTTGGGTTTGTATGCAAAGAAGGGATTTGATTGTTTGTTAGTGAAGATAGTTTCATCTATTTACGTGAAGAATGTATTTGCTATAATTATATCCGGACATTTGTGCAAAAATTACAAATTTTTAGGCCATTCTTTCATTTATTTTTCTATTAGAGGCCTGTTATCCTATTGAGTCTTAAATTTGGGCCATCCAAAAATGGATGGCCCAGATGCAACATATCCTTTTCACGTTCCAAGTAACAAGAAAGGATCCACCATTGCCCCAGCTCTTAATTATACAAGTCATTTATCCTGTATAATACACGTGTTGATTCATTACAGTATTTCATAAAATTGTTTGGTTGTTTCTTTTTTTTTGCCAAGGGAAAGGAGACTTAGAGTTTAAACTCAGGAATGATATCCCTAGTTTATAACTAATTAGGGTACAAGTTTTAGTTTAGTATACTTATTTTACTATATATATATATATATATATATGTTTGTTTAGTATACTTATTTTACTGTACAATTAATTTTAATGTAAAGATTACACCATGAAGTTTGTGTTGTTTAAAAAATATCTAAATGTAAAATAACAATCGAAGATAATAAGTAAGTTTAAATAATTTAATTGAAACGTGCGACTACATTTTCGTATCAAGAGATATAAATCACCGTCAATGCCTAATTATTTACAGTATGTTAGTAGTGATAAGGTAAAAAATATACACTTCCACGTGGATAAGGAGGGCGAACCAAAGGGCTCGTGGAAGCGGCAGAAAATTAGAAATGGAAGAGAAGACTGATGTCGTGAGACACCTGTAAACAAATGAAGAACGATCGGATGAATACCGAGAAAGGGAAAAGCTGACTGACCAATGAGAAAACACTAACGAATGACCCACACATCTGGAACGGGAAAAGAAAGCTGAGACTTAGAGAACTACCCTGAACGAGTTAGGAACTCGCTAAACTGTGCAAGAAAGAGAAGAGAAAAATCAGAAGAAGAACGTGAACAGACAAAAGGGATCTAAGATGACAGTCAAGTGGTAATAATTGATTAAGTAGCTGAATAATTCAGACGAGACAAGTTGGTGGATCACCAAGTGGATGTGACTTATTGACCCAAGTCACGAGGAACCACCAAGTGGCTATGACTTATTGATGGACTGAGGACAAAACAACTGAAAAGAATGAAAAAAGTAAATGAGCTCATGCTTGAAAGCAATCCCATCGATAGGGGAGGCTCTCTGACAAAAATTCCATCAGCTAAAAACATAGAGAGAGTATGATCATCTCCATTTATTATTATTATTATTATTATTATTATTATTATTATTATTATTATTATTATTATTATTATTATTATTATTATTATTATCATTATTGTTGTAAAGCCTGTAAGTACAATCCTTTACACAAGTGAATATCAATAGTCTTCCCGTGATTTTTCTTCCATTTAAAAGTTTTCCACATAAATGATGGTGTCTTTATTCTTTCATTCTATCTCTAAATTATTATCTTCATTATTCGAACATAAAGGGTTACCCATACCATAAAGTCATTTACATTTGGTGCTTTCCGTCAGAGTTGAGAGAAAAGCTCAAGAGATCCACCCTACAAGACCATAAACATGCCTAGAACCAGATCCAATGCAGCTCTAAATAAGGACAATAGAACCAGAAATGAAGATGAGCACGTAGATCAACCAACCCCACCGATTGAAATGATGCAGACGATCCTGAGCATGTTCGCAGCAGAGATGGGAACTCCAACAAGTACAAAACTAGAAACAGAATAAAACATGATAAACTCGTTCATTGCATATTCAATTGGCTTGTTTCTTTTACATCAACATCAGTTTCTAAAACAAGGGGAAGATAATTTATTTGATTTGTGATAAACATAGTCTTGACAATGGGAAAGAAATATCTTGACAACGGGAAAAGTCTTGAGAACGGGAATGAAAATATCTTGAGAACGGGAAAATTTTTTAAAATTGGAAAAGTCTTGAGAACGGGAATGAAATTAGCTTGACAAAGGAAAAAGTCTTAAGAACGGGAACAAAAATATCTTGACAACGGGAAAAGTATTGAGAACGGGAACAGAATTAGCTTGATAACGGGAAAAGTCTTGAACATGGGAAAGTCTTGAGAGCGGAAAAGTTTGTAAGGAAATTACATGTCAAATCTTCTGATGACAGAAGTCTACTTTTTGTAGAATTTTAAGGAAATCAATTCAGTACTCTCGGCCAAAAGGTATGATACATTTTATTGGTACTGTTCAGAAAAGTAAATATATTCACACTTTTCATATTTAAATTTTAAACTATAAATATTTGAAAATTAGTTTATGACAAATTATATATCGTTAGAATGATATAGATGTCTACTTCTTGAAATTATTTACAGAACTTGATTTGGAGTTCTTGAGAAAATGTTATGATAATTTTCATAAAGGCTACGCAGAAAAAAGGGATAATGTGGAATGATCAACTTCGAAAATTAAACTGTATTTACTGGACCCAAATACATTGCAAATCTTATGTCATCATAAAGATACAAAAGTCTACTTATTGGAGAATTTTATGGAATTCAGTTTGGAGTTATCAATCAAAACGGGGCCATGGTTTCACAGGAGCCTAAGTCCCTGGGAGTGTCTAAGGATATCGTTCTCAGAAGGAAATCAAAATGGGGCTATGGTTTCACAAGAGCCTAAGTCCTTGGAAATATCTACGGACATCGTTCTCAGAAGAAAATCAAAACGGGGTCATGGTTCCACAAGAGCCTAAGTCATTGGGAGTGTCTACGGATATCATTCTCAGAAGGAAATCAAAACGGGATCATAGTTCCATAGGAGCCTAAGTCTTTGGGAGTGTTTACGAACATCGTTCTAAAAAAGAAATCAAAACGAGACCATGGTTCCGCATGAGCCTAAGTTCTTGGGAGTGTCTACGGGCATCGTTCTAAAAAAAAATCAAAACGGGACTATGGTTCCACGTGAGCCTAAGTCATTGTGAATATCTACAGGCATCGTTCTCAGAAGGAAATCAAAACGGGGTCATGGTTCCACGGAAGGAGCCTAAGTTCTTGGGAGTGTCTACGGACGTTGTTCTCAAAAGGAAATCAAAATGGGACCATGGTTCCACGGAAGGAGCCTAAGTCCTTGGGAGTGTCTCGAATATCGTTCTTAGAAGAAAATCAAAAACTTCGGTACAGAAATACAATTGTCTAACGATCAGATGATGCGTAAATAATTCATAACAGTCACAACTGAAGAAAGAAAAGATGGAATATTTCTTAAAAACAACTCAGCGGACGATCCTGAAACTAAAGGCCAAAATGGGGCCATAGTTCTTTATTTGAACCTAAGCCCTCTCGGAAAGACAACAGGATCATAGTTCTTTATTTGAACCTAAGTCCTCATCTTGAAAGAAAATGAGTAGTTTGTAAGTCTCTATCAAAGCAAAAATGGGGTCATGGATCTTTATTTGAACCTAAGTCCTCTCAGAAAAAAAATGGGGGTCATGGTTCTTTGTTCAAACCTAAGCCCTTGAGAACGAATAGATCGTAAGTCCTTCTTTTAGAGTGAGAACGGGAAGAAATGAATCATAAGAAGAACGAGAACAGATGAAATGGATCCGAAATGACAGTCAAGTGACGATGATTGATTAGGTAGCTGAATGATTCAGACGAGACAAATTGATAAACCACCAAATGCTGTGATTAGAGGATCCGGCTGCTCATCCACACCTCGTCCCTTCCCCGTCGCTCTTTGTCGTCGATCACCGGCCATCCTTGCCGTTTGCCAATCACCGGTGAGTCTCTCTCTCTCATTTCTGTTCTCGCTCTCTGTTTCTGTAAACTTCGTTAAGGTAATCAATGATGGTAAATCGATCCGTTTTTCTTTGTTCTGTAAAGAGATCCATTTTTCTTCTGTTCTGTAAATCGATCTGTTTTTTTCTTTGTTATTCTCTGCGTTTTGTATTTCAGCTGCTGTATTCATCACTTGATGGTCTTTAATTTCCTGTTGAAATGGTTAAATTCAGTCGTAGTTTTCCTGAACTAAACCTTATTGTTGCGTAGCTACTTTAGTTTAATCTTTTGATTTCTTGTTGATCAATTTGAGTCTGAACATTTGTTTATGTCACGGGTCAGCTCTTATGATTTTCTTATGGTCTTTGGGGAAGTAGAAACGAAGGATGATTATTTTGGCATTGAATTGTGGCTTGGCTCAGCTACTTGTTCCTGCAGTAACTCACAACAGCAAACAAATTTGAGTTTTGTCTTCAATTTATATGTGTAGATGAGTGGATAAATATTGGTTTCAAATTCTTGCTTCTTACAAACTAAGATGGCTGTTTTGTCTGCATTTTATAATGTTACCTCAGCAGCCTTTTGTATGTCTACAAAGTATTTCTTTAAATTGAAATTGATTTCCTTTGAACACTGTTCTACAACTTGCATTCTTGTAGAAATTTCTGAACTTTCTATGTCCCATTGCGCGAGGAATGCAATATCTACATTCTCAGGGATACTGTTGAGTCTCTCTCTACTTCTCTCTCGATCTGTGCTTATAAAGCTTTAGTTTTTACTGGATTTGAGATATTAGAAACAATGCCCCGCAATGTTCATTGATGAAACCATGCTTAGCTTACTTAGCCAAAACCGCGAATACCATATATTGAGCATACTTTAGTGACCATAGTGAATTTATTATATTACTTTTGAGTGACAAATTTAAAACTTAGTGTTATGATTGAGACTAATGCAATAGTTTAAGAAAGATTTAATATTTTTACATAGATTTTTTAAAGAAAGATTTAGTATCTACTTTACTTTAGGTGTCTATTGTCTTTTACCTACAAATGTTCTAAGACATCTCTTTCTCAAAACGGTATTTTTTTCCTTTCAGGTTTCTAATTTCTCTGGGATAATTACAGGAAAATATGTATGCTATAATTATTCATTTATTCATTTAGACACATAAGTAGGAGTGACATTGATGATTTACTATCTCAACCGATGGTGGAAAGCATGATTACCATTGGTATGTCTTCGGTAACGTAGTATGCTAAGCATATAACTTAGTATAATAACATGTTTTAATAGTATAGAATTTGTTGCGTCTATCAGTGGCTTCTGTTAGTGAAGCCTTAGAAATCATCTAGCAAAAAGTCACTAATGAAAAGGGAAATTCTTTAGTATTGTAAGAAATATTGATAAACTAAGCTCATACATGATCATGTAAATCATATAACTATTTTTAGTAATTGAATGGTTTTTATATTCTAGTTCATAGATTTTTTGTTCTTCTAGGCCTTGTTTGGTAGTCGGGATAGTACTGGATGATACTGTACTAAATCTGTCGGACTGTACTTGTATTTCCAGGATTAAATAGTACTGTATAATGTTTGGTACTGTGTTAGTTAAGAAACTGTATTACTTATACAATATTTTACACATCATAGTACTTGATTGTAAAATTGTTTTTCATAATTTAATCCACATAAGTCTATTTAGAACTTATTAAAACATGTTATTTTATATTTTCAACTATAAAATAAATTATCTCATTCATGCTATCAAAATAAAATAGCAAATTTAAACATATCTGATTAATAATAACAACAAAGTCTTCGTGCAACTGCATCATCAAGTATATCCAATATCGCATTTTCCTCCATTTTGGTCCAATGTCTAATGATTCTTCGTGTAGTCTGCTCATTATTTTTATTTTTATCCCCATCCATCCTAATAAAATATATTTCAGTCAATAATAAAGAAAAATACCTCAAATATTTCATTCAAAATTTAAAAATAAGATAACTAAAGTCAAAAGAGAAATTAAATGGGTAAAGTTATTAGCTTTCCTAGTAAGCACACCATATTGGAAAAGCAACAATCAACACCAACTAATTGATAGAAATGCAACTTATTTATAATCATATTGAGTTTATGTTTCGAGTTCATACAATTAAAATCTTGATCTAGAAATACAGAATAAGAAGTATATGAAGAAGATAGAAAACAGATCATTTCATCACCATTACTTGTAATGAAAAAAATATAAAAAAGAAGATATAAATAGAACAATATTAATAGATGCATTCAATTATTAAATAAAATATGAATATTATATAATTAAAATTTCATATGTAAAATATTATTTTAGTTTTATTAAGATGATTTGAAATATTTTCCTGTCTCTTAATCCTGCTGAGTCCCTGTGATGAGGACTGTATTAGTTAATACAGTGATAGCAGTAATATTTAGTCTCACCGTATTAACTAATTCGGACAGACTGTCAAGCCAAACGTAAAATAATACTCTAGTTTTTAGTACTGTCCAGTACTAACAGCCAAACAAAACCCTATTGGTCTGTTTGCCAGTAGGATGATAGTAAGCAAATGTGAGTCGTTGAACTTTTGTAGTCAAGAAATTCGAGAATTTACAAGTAGAATGGTTTTGGTTAACATTCATAGCCTATGCCGGAGGGCACCTATGCTGATGGTTATAAATTGTCGGCATAGGAGCCTAAATTTTTTTCTCAAATCTTTACCGGCGGTAAATCTGTAAAAAATTGTTGGTAAAACAAGTTAATAGCGGTGGTTACTTTGGCGGTTAAGAAAACCACTAGCAAAGATTTTACAGCAGTCGATATTGAACCGTCGCATAAATTTTATGCCGACAGTTAAACTGTCGATATAGGTCAAAATAACCGCCAGTAAAGAGGGTTTGTGTTTTATTGATTGTACTATTGTAATGTACATTATACTACACATGATACTGCATGCTTTTCGAGTCTATAAATAGACGTTGTCATATACATTACGATAGACTGAAGATAATAATTTATTCCACAATAATGTTTCTTGATTTAAAAAGGAAACATGTTCTTGCATCTGATCACAACATCTTTATATTTTGATCATCCGAATCTAAAACTACAAATTTTGTTTTAAAGAATCTAAGACCAGTACACGTATCACAATACATGACTCATTCGTTGCCTTACAATAACACTAAATCACTACTTGAATTACAAGTTTGTAAATTACATGAGAAGTTAAACACATTGAAATAAAAGTACTTATTCTATCCATGATACATTTTATCACTATGATTTTCATACAAGTACATGATACAACAATAGGTACACATAAGATGAATCTCTCATATATTTTTTACTTCGTAAGATACTATTAATTTAAACCCATATATATATATATATATATAATTTTATTGAAACTTTTTGATTAATTAATTACTAATTCAAGAAATGGGTATATCTCATATCTTAAAGTGCAACTCCCACCAACAATCTGGACACCAATATTACCTTCACAACATCCTGGAAGTAAAGCAATTGTATCATTCAAACATTTTTTGCAGTCAAACTCCCAAAGATCTTTAGTACATTGAACAAATCCATATAGTTGGTTTGAGCCTCCAAGTTCCAACTTTCCCGTAGCATACATTTGTTCCTTGTGGAAAGCATCATTTGCTAATTGGCTCAGCAATTCAATTGTCTTTTGGGTAAACACCTTGGGATCACTTACATTTTTCATTAGTTTTACAGGAAACAAGTTTTCGTAATCAACTTGGCCAAAGAACTCCTCATTAGAATACTTCATTAGACATCTTTCGTACCATATGATTGCGTTTTTCTGGTGTGGACAAAAGGTGTGAATTTCAATATTTGCGGTTATCATACAGTTTGTACAGTCTGATGGTAAAACGTCACCTCGACATAAAGCAAGCCCGTATACTTTATCTTGGTCGTGACCGAACGACCCGAGACTGAAACCTGAAGGAGGGGTTTTAGAGGTGAGATAATCAGTGAGGTTTTTTAAGTTTCTTTCATAGATGTCAATATTGGAAGTGAAATTGTTAGAGCTTGGACAATAGTGATAGAGACGGTAGTGTCTAACTTGAGAAACGACATGTCGAAAAAGAACAACAAAGGCTAAAAGATAGAGAGAGCACGTGAACTTGGAGAAAATCATGGTTTTGGTTAAAAGTTGCAGAAATAATTGAGACATTAATCCATTTATATAGTGGGTGTGGGCTAGCAGATCAAAGGGTGATTAGTAGAATCTCATTTACTAAAAGATTAAACTGCTAAAATTAAATTAAATTCAGCCTTTGGAACAAAGGAAAAGTGGATGAATGATTTAGGAAAATTAATAGATTTTCATTAATTTCTTACAAAACGACCTTTGCTTCAGACAAAGGACCTTTCGTTTTTGAATTACTAAATTGGACCAAAAGTGGTTGTCTGTGTGTTAATTAGCTGGGTGTTGTACACATTGTTTAAGGCTTTTAGGCGAAGGTGGTGGCTTTCTATAAATCATCAATAATATTTACACAATCAAAACTATGACCAATTAAGTGAGGTTTTTACGTTCAAACTTACAGTTCTATTAATTAGTAAAACCGTAAAAAACCCAGAATATATGATCAAACAAAAGTAATCAATCAAACCGACTCTGTTCGTCGATTCAGTCAGTTTAGTTGATTTTATAGGTTTCAATTACATCAGTAATCCCCATATGTAATTTTGTTAAAATAAAAGAAATATAGATAAATTGCTCGCCATAGTTACTTTTTTTTATCATCAAAAGATGGTGAGTAGAGAGTTGCTTTCCACTAACAAAAATTTAGACCAAGTCTTATATAATCAATTGATATATTAATCATTTATAGGTTAATCATCTATAAATAAAAAATATTATATTTTAACAATTGACAAAGCATTATTCTATGATTGATTGACACATAAATTTATCAATCTAAACTTGGTTTAGATCGTTAAGAGATACAATATCTGTGATTATGAAAGCATTAATGACGAACTCGGTTGATAAAAAATGATCACATGTGCTGGAATTGAGTCATGATTTGCGTCGATTCATCACCTACTTATTGCTGCATGATCAAGAGATTCCATACGCTAATATATAGATCTTGGTTGGTGTAGAGTTAATTATTCATGAAGTAAAACGATGTCTGGAATAATGCACTTGCATTTTTGGGTTAATTACATAAATGTATAAAGAATGAAGACAGGTTTAAACAATTCATCAGCCTTAATTCACCCAGATTAATACAGGGAGCTATCTTATTTATAGACAAATAACTTTTCAGTTTCTTTACAAGAAGGTCAGTTGAAGAAACTGAATTAGTGACTTGTAGTTAAAGATTGTAAACTAAACAATATCCATAAACTATATTTAGTTACATTTGTCATTAATAATATAGCTCCTGAATATTTCATTCCAGGACATGCATGCAAAATATCATGTGAACCTGTACAATTTCTTGGCCTCTGATTTTTTCAAAATTCCATGACTTATTATTTTGATTATGAGGGCTTGTGAATGTTAAAATCTTAGAGTGTAACTCAATTCAAAAGTTAACTTAAAGTTAGAAGTTGCTCTAATAATGAACCTGTACAATTTCCTCAATAGTGAACCTGTACAATTTCACGACCTCTGATTTTTCTAGAATGTGCCTTTACTGGCCATGCAATATTTTTGCTTAAAAAATGGAAGGGAATTCTTATTTTCCGGCAGAGTATCATTTTGGTGCGTGAAAATAAGAGAAACAATCTTGATTTTTAAAAGTATTTTAATTAATATTTAAAAACGTGTTTAACATTAATATTAAAAAATATTCTAGTATAACATTCTTTTAAATTTCTTCTGAAAATAGTTTTCAAAAGTTTATTAGGATTGAAATATACGATTGTTAAACTTGTGATTAAGTAGTTTTTTCATTTAAAAAAATTAAAACAAAACTGAAATCCCTACCGAAAGAAAAAGAAAACCCACAAAATGAAATACCTTGAAAAAATGTTTTACTATGAAGTTTATGACAAAAAAGGAAAAGGAAAGGAAAAACACTATACAATGTCGAATATAGCGAGGAAAAATTGGCTATCAGATCGAATAATTGTTTTCGTAATCTATTACTTCCAATAGAATTTGCACAATAATAGAAAATTTCATGTTCCAATTCAAGAAATTCCTGTGGAGATAGGAAACAAGAAGGAAGAACAGAGAGAAGAAAGAGAGATCAAGAAAAAGAAGATTACTGTCCTGTACTTCATTAACTAACCGGGAGAAAAATCAAAACAATATAAACCTCCCAAAATATCATGAGAGAAGAAAAGACTAAAAGTCCCCTAGAAAACTAACAATAGACTTAAAGGAAAAATACACTTAACCCTTTATCTTATCACCCCCCTCAAGCTCATCCGACAATTAATGATAAGTTTGCTCTTGAGAAAAGAAAATTGAGGAGTTGAAAGAGATTTTGTAAATAAGTCTGCAAGTTGCTGTTTTGAAGGAACAGGTTTGACAATGAGATCATTCCTCACAACTCATTCCAGAACAAAATGAAAGTCAATCTCCACGTGTTTAGTCCGAGCATGGAGAACAGGGTTCGAGGCTAAAGAAATGGCAGACGTATTATCGCAATACAATGTTGGTGCTTGAGTCTGGTAAACATGCATATCTAAAAGACTTGGCCAGCTTAATTAGCAGTTGTGTTAGCCAAAGCATTGTATTCTGCCTCGGTAGAAGACTTGGCCACGGTCGATTGTTTCTTGGACTCCATGATATTGGATTTTTGCCCATAAAGATAACAAACTCAGATGTAAAACGTCTAACAGAAGAATTTCCAGCCCAATCTGCATCACTATATGCCTGCAAATGTAAAGATCCAGGAGTAAAGAGAAGGCCATTGTCTATAGTACCAATAACATACCTAAATATACGCTTAATAGCAGCAAAATGAGTTGTAGTGGAAGCATGCATGAACTGGCACACATGATTAACAACAAAACTTATATCAGGACGTGTAAAGGTCAAGTACTGCAATGAACCAACAAGACTCCTATATAGAGTAACATCAGAAAGTGAAGATCCGGTATAAGTATAAAGAGGAGATTTTGAAGAACATGGAGACTGACTTGGTTTAGCATTATGCAGGCCAGCCTTTAGAAGCAAATCCCTAGCATACTTATGCTGATTTATAAAGATGCCATCAATATGTCTAGTAACTTCTAAGCCTAAGAAATACTTAGGTTACCAAGATTAGTCATATCAAAAGTAATTTTTAATTTATGAACAAGCTGGTCAATAAAAGCAGTATGTGTGCCACTAATGATAATGCCATCAACATAAAGTAAGACATATTTAAGAGAATTAGATGAAGCACAAACAAATAGAGAGCTATTAACATGAGAGGCTGAAAACCTAAGAGAATGAATGTCTTGGAGCTTGTTTTAAGCTATACAAAGATTTCTATAACCTACAAACATAATCAGGGCATTGTTTATCAACAAACCCTTGTGGTTGGCACATATAAACCTCTTCAACTAACGATCCATGTAAAAAAGTGTTTTTAACATCAAGTTGCCTTATAGGCCAGTTATAAGTAACAACTAAGGAAAAAAGAATCAAAATGGTAGGACGTTTGATATCATGACTAAAAGTCTCATCATAGTCTGAACATGCATGTTGATGAAAACCTTTGGCAACCAATCTAGCTTTATATCTATAAATTATGCCATTAGGGATGTACTTAAGTTTATAAACCCATTTACAACCTACTAGATTCTTGTTAGGAGGGAATGAGATAAGAGTCCAAGTTCTTTGAGACTGAAGAACATCCTATTCAGTTTGCATGGCTTTAATCCACCGTGGATGTTTAGAGGCAGCACTAAAACTAATAAGTTCAGTAGAAATAGAGTTATTCAAAAAACTAGAGGCAACTAAAGCCCGTTTTTTAAAAATACCAGATTTAGATCTAGTTTGCATATGATGAATAGACTGAGAGACATGAGAAGTATGTGGAGATGAAATAGGTAAATCAATACTAATAACAGCAGAAATAATTGGACAGTCATGAGCAAGATGCAAAGAAGGAGGAGCAGGATATACATTAGTTGATTGAGGCATGTAGGAATGTAAAACAGTAGGTAAAGAGGACAAAGACATGCTCTTATATATGAGAAATGGGTAAATCAGTCAAAACATTGGATGAAGATGCAATGTTGTCTAAGCCATAATTAACATAGGTGATAGAAGCAGGCAAAGTAGCAGAAACAGGTAAAGAAGGATTGTGATCACAATGTTCAAGCAAAGATTCATAATCATCATAAACTGCTAAATTATCAAAAATTTTAACATCAGTAGTAGTAGGAATATAAATCAAACAATTATCTGGTGCTCTATTATTGTTGGCAGAATTAACAGAAGCAGCTTGCATAGAAGTAACAGAATTAACAGAACTAGGAAAAGAACCAGAAGAAGCAGATTGTAAAGGAGTAGAACCAGCAGGAACATAATTGACAGAATTAATAGAAGGCAGGAAATAAGAATACCTGAAAGTAGAAGTGTCAAATTCAGTTTGCTGAGATGAGGGTAACACATGTTGAGTATCAGAAGCAAAAGGAAAAATTTGTTCATTAAAATAAACATGTCTAGAAGTATATCATTTATTTGAAGTTATATCATAACATAAAAAACCTTTCTGAGCATTCGCATAGCCTAAGAATACACATTTATTGGATTTAGGACATAACTTATTCGTCATATAGGGTCTTAAGCATGGATAACAAGCACACCCTATAACTCTAAGATGTGAATAGTCAGAGAATGTTTTAAACAATTTTTCATAAGGGGAAGCATGTTGTAAAACATGACTGGGCATATAGTTTATTAAATAAGCAGAGGCAGCAAAGACATAATTCTAGAAGGATGAGGGAATAGAAGCATGATGCATCATGGTGAGACCAGTCTCACCAGATGACGATGTTTCCTCTCACCAACCCCATTTTGTTGAGGAGTATAAGGGCATGTTATTTGATGCACAATGCCATGTTCATGTAAATGTGACTGAAATTGTAAACTATTGAACTCACCACCTCCATCAGTGATAAACTTTTTAATTTTTATGGAGAACATGTTCTCAACAAGATTTTTAAACTTCTTAAAGATAGGAAACACATAAGATTTGTGGGCTATGGGAAAGAACCAAGTAAACCTAGACATGTCATCAATAAATATAACATAAAATTTATGTCCAAGAGAAGAAACAACAGGGGAAGGCCCCCACACGTCACTGTATATTAATTCTAGGGGAAGGAAGACAAAAATTCAGAAAGAGTAAAACGAATAGAAGTCATTTTTTATTTTGAACACAACTAGTACAAATACACTTGTAAGAAGAGGAAGAAGTATAAGGTAAACAAGATTTGTTTAATATCTATCTAACAACAGTAGGTGTAGGATGCCCTGATCTATTATGCCAAAGAAAATCAGAATATTTAGCACCAAAGAATGCAACATGTGACTTAGGTAAAGAAGAGGGGATGGGGTAAAATCTATTTTTGCTAGACCCTTTATGTATGATTAAGCCTGTAGCTTTATCCTAAATCCAAAAGAAAGAAGCATCAAATACAAATAGACAGTTATAATCAAGACAGAACCTATAAACAGACAGTAAATTGGAAGGTAAAGAAGGAACACAAAAGGCTTGTTTTAAGGGAAAAGAAGAGTTTTGGGTTTGAAGATTGCCAGTGCCATAAAGATTGATGGGTAAAGACTGTCCATTTCTAATGAATATGCTGTCATTCCCAGTGTATTCAGTGGAGGAGAAGAAGTTGTTGAGATCTGGTGTAAGGTGAGAATTGCACCCTGTGTCTATCAACTATACATGAGATTTTGGTGGTTGAGAGTGTTGTGACATTGCAGTCATAGCAGTCAGGTTGGATGGTGGGTGTCGTCCTTGGAAAGAAAAATTTAATCTGTGATCGCAATCAATGGCACTATCCCCCATCTTGTGCCAAATTTGACACTGGATTATTTTATTATGGGAGGTACCTTGACTGTCTTGAGTGTTGTTGATAGAGTTCTTGAATGGTTGATGGCCATTGACGGGTGGAGCTCCAAGAACAAAGGGTAATGTTGAGGAGTTCCAATTTGAATTTCTTCCTCCTTCACGATTAGAGTTGAATCTGCCAGCACCTCGATTCCCTCGATAATTGCGTGAACCTCGACCCATTAGAGTATCTCTGTTTGAAGAAAATGCAAGCATAGTTGTATTCTGAAAAATTGAGTCTTGATTCTTTAGTTGTGACTCAAGATAATGCTCTTCAAATTTAAGAAGAGCATGTAATTCTTCCAAAGTGAGTGGTTTGGCTCAAGTGCGAATAGAGGTTCTGACGGTGTTATATTCGATGGGTAAAACATTGATTGTGAAAATGAGCAGATCTTCATTATCAACACTAACAGATACAACAACTAAGAAATAGTTTGGGAATCATCTCTGAGAGTTGTGGTTTCTTGAGAAATAGAAGTGAGGTTTTCGATTTCAGCCATGGATCGTTCGACGTGAGTCAGAGAAGCTTTGATACCATGAAGAAATTCCTGTGGAGATAGGAAACAGGAAGGAAGAACAGAGAGAAGAAAGAGAGATAAAAAAGAAGAAGAATATTGTATTGTACTTTGTTAACTAACATGGAGAAAAACCAAAACAATATAAACCTTCCAAAATATCAAGAGAGAGGAAAAGACTAAAACAACCCCTAGAAAATTAACAATAGACTCAAAGGAAAAATACACTTAACCCTTTATCTTATCACCAATCAAATCTATTTCTATAAATCTTTTTTCTCTTTTGTTTTGTCCCAATTTCTCTCTTATGATAATTCCTTGGTAAGAATTCGTGGTTTTATTTGATAAAATCTCTGTGGTTTCATGTCACGATCGAGACCCATGTGGGATTGAAGAAATTGGTTCGTAAGTCTGTAAATGAGTGAAAATAAGAGAAACCAAAGGTTGCATCACTTTTTTTTTTATTTTTTTTTTATCAAAAGCAGAAAAATCTACTAAATTAGAAGCAAACCCGAAGGCCAAAACAATCAAGGAGGCATATAGCCATTAGAAGCTTGAAACTTATCCTTAGAAATAATAGAAGTAATATAGGGAGGAAAAAAAGATAAACTAATAATATCCTAGTTCTGTTCAATGATATGCTTAGTTATAGTATCAACAACTAAGTTGCCTATTCTACTTGTCCTTAGAGATAGCCATAACTTTTTTTTTTATTTGTATAATAAATTTTTGACTTGTAATATCTATGTAACTGTATTGGGTCTGATTGTATAAAAATGCTCTTATTTACCACGTTGTGATCTTCAACCAGAAGATCACAAAATGGACAAAAGTACCTATACACGACTAATCAATCAATCATATAAACCAAGCATTGATATTTGATTCTTTTTCCATCTTAATTAGAATTATCTTTTAAACGTTGGAGTTGGACTCTAGTTCCCCTTATTCATTACTACCACAAAACATGCATTTAATAACAAATGATAATATTATTCAACAACAAGCAAACAACATCATAACTATGTCATACCCACAAGGCCACAAATACTTATACCTAATTTAGTAGTTCCGCACAACTACTTAATTATACCCTAATTTACTACATGAGCTTTCAAACATTAAAGAAGCTGACATCAAACTTTTTTAAATATTAATAAACGGATATGTATCATATCTTACAATGCAACTCCCACTAATGATCTGGGCTCCAGCTCTTCCTCCACAGCATCTCGGGATTAGTGAAATCGACTCGTAAAGACATGTCTTGCAATCATTTGGCCAAAGATCTTTAGTGCACTGAACCATTCCAAAGATAGATTGTTTTGATCCTCCCCGGCCAATTAGCTCTAACTTCCTCGCTGCATACCAAGTTGAGTTTATTATAGAAGCTTCATCGGCTAGTTGGGTTAGCAACACTCTCGCCTTTTGGTCAAATAATTTGGGCTCACTTACGTTTTCCTTTGCTCGTAGTTGGAACCGATCTTCATGGTCAATTACCCCAAAAAAAGGAGCATTCGCGTATTTCAACAGACATTTTTCATGCCATATGACCGCACTTTTCTTATACGGGCAGCGTGTTCGTATATCAACGCTTGCATTTCTCACACATGTTTTGCACTCTGTGGGTGAGACATCACCACGGCAAAGAGCATGTCCGTATGCTAGGTCTTCGTCTTTCCCGAATGAAGTCAAGCTGAAACCTTTTCGAGAGGTATTGGAAGAAAAATAGACCAGGAGCCTTTTCAAGTTGGCTTCGAAAGGATCGTTCTTGGTGTATTCCATAGAGCTTCGGCAGGAATGGCGGACATAAAAGTCATTTCCTGAAACGTTCTGAAGAAGAAGAACAACAATAATGGTTAAGAGAGACAAAGAGGAAATCAACTTCAAATTACTCATCCTTAGATTGTTTTCAATTTCTTTTTACGTACGTCTTGATAAAGTTGATTTAAGTATGGATACCTTCAAACTTATTTATATTGTGGAGTACCGGAGGAGTTTCTTGAGAATAATAAGAATATAAAAATACTGAGAGTATATACGTGTAGAGTGGACGTGTCAGCATACGATTCGGCCGCTTAGTGTAATTGGCCTAGAGACCAACTTATACCTGGTCAACACAGGAGATGCTTTGACAAAAAAAAACACAGGAGATGGATTTTAGAGCTAATGAAAAATTTAAAGCTGTCGTCTACTTGGAAAAAAAGGCTTTAGTTTGGTAAATACAGTCAGTTTTTTGGATTTCTCGAATCTGCATTTTAACGATTTTTATTAATATTGTTTCTTTCCTTTCAACGAAGAGTTGCTTAGACAGAGTCAATTAACTGGATACACTTGTAATTCATAGATTTTTTGTGGAAACCAATTTCTTATTTTATATTAGGACTTTCTGTCATAATTTAGGCAAATAGTTTCACTCTAACAATCTGGGTTAATATCTCCAGTTGAAAATGAACGAATTTACATTGAGAAATAACTAAAAACCAACTGTATAATTTATTCTTCCATATCGGATAATATTTAAATAAATTATGCAATGTACAAGAAGGACAATTCTGTTTCTATGCGTAGAAATTTCTCTGATTCTGAGATAGACATTGTGTAATTTTTATTTTTTTTAGTAAAGTATTCTTCGGACGGAAAAAACAATATTTCTCCTATACATGGCTATTCAAGTAGTCCAATACGGACCTTCTCATTGTTGTCTCTTCTCCATCTCTTTACAATTATACATTCATCCATAACCTTTTATATTCTTTGATGTCAATCTTAGCTATATATCATTTTTAAGTGAAAATAGGTTTGTATTTTTTATTAAATTCAAGTTTATTATTTTTGTTTTTCTAAAAAGGATTACAATGTCTCATAAAGAAAAATTTAGGTGGTTGAAAAAGTTAGAACTCAAGTTGCATCATTTCCTACTGTTAAAGAATTCACTTAAATATATAAATTTGTCTTATCCGAATAGTTTAAGTTTTGGGGTTAACAACAATTAACATAACATAGAGATCATTATCACTTTTTCTCTATTTAAATTCTCACGTCAACAATTTTTCTCTATTTAAAATTAAAATGTTTATGTGCTAGCCCGTTAATAAACTGCCACATGCGAGAGAAGTGTTAATAACTAATTTAAATATATGAATTCGACTTAACCCAATGGCTTAGTCATTTAGAATTAACGTCAATTTAACACGTGTAAGTAGATCAACTTTTCATGTATGTGGCGGTAACCACAAGTTGAATTTCTTAACCAGTAAGATAAAATGAATTTTCCCTTCTATTGATTATTGACTAGAGAATTCATACTAAAAGTACAAAGATTGAGCGATTGCTCATATAAGGAGAAAGAATAATAAATCCGTTGCTACAACTCCACAACAAAGGAATAATTACAGTTAGAGGAAAGAGAAAAAAGAAATCTAGGTTGTTGAGCTAATGATTGGGAGCATGATTAAATGTTGAGGTGTCACAACACATGGAGCAAAGAGTAAGAAGAGTTATGTGCCATTCCAACAAGGCAGAAGAGAGAAAAAGGAGAATGTGTCGTGCATGGGCTGCATGGGGAACTCGGGCTGCCATTGGCCTTTGTTCATCCCTATTTTGGTGATGAATCAGGGGCTATGAGAGTACCGTTAATACCCCCCACAAGTGAGAAAGGGTTGAAAACACGTTGAGCTTGTCACGAAGCAGAACAAAACTAACTAGGAGGGAGAGCTTTGGTATGGATGTCTACTGTTTGTGACTTGGTTGGTATGTATCTTACTTTAAGAGTTTTGGAGAGGACCTTTTCCCGTGTGAAATTTACATCCACTTTAATATGTTTGGTCTTGGAATGAAAAACAAGATTTGAAGCAAGGCTCCCTGCACTTTGATTGTCACACCAAATAACGGGTGCCTTTGGTAGATGAATGTTGAGTTCTTTGAGAAGAGAGATGAGCCACAGAGCTTCAGTTGCTGCTAGAGCCAGAGCACGATATTTACACTCATCACTGAAGCGAACAAGGACTGTTTACTTTCTGGAGCTCCAAGCTAACAGATTGCCATAAAAAAGAAACAGTACCCATTTGTTGATTTGTGTCAATGATAGAGCTGGCCCAGCCAGCATCTGAATAACCTTCAATTGTAAGTCTGGAAGAAGATTTGAAGAGAAGACCAAGCTGACTTGTACCTTTAAGATATCGAAGCACCCGTTTGCAAGCTGTCCAGTGAGATTATTTTAGAGAAGACATAAACTGACTTAACTTGTTAACTGCAAAGGATATGCCATGTCTTATCATTGTTAGATATTGTAGAGCACCAATGACACTACGATAGAAGGTAGGGTCTAGAAAAGCACTGCCAATGGAGCTCAGCTTTTGTGAGGGACACATTAGAGTTGAACATGGATTGGTAATAGACATGTTTGTCCTTTCCAAGAGGTCCAGAACATACTTCGTTTAGGTGGGATAAAGACCAGAATCATCTCGTGTAGGTTCAAAGCCTAGAACATAACTGAGATAGCCAAGGACCTTCAAAAAAAACTTGTGACGTAGTGCCTGACTCAAATGTTGAATGAAGGTAGGACTACTTCCATTGATCAGGATGTTGTTAACATAGATTAGTATCAAGGTGATGACATTATCTTCGAGCTTGAAAAATAAATTACTATATGAAACTGAGTTAGTGAAGCCCCACTATTTCATTGTATGTTTCAGACTATCAAACCATGCCCGAGGTGCTTGTCTCAACCCGTATAAAGACATGTGAATGAGGCAAACATGGGAAGGCTTACATGGATCAATGAAGCTAGGTGGTTGAGACATGTAAAAAACCTCATTCAGCTTGCCATTGAGGGGGGCGTTATTGATATCTATTTGTTGGATGTCCCACCCTTTGGTGATATCAATTGTTAGGATAAATCAAATAGTGCAAGGATTGATAACAGGGCTATATGTATCAAAGTACTCAATGCCAGGATTTTTTTGAAAATTTTTGGCAACCCATCGAGCCTTGTGCTTTTGAACAGAACCACTGAGATTGTATTTGACTAAAAAAACCCATTGTTGGAGACAATGTTCTGTTAGGTTGATAAGGTACAATGGTCCAAGTTTTCTGTTTAAGTATGGCATGAAACTCATCTAACATTGCATCTTTCCATTGTGGTTGAGCTAAGGCCTCCTTAACCGATTTAGGTTCTGTGCAGTGAGATGTGAGCTTGGCTGTGAAATTTTTGTATTAGAATATCCCACTTTTGGACCTGGTAATCATAGGGTGAAAAGAGGTGGGTTGAGTTGGGGGAGAGGAGGTTGGGGTGAGATATTTGTTGGTTATGAGGAAGCATGAGAAGTGCTTGGGAGGGATTGAAGAAAAGGAACAATATGTGTGAGAATAGGATAATCTGATGAGTTAGAATAGGATAATCTGGTGAGTTAGAATAGGATAATCTGGTGAGTTAGAATAGGATAATCTGGTGAGTTAGAATGAATAAAGACATGAGGAGTATGAAGATTACCTGAATTTGAAAAAGTGTTATCAGTAGGGGAATAGATGGAGCATCTTCTACTACAGAACTTGTTAGAGATGGACTAATTGGAGTAGAGGAGCTATGAGATAACCTGTTAGGAGGTAAGATAACAATAATGGGGGAAACATGTGAAGGTTTTGTAGGTAAAAGAGACTGGAAAGGAAAATCATGCTCATTAAACACAACACTTTTAAAGATATACACTCTATTTGTTTTAGGATCTAGGCATTTGTAACCTTTGTGGGATTCACAATAACCTAGGAATACACACTTGGTGCTATGAAAATTGAACTTTTGTTTGGAGTAAGACCTAAGGAAGGGGAAACATGCATAACCAAAGACTCTTAGGATGGCATAGTCTGTTTCAGGTGAAATAGGATATCAAAAGGGGACTTGTGACTGAGTAAAGGTATTGAAGGTCTATTTATTAAGTAGGTGGAGGTATAAAAGGCTTCCCACCAGATGCTGAGGGGAAGATTAGCATGTGACAGAAGAGGTAGGCCATTTTCAGTGGTCTCATTGTTTTCTCTCAACACTGCCATTTTGTTGGTGTTTGTGAGGACAAAGGTGTCTAAAGATGATTCCTAAGTCCCTTAAAATAGGTGCTAAGCTTCGAAACTCCCTCCCCAATCAGTTTGAAGACATTTTACTTTGTATTGAAATTGTCTCTTAATGTTGGTAAGAAAATGAACAAAAATAGATTTCAAATAAGCTTTGAGTTTAAAGGGAAAAATCCAAGTAAACTTGCTATAATGGTTCACAAAGATTACATAATACCTAAAGCCATTTGTGTCAATTATTAGGGCAGGACCTCAAACATCAGAGTGTGGGAGTTCAAAAGGTTCTTTAGACTTAGTAAGAGAGGAGGGGAAGGACTTTTGATGCAATTTTCCCATAGGATAGTCATTGCAAAATTCAAACTATTTTTCATTGAACTTAAGATTTGCATTTATACTTAGAGAAACTATGCAGTACAAAAAGAGAAAGGTGACCTAACCAAGAATGTTGTAAGTTAACATAATTACTAGTCCTAGATTGAGCTAAAAATAGAAAGTTGGGATGAAAGCAGACTGAGCAGGTGAAAATAATTTCTGGTGTAGTTGAGTAGTGGAGAAATGATATAGTCCATCTCTAAGCACTCCCTATAGAAGGACCTCATTCGAATTCTTGTCCTCAACAAAAAAAACACAGAGACAAATTCAACAATAAATTCATTATCCAGAACTAATTTAGAGTCACTAAGCAAGTTTTTGGTAGATAAAGGAACACAAAGAAGTTGATCAAGTGACAATTTGATAAACTTATTTGAAGTAAGTAGTGTAGAATGACCAATATGAGAGATTTTGAGTAACTCACCATTTCCCACAGCTAGCTTACCCTTGTATTCAGACTTGAGTGACATGTCATTGGTAATGAGGTTGGTGGCACCACTGTCCAAGGACCAACTGACATCATCAATGGGGGAGGAAGATAAAGCCATGAAGGCAGCAAGTCTATTTGATTGAGAGTTTGAGCTTTTATGGGAGTTGCTTTGAGAATACTGAGGGTTTGTTGTGGGGTTAGCAGACTGGAAATCATTGTCAAAACAACTATAACAGTTATATGCAGTGTGTCCCATTCTTCTGCAAATCTAGCAAACAGGTCTTGAGCCAGTCGTACTTCCACGACCTCTGAAATTAAGAGTTAAACCTCTGCTGGGAGTGAAATTGGATTGTTGAGGTCCTTCATTGTTATTTCTAGAAAAGTTGGCTAAGTTTGTTGAGGGATTAGTAATATCAACAACATTTTGGCTAGTGAACTGTTCAATGCATAGCTCTTGACTTTAAAGGAGGTATTGAGCTTCCTGGATGGTTACAGACTCATATCTGGAGGTTAAGTTGATGACCATTGGGTCATATTTACTCCAAAGTCTTCCTAAGATGTATAGGAGAAGATCTTCATCATTGATGTTCTGGCCAGAGCGGACTGTCTGCAATTGATTTCATCTTGAAAATGTAGTCATTGACACTCATCGAACCTTTCTTGATTGTTTGCAGTTAGAATCAAAGCTGGATAGTTCGAGCCGTGGATTGAGAAGTAAAGGTTTGTTCAAGAGTGTTCCAAACCTCATGAGAAGTAGTGCATCGAACAACATGGCGAAACATGGCCTCAGTTATGGAGAAAAGCAACCAACTCATTAAATGTTGGTCAATATGTCTCCAAACAAGATAATCAGGGTTTAAAATAAATGGGGAATGCTAAAGATAAATGGCTTCAGTGTGGAAGTGTTGGGAATAAATTCATCAGTATTCGGAGTAAACTGAAAAGATAATTTTCAAGGTCAAAGGCTCGCACTATTGATAATATTTGGGACTTGCAGAACACATAATTATTCCTATCTAGATGGATTGACACTGTTATCATGTTGCCTGGTAGAAGATTTGAGAAGCTAGGAACTGAAACAGAATTAAGATTTGTATTGGGAACCTAATTTACAGTAGAAGGAACTTGGTTTGTATTTTGATTAGCAACTGCATCAACATTTTCATTTGCAGCTACATTTGCTGTGTTAATGGTGGCTGAAGAAGTCGACATGCTTCGAGGGATTTTGCAAGAACGAGCTGGTTAGCTCTGATACTAAGTTGAATTTCTTAAACAATAAGATAAAATGAATTTTCCCTTCTATTGATTATTGACTAGAGACTTCATACTAAACATACAAAGATATAGCCATTGCCACTACTACAAAATTGGGTTATAATGACAGTAATGTATTAGTTTTTATGATAGGTCTCTCAAACCAGTCATAGAAAAACAGGAGTTGAATAGAATTTTTTTTGGTTTGTAGCTAATATTACAGTTTTTAAACTTATCATAATTTGCTTATCTACTATGACAGATAATTTTGAATCTGTTAAAATCTTTTTACCTTTTCAATTCAAACAACTATTTTTTACACTCTCTTATTACCTAAGTTTTCTTTATTTACAAAATGCCATGTTATAAACCTAATCTAAACCAATTTCCATATCTCGACCTGTGCCGACGCCATCTCTCTCTCTCTCGCCGACGCCATCTCTCTCTCTTTCTCTCGACCTGTGCCAATGCCATCTCTCTCTCTCTCTCTCTATAGCTCGTCATCAATTTCATTGGAGCTGGTGCTCAATAGGGAAAGGCAGCGAGGAGAGAAGAGAAACCCTAGGGTTTCTCTGTATGCAAGAAATTTTATATCGTTATGTAAAGGTTTTGAACTTTTTAAGCATTACATAGGGCCTGGTTTATGGATGAGATTGGCAGAGGTTCGTGTTTCTGGTTTTAGCCTGACTGAGGATGGTCAGACTTGTCGCTAAAGGTGGGGCCGTTTGGTTTCGTCTGGTCAGTTGCTTGTCTTGGGTTCTCTTTGTTTCATATGCTAAAGGTATAGTTCCTTCTTTCATTTTCAATATCTTAAGAGAGGGAAAAGGGCGTCGTGTTAGCCCTATATTTTCATGAGATAACTTTTGATGATAACAAAATATTGACGTTGCTAATAAATCTAATCAAGTTTACGGAGGCTATTAACAAAATTACCATAAGGAATTTCAATTGAAGATCATAAAAATATTTATTTTCATACTAGCTCATAAAGTATGGAGATTGAAGATCATGAAGATATTTACTTTTATGTAATTTTTATTTGGAGCTTACTCATTTTATTTACCTTTATTAAAGCTAAATTTATTTAGAGATGCCAATCCTTAAATTAAGTCTACATCCATAAAAAGGCTAAACACCAAAAATCATCCTTTCTGGTACAATAGATAAAATACATGAGATGAAGATAATGATAAAGTACAAACAAAGTAAATTTCAATATCAAATAGATAAAAAGAGATGGAGCTTACCTAAATAGTTGTATATACGTAACCTTAAAATCCAAGGTTTGATTTGGGTAAAATGTTAGATTTTTGAAGCTGCGTGGTGGTGTAATAATTCAGATGTTGGAGATCGATATAGTTCTTCAATTTTGAGGTAAATGTTGAGATATAATATTGTTCTAGCTGTAGAAATCAGTGTTGAAATTTGAGAAATTAAGTTATTGGTAATGATATAGGAGATTGAAGCACAAGTGTTAGAGCTTTAAACTTCTTTTCATAGTGTGATATTTATTTAATGCATATAAAACGAGGTATGGTATTGTGGATTGAATGTTTTTTTTTTATTTCCGAACAGGGTTGTGCAGAGTCTTGATCATTCAAAGTCAAAGTTTCAGTACTTGCATTGGTTAGTTAGACAAAATGAGCTTTCCTTGCAGTTTTACGTTTAACTTCATTATCTATTTTTCACTAATTAAATGTCTTATTGGTTATCTGTTGTTGTCTTGGAATACTATATAGGAAATTACTACAATCAGAAATTCTTTATTTTTTCTAGTCCATCGATTGGGAGATAGTTTACTTGTGCAGTTTATTTGTGGATTCAGATCCTCTGGGTTGACATCTAATATTAAGGATGAGATTTGTGTTGGTCCTATTCATGATACTAATTTCAACACTTCCTTATTAAGAGGCCAGGGGATTCAGGTTTTTACTTTTTGAAATGAGTGTGAATTTTCACTTATTTTAAGATGTTTGTCGAATGTGCAAGCTTCTCTGTGATTGGTGAACCTAGTAAAGGTAAATACTTGAGATTTACTCCATTGAAGCTTCTTGCATGCATTTCTTCTCATTATGCATTCCTTGTTAAAAATTTTGAAAATTTTGATATTTAATAAGCTGATAAATTTAACCTCTAACCTTGCTCTAGACCATTTCATGTTCATGTTCAGCTTCGTAACTCTTTTCAAGAAAAATCGTGAGATCTCTTCTTTTACAACCCATGGATAAATATTTTCTCTTTATTTCTTAAAGTACCTGTTAGAAACAATAAGAGATAAAATATGGAAACTCAATGTCATTCGACCATGGTAGATGGCTCTAATCTTTAAATTCTCTAAAACTTATCTTAATTTAACATTGCAAGATCACTCAACCTATTGTTTATTAGATGGTTACAATAGGAGCTACATAAATTGTACTTTAACCATATTGTTTGCATTAATGTTGTCTCAAAATCATCTAGCTGCAGTAAGATCGTATTAGTAATTTACCTTTGTTAAGTCCTTGGTGGTTATGTGCGTGCATCTTTGAAATATTCGACAGTCAAACTTGGAATTTTTATGAACATCTGCAACATCATGCATGTATATAGTAGAATATTGGTTATGTGGTATGTGAGAAGATAGAGGCGTATATTTTGTTTGCCGCTGCTTGTGCATCTTCGCGCTGGGCAGTGTTGAAGAATGGTTGTTATTATATGAGAACCTTGTCATTTTCCCAATCAATTTTAGAACAGGTAAACGATTGGTCATTTTTATCTACATCAGATGCATACATGTTTATGTTCTTTATGTGCACTACCAGATTCACGTTTAGTAGGTCTTCCGACTAAACATGATTAGTTTTTATGTGCAATAGCAAAAAGTTACCATAGGCATGGTTGATTAGCAAAATTATGTTTCATTTTAATTAAAGAGTGTTCTTTTTTAATCATGTTTTTGATACTGAGTGTTCCTTTGTTGCAGGTTCCATGTAGATAAAATGTCATCTTCACATGTTTACTTAAGACAGCAAAGAGGTTAGAGAATTAATGATATAAGGTCAAACAATTTTTTTATTTGGCATTATCCAATTTGATAATCAACTTCGGTATTGGTTTAAGAATATTAATTTTGGTTTCAATCCAGTGTTTGCAAATGGATGGACTGAACGATGATTGGTGTAATTGTTATTTGTAGTTAAACTGTTTGCCTATCGCTTTCTACATCAAGTTAACGGTTACTACTATTTCAAAACTCAAATTTCAGCTTAAACTATCAGGCATGTTGCTATAAGACTTTAATTATTTCATCCATCCTTCCCCTGCTTTTTTATACTGAAAATATTGAGGTGCCGAGTTCGTATTACCTTATTAATAAAAAACTATCATAGGAAGGCAAGTTTTTGTCTTTCCATGACAATTTTTTCTTAAAAATGACACTTTAATGACGAGGAATCCCCATCATTAAAGGTGTTCTTACGGCACCTATAATGACGGGCAATCCCCGTCATTAAAGATATTTTTACGGCACCTATAATGACGGGCAATCCCCGCATCAAATGTGCTTTTAGCGGCACGTTTTAATGATGGGGATTCTCCTTCATCAAAAGTATTTTGGCGGCACCTTTTGATGACGGTTTTTGGTAAAATGAGTTTAGATGACAGTCACTTACCCGTCGTTAAAGGGTTTGATGACGGGTTTTCACCATCATCTAAGTCCATTTTTGTTCTAGTGTGCTCATATAAGGAGAAATAATACTAAATCCGTTGCTACAATAGTACAACAAATGAATAGTTACAGTTAGAGGAAAGAGAAAAAAAGAATCTAGTTTGTTTAGTTAATGATTGGGAGCATGATTAAATGCTGAGGTGTCACAACACGTGAAGCAAAGAGTAAGAAGAGTTCTATGACATTCTAGCAAGGCAGAAGAGAGAAAAAGGAGAAGGCCTCGTGCATGGACCGCATGGGAAACTCGGGCTTCCATTGGCTCTGTTCATCTCTATTTTGGTGATGAACCAGAGACTATGAGAGTACTGTTAAAACTACACGAAAACCTCTTTAATTTTAAACCCTACATATACCTAATTCTTTTTACCTATAAATATGTTTATATAACTCTTTTTCAAAATACCCTTATAGCTTGCACATTTCATATTCTATGGCATTAATTTATACAAAGTCATAGTATGTAATAAAATAAAATTTTGAATATGACAAATAATAATGACATGCAATTTGAATTTTCTTAATAAAATGCAAGTTATAAGGGTATTCTAGGGAAAAAAACTTAAATAGACTCATTTGTGGGATGTTGGTGTACGCGGTTTAAAACTATAAAAGGGTGTTCATTTTAGAGTGTAAACAGTTAAGTTTAGTGCAGTTTAAGGGGTTTTAAAGAACTATAAACCACAAACGCGGTTTCTTTAATGCGAAGTCTTCATTTGAAGCTGAAGTTCAATAAAACTACCATAAGATTTAAGTAAACATCGCAAAACATACTACAAGTGTAGCATAAAGACAGATGTTTTTTTTTTATCAAAACCAGATTATATTAAAATACCTGAAATGCAATAGTTAAGGAGGCCTAGGCCTAACACTTGCAATATTTTGTTTGCCTCAATCAAGCTAATAGTACTGCTAAAAAAAGAAATGATTAAGACTAATTATGTCCTGACCAAAACTATATGATGCTATAGCACCAGGAAAGAATTATAACATCGACTAATCCAAGCAATTGAAAAACCTTTATCTTTATTAATTTTACGATGGGCCTCAATGAGTAAATCTGCTAACCTCAAATCTAAACAAATATTGGACTGAACGCAAGAGACAACGATTTTTGAATCATATTCTATGGAAATGATGAAGTCTAGACAAGTTTTACATTTTAAATATAATTTGACCACAAATTTTAAAAAACATCAAATACATCACCTTTTGAAAATAAGTAATTAATATAGCGAATTGATTTAAATTTAATAGTGTATCTATTTACTGTTTTACTGATATACATATAGATACTATATTTTATCCGGTCAAATACTTTAAAAATGCACATTTTATTTTTTATTTATATACTAATCTAAAACTATGTGAATGATTTTAAACATAATCAAATGATTAAAAATAAGAAAAAAGAGTCTAAGGATTAAAAAAAATAAAGAATGAGCATAAGGACTATAAGAGAAAAAATGTAAATTCTAATTTTGCCTATAAATAAGAAGTTAATCCTTCACTTGGAGAAGGTCTTTTGGAGAGAATGAGAGTGATCTTTTTAGAGAGTATGAGAAATATGAAAGATTTTCTAAGAGAGAGAGAGGATATGAGTTTAAATTTCTATTCATCTTTTCATCTTTTCTCATTTTTTTAATATAGTTTAAATTTCTTACATTTTAACTAACAAGATATATTGTTAATTGTTTTCATCATTTCTCATTCATACTCATGTAGTACTTCATTTCCATAAATAAAAGTTTAAGTGTTGTTCCCTTCCTTCTTCATTTTTTACTCTTAATCTTGAGTTTTATTTCAATGCATTGATGATATTTTTTAAACTTGATAATGAGATATCTTCGTCATCAACTCAATCATGAGTATGAGGATGAAGCCTTTGAGGGGTGTGAATTAATTCAATTTGAATCAAAATCTTTAATAGGTTAAAAGTGTACATTATATGTAAAAAAATCTCCTATGATAATTTCTCATGCATAAAAAATAAATAAAATACCATGTAGAGAGTTAAATATCTATAAGGATATAATATATGCAAATATTTAAGCTTTGAATCTTTTTTGTTCATACAAGTTTTTTTATCCTGTTACTATTTTTTCGTGACACTTGTTTTAATTAGTTACTGTACATTATCATTCATTTGCTATTTGATTAGCAATGATGAAAGAAATGAACTGATGATAATTAGTAAATTAAGTAGTCCAAAATCAAAACGGTATATTTATACCTAAAAAATATTTTTACTTTTAGATTTTATCATTTTTATGTGACGTCCAGTTTAACTTTTTACCCTGGGTAATTTTTCTTTACTATTTTAATAGAAATTATTGAAAAAAGATATTAATACACACACTACATCTTTTTCATTTCTCTTCTTTAATATTTGGCATATTCATTTTTTAATTTACACATTTCTCCACTTTGTCATCTTACAACTACATATGATTCTAACTTTTCATCTATTTTTTATTTTATTTTATGCAGTTATTAATATAACTTTTATTTATATCTTTATTTTTTTAGCACCCTTATATTATCATGTATATGTATGTGATTCGTGTTTCATTTATTTATGACAAGATATATATATATATATAAATGATTTATGTCCTCTTCACTTGTAATAACATGTAGAAGCTTGGGTCACAAAATAACATGTAGATTTAAATCATAGATGAAGGTGTTTGAGATTTTGGAGATACTAAACTTCTCAAACTACTGGGGTACATAGTTATTTTTTGAGATTCTGAGAATGACTCTAATAATGCTTTGATTTAAAAAAAATAAAAAAAAATTACTTTTCAATGATTTTGTACAACCCATTAAAAGTTATTTATTTTGATTAATGTTATGATATAAAAATATACCTAATTAGACGTTCGAAAATAAATTTCGTTCACTCTTATTTATTCATTTTTTCAATATGATTTGGATAGTGTTTGATTGAAGTTGGTAACCGATTTAATAATGGATGTTGTGGGGCGCTAATACATTTTCACATATAAATGACTCCCGAACCAACTTTGAGTTTTTGTACACCAACATTTTTGTTTTGAAATTGGGTGATCAATCACATCCTAAAATGATTGGTCGTGACTCTGAATTTTTTTTTTCAAAAATAATTTTTCAATCGACACTCCGCGTTGCATGCACATTACGACAATACCCCTTTTAACTCTCTCTCTCCTTCCACGTCTCTCTCTCCTTCCACGCCTCTCTCTCCCTCTCTCTCTCTCCCCTTCTCTTATTAGCATTTATTAACATTATTAAATTTAACTAATCTTTACCATTTTATGTATCTCTCTCTATCTCTCTCTCCCCTTCCACACCCCCTCTTTCTCCTTCTCTTATTACTCTGTAAGCTCAATTAAAACCTAGAGCACAATCAATAGCAAGATTTAGAGTTAATAATTCCCCATAGGCTGGGAACCAAGCACTTATCCGAAACCTAGAAATATCTGTAACCTGCCTATCGCAATCCCTAACCACAATACCAATCACACACTTCTTCGATAAGCGCAAAAATGAAGAGTCAACAGTTCTCACCTTGATTCGCCATGATGGAGGTGCAATCCAGGAAGAAGATGGGGCTTTTCTCACTGTTGAAGAATCTGGAGAAGGGTCTTCATAATCATGTAATATTTTTCTGTTTATCTCATTAAATTCCATCTAATTGTTTTCTGAAAACTTCGAAACCTCGATAAGATTACAAGGGACTTTCTCAAAAATAAAATTGTTCGTCCTTTTCCAAATTTCCCAGCTAAGAAAGAAGAAAAGATAAATTAAATCCCTAGAACTGTTCGTATGTTTTTTGAACCCACAGATTCTGTTCTGAATCCAGGATCTGAAGTTCTCCTCAACAGTTGCATGTAAACATGGGCGCACCTGGAGATGCTCCAACAAAAATTGCTCCATCTTCAACCTGCAATTTTGTGTTAAGTGATTTCTTCCTTCTACATGCAGAATGGACAAGCTGGATA
The DNA here is from genome assembly GCA_003255025.1 of Datisca glomerata. Taxonomy (NCBI): domain Eukaryota; kingdom Viridiplantae; phylum Streptophyta; class Magnoliopsida; order Cucurbitales; family Datiscaceae; genus Datisca; species Datisca glomerata. The sequence continues at coordinate 158,214 of QANY01003765.1, read as the reverse complement.
TTTTATTACACGTCTTCTAAAGAGTTTATGATTTGTTGGTAGATAATTTGATGTAGCTCTCCAGATAAAATGTTCAACTTTTGATGGTACATGCAAACACCAAACTATTTTCCAAAATGACGTTTTAATTGATGATTGAGATGAGGAGCCTTTATAATTGTCCTGCATTTTTAAATTGTGTAAGGTATAGTAGTAAGACTTTTCTTAAAAGTCTCCCTTACCTTTAGGCCAGATTAGACTATCTCCGTTTAGGGTTAATAATGGGTATATCACAAATATTTCTAGGTATCCAAGGTTAAAACAAATAACTAATAAGGCTAATGTTCTAGAAACATTATTAGTTAGTAACGATATTAATTAAGAAATAAAAATATAGTTAGGAGATCTGAAATCAATCAGGTTAAGAAATCCAGGGACCCAAAAGTCATCCCAAATGTCCATCCTCCTACCATTTAAAAAACCACGTTTCCCAATAATTTTCTTTCCATGCCAGATGCTTTTTCCGAGCCCATGAGCTAGTTTTGCCAGCAGAGGCATCCAAAAATCACAATTAGAAAAGTACAAGCTTATAAGCAACCTGGCACTAAGATTATCAAGGTTTTTAAATATGAGCCAAGTTTGCTTAGCAAGCAAATCCAGAGTTAAAATCTTCTAAATCCTTAAACCTTAATCCCAAAATTCTTACTAGTAGTCATTTTTTGGCTTGAAGGCCCAACTATTACCTTTTGATACATCACTTTTAGACCACCAAAATCTCATAATAGATGTCCGAAGGTTATGACATACATTTTTAAGGAGTTTAAAATAGTATAACTAGAATGTGCTTATGCCACTGATCTAGTACTAACTTGGAATAAATATAATTTATAATTACGTAAAGTATATATTATAATTAACCTGGAATAAGCATAATTTATAATCACGTATGAAAATAGTATAACTAGGAAGTGCGGAATATGAAATTACCGTTTTACCTATTTTGTTATTATTTCCTTAATTTTTTTATTGACTGTGAATAAGAAAGATATAATAGTGAATTGTCTCGTACAATTCACAAATCTTAATCAATGACACAATTCATTGAATGCCTAGTCAGGTTATTCCAACTGTCGGAGGACCGCCGACAAAGGGGGGTATTTGTCGGCGGTTTTCTTTCTCTTTACCGGCGGTTCAAACAACCTAAAATGCCCAGAAACTGAAAAAGATTATCAAGGTTTTTGATATATGAGCCAAGTTTGCTTAGCAATCAAATCCATGTTAAAATTCTTCTAAATCCTTAAACCTTCATCCCCAAAATTCTTACTAGTAGTCATTTTTCGGCTTAAAGCCCAACTATTACCTTTTGATTCATCACTTTTAGACCACCAAAATCTCATAATAGCTGTCTAATGTTATGACTTACATTTTTAAGGAGTTTAAAATAGTATAACTAGGAAGTGCTTATGCCACTGATCTATGTAGTATATCCTTTCCACCATAAGAATAAAGATTGGCTTTCCCTAAAGATGTTTTATTCCATTCTTTTCAAAAGCATGGAATAGATAAGAGCCTTAGAGTTACACAATTCGGTAGAGCGGCCTAAATACATATTCTTATATCTTGATAAGGGAATGTTAAAAATACTAGACATAACATTTTTCCTACTATTAGAGACAATCCCATTGAACAATATACTACTCTTACCAAAATTAACCCTTTGTCCCGATGCATTACAATATCTATTAGTGTACAGATTTCGATTAACGCATGAATCCATATTAGTATTAATTACAAATAGGCTATCATCAGAAAATGTGGAAGATATGAGTACTACCTCTTTTAAGAGAAAGAAGATGAACTTTACCCTCCATAGCTGTGGTATTGAAGCATCTAAAAAGATTTTGAGCCACAATAATAAAAAGATAGGGAGATAAAGGATAACTTTATCCTCCATAGCTGCGGTATTCAAGCATCTAGAAAGACTTTCAGCCGCAATAATGAAAAGATAGGGAGATAAAGAAAGACTTTCAGCCGCAATAATGAAAAGATAGGGAGATAAAAGGACCACCTTGTCTTAATCCTCTAACTGGCTTAATATGAATCTTAGGAGCTCCATTTATAATAACATGATAACTCACAATAGACACACATAATATTATCCAGCTTAAAAATTAATATCAAAGGCACTTTTTAACAATAATTCGTAAGAAACATCCAATGTACCCTCATAGCCTTAGACATATTAGTCGTAAGGACCACCATTCCATTCTTAGCTCTTTTCCTTTTTTAAGATGGTAAAAAATCTCCTCGGTTATTATAGAATCATGTTGTATATTTTTACAATTAACAAAAGTCCCCCCTAAGACTCAGAAATTATGTTTCCTAATATGTTCCTCAACCTATTTGCGTGAATATTAGATATAATCTTGTAAGAAAAGTTACATAATACAATAGGCCTAAAATGTGAAGGAATTTCTGGTTGTTGGACCTTAGGTATAAGTATTATACTGGTTTCATTTAGAGATCTAGACATATAAAAATTGTTAAAGAAATCTTTAACACCTTTCCATACATCTATACTAACCAATTCACAATTTTTTTGATAAAATAATCTAGGGAGGACATCATGGCCAGGAGCTTGATCTGCCCAAGATAGAAACAACAAACTTAATTAACTTCTTCTAGACTCACATTAGAAATTAGAGAGACATTATAGTCCTTATCAATAATATTATTCACATGACCTAAGACCCAATCACCATCAGAAGTAGGATTGAATAGTCTCAATAAGTATGTTTTCGTCATCCTATTAAACTCCATCTTTATCTTTTAGTCTCACTATGCTATTTACCATTCTCCTACTTATTATTGATTTGTGAAAAAAACTTATATTCATGACCCCAACTTTTAACCACTTTATCATATATGATGGTGAAAACCCGTTATCAAAATCCTTTAATGACGGGTAAGTGACTGTCATCTATCAGACTGTCATCTAAACTCATTTTATCAAAAATCATCATCAAAATGTGCCGCCAAAACACTTTTGATGACGAGAATTCTCCGTCATTAAACGTATCGCAAAAACATCTTTAATGACGGGGATTTCCGTCATTATAGGTGCCGCAAAAACACCTATCATGACGGTGAATCTCTGTCATTAAATAATCATTTAAAAGAACTGTCATGGAAAGGAAAAAATTTACCTTCCCATGACAATTTTTCAATAAAAATCTGCCTTGGGAGAAAGTTTTATGAAATGAGTTGAAAGATTTAAAAGCAATGAAAAAATTGATTAATTAATGTAACTAGTGAAAACACAAAACATTTTTTATCCCGTAACTACAGTACAATGTAAACAGCTTCAAAAATGAGAAAAAACTGATTAATTAACGATCTCTAAACAACTCACATGGTTGTCCACTGGTGTTCACCTAGACTAAAACTTTCAAAGCCTCCCTACCAAGGCTGGAAATCCAACGGTCAAGATGATTTGTAATTTGTAAAGCACCATATAAATCACATTTTAGAAGTGGCATTCAATAGGGAAAGCATCAAACAAGGACAACAAGTAGCTAAATGTAGAATAGTATAGTCTAACAAATACAAGAGATATCAGATGGGACTAGTGTTTACCTTCTCATTATTCACACCCTCAAACATGGTCAAATTTGGGACTCTAGCTGCACAACAGAACTTAACCCTTTAACATATAACACACTCATCTCATATATACCCAAACAAGACATTTAACAAAATGATATTGCACAGTTCATAATTGACACAACCATCAAGTGGAAAAGGAATATAGTTCTCACATAGAAACACAAACCGATCTCATCTATTAAAAATTTAGTTAGAAGGATGACAGTTCTACGAGTCTCTCTCATCATTTTCTATCTGCTCCTCTTCATCTTCATCGTCATCACTGATATCACTGACATCATTATCATCATCATCAGTAGTAGAATTTTCATCTTCATCTTCAGCTACCACATTGTCATTTACTAATTCATCATCTTCACCATTACCATCGTCACTGTCTATCTGATCTTCCTTATCATCAGCTGCATCAAGCTTATCATTATTATCATCACTACTGAATGTGGACTCATTAGTATTGTCCTCGTTCAACTCAACATTCTTATCTCGCAATAACTAAACACCAGGAATGTCATTGGCTACACTGACTTCTCCATATGCTTTTGGTTTTGCCTTTGGATCCGTAGGGCGTCCCGGTGCTTCTTAACCAGCAGTGACAGACAAACCTACATACAAAGAAAATATTTAGGCCACCTAAATTTATCAGCTACATATAGACTGAGGCATAAAAAGATAAGGACATTCCAAATTACACTCACTCAAAGACAAGAAAATCAACAGGGAAGATGTAAATAATCCAATAATCCAATAAGTGAACGTGTTACCACTGAAATTGCCTTCTCATGTGAGTTCTTGTATAAAGCAAGATCTTGCAGCAAATCTTCTGTCATTATCTTGTTCCCGGAAAAAATACCAGTATCAACAGTTTGCAAATATAATCATGAATGTCGAAAAGTGAATGGAAGACATCAAAGGAGTACACTTCGTTGGAATAAAGAGTTAAGACTTGAGAGTAATAGTCACTGGTTAGCTTATGAAAATGAATACCCGCACTAGATTCAGAAAGAAAACCGTACAGAAAATAAAGAAAAACTGAACAAAATGGAGAAGGTTTAAAATTTAATTGATATTACCAAGGACAAGGGGAAATAAATATAACATATGATCTAAGAAGCGAACTTATTAGTTTAAAAAGTTATAAAGAAATTCTGGACAACATAAAACAGATTCTCTTAAAATAGCAGATTAAACAATTTTATTGTAAATTTAGTATAACATACCAGATTTGAATGCAACTGGAATATATAGATACTTACCAAGGGCATTCGTAAGCATAACTCCCTTATTACATTAAGTCCAACAGCAATGGCCTCGAAAAAGTAAAATGAAACTTATAATCGGAGGCAGGAGGATGAAAAAATGAACAACGAACAGATCTTTTAAGCAAAACCTCTGGACGTGATCGATCATGTATAAATTGATTTACTATTTGCTTGACAAAGGTTTGACTGCATCAAAGGGAACCTGAGTCCAAAATTGTTGCTTAAGTCAATGATAGGAAATTATGGAAGTTGAAAGAAATACAATTAAGGAAACGATCGCTCAACATAACATATCATGGCAGGCTTGAACTGTTGCAACAAGTAAATTGGTCACATCACGTTGATGGGGCTGCAAATGCAGGTATATTAAATTAATCATTATGTGCTTATCTTTATAGAATTCAATTTTAGAATCCAATTAATTAGTTAATGACGTACCTGCTCATATTTCTAGAGGAAAGGGTAAAAATTTAACAAAATCAATTGATGAAGACCAACGGTTCTAGTAACTACTTTCAGCATCATCATCTTAACCTGATAATTAAAAAATTAGTAACCAGGGAACATAACCATATTTCTCTGCAGTATCACAAACAAGCAAAGAAATTAGGTAACAACATTGTACTATTTATTTCCTCTCGCATACTGACTACAGACAAAGAAGATTTTTTTTCTTTTTTATCAATATAAACAGAAAGACATCATTAATAATTGAACTAGAATACTCCATTTGAGTGTGATGGGCATAAACTAAGACATAAATAAGAATGCAATTGTGCAAAAGTCCAAGTTGGCTGAGCAACCGAATGTTGTTGTAACAAGACTTCAAATTAATTTGAAATCTGAAAATTGAAAAGTTTTTAAAGAATGAGCAATTATATATATGCAAACACACACGCATATTATAAGTATATATGTACATATAAACAAGATTGGTATTAACATGTAAAATTGATCAATTACATAACTAAAAATTGATCTCATCAATGCCAATATACCAGTCTTGACACAACTATATAAGGTCACATTAGTATCATACACGAGTGAGAGAGAAGACTTAAGGGCCCCTCAGGTTTACAATGGACAATCAGTAAGGCACCAGATACATGACCAATCTTACTCCTACTCTCATATTTAATCATCCTCTACACATACGATCTTTTAAAATCCTTAATGCATGAAATATTTTACCCCTACTATTTCTATAATAGTAAAATTAGAACAAACTTACATACTTAAGTCATATCTGCATCACAGAAGTTAGGTCGTACAGATCTGGGTAAGCATCATTTTCCCCTATCTCAATGCCGATCTGGAGAAATAAATAAGAAAAACACAATATATACAGGATTGACTTACATCTCTAGCACTGCCGAATCCTGAACGGCTTATGGCCTCCATAGCAAGCCTAACCAGACGAACAGGTTCCTCCATGTCTTGGAAGCCGAAATCAAAGAAAATCTTAACAAAAAATAATAAAAATCGAAACCTTTACCTTAGGTTGCCACCGTGAAATTCAAAACAGTAAACATCAGAGGGACAAAACCCACCTTGAACCCTTAGCTTTGGTTATGGTCAACGTGACGCCTTAGGTCCCGAAAAGGAAAATGAGAAGAAAGGAAAAATTCAAAACCCTAGGTCAGAGATTCGACTATCATGAAGAAGAGGGGGGGGGGGAAGAGAGAGAGAGAGAGAGAGAGAGAGAGAGATGAGAGCTTCGATTGTTTTAAAGATGAGAGAGATGAGAGGAAATGCTAGGGTTGTGAGAAATTTGAGCATTATATAGATGACATTTTCATAATTAAAAGTAAATATGGATATATATAACTAGGATATTTATGACTGTCATTGTAGCCCACTTTTATAGTAGCATAGATCTTTGCCTCCAAAAAGTTGTTTTCAAATTTTATTTAGTTTTAGGGCTAAATCAGATTTATGTTTTCTATCTACCTCTAAGTCTTCATTTAATAAAATCAATTCTTCTTTCAATTGATCAATCCTAGTTTTAGGATTGCCTTTCAATTTTTTATTCCACAATTTAATATTAGACTTACATCCTTTAAGTTTGGCAATAAGATTACTCGTACCTTTCTCTGAACCATACTCTGTCTAACTATTGGATAAAACAACCTCAATTTTCATCCTCTAGCATTCACTTAGCCTTAAACTTAAACATTATAGTTGAATTAGGGTATTTCATTTCAAGAGATATTATGATCAAGTCTAATATTATGAGAGATTTAAATGAGGACACCAATAAAAAATACCATTGATAATAACTCTATCCAACCTTTAAAGTTCCCACATTGTCTTTAATTTCTCCATGTATAAAAACTATCTTTTGCATTAACATCTATAAAAATACAAGAATTAATGAAATCACTAAATTTTTTAGGCCTACTAAAATCAAATTCGATTCTTGCCAGATTTTTCTTGACTATTAAGTAAGTCATTAAGGTCACAACAATCAACCAAGGAACATAGCTTCATTGGTTAGATCTTGATAACTTTTCATATTGAAACGACCTATCCTTCTTATACCTAGTTCCATACAAGAAAGTATTTCTACTTAATAGCTTAAACATATATCTATAATGAGTATTAAAAATACTATTAACAACAATCTCACTATCCTAACAAACAATCATTTAACAAGAAAGTCCTAAAGGTTCAACAATGTGGTAAAACTCATATTTCCATTTTCTAATTAAAGATTTAGTTTCTAATTAACTGGAAAAATATTAGGGTTAATTGTATCATGGCATCTTTTAAAGCAAGAACTATCAGGTTTTTATCCAAATTCTGTCAGTTCCAAAATAATATACTTATTGATCCTTAGATGGCCTATTAGGGAGGAACATCATACTCCCATCATCAGAAGAAAATTTTGACCAACATCTACATTATTCAAGATATGCTGGAAACTCAAATCTTTAATAAATTCTCCCATTTCTATAATAGGTCTATTCTTCCTATTACTTTTATTGTTTCCAGAACTGTTATCAAGAGAAGAAGAGGAATTATTAAATTTATCAGGATTAGATTAACATGTATCTGATGAGCCTACATCACTAGAATAATATAGAATCTTACCAGATGTTTGAACTGACATACATGTGCGGATTTGTCAAATTCTAATTTGTTTACCTTTATACTTTGATTCTCCTTGATAATCTTGAAAATCTTGATTATGTGTATTCTGGGTTTCACCACTTAGACTTGCAATACTCATGTTTCCTCCTTATCCTTTCCTAGTACATCTTGACACGAATATGAGTTTTTTTTTATTTTTCGCTGTTCTTAGCCATTCTCATCAATTCATTTCTCAAAGGGTAAGTCCTAACATCATGACTGATTATACCACACATAAAACAAAATTGAGGCAATCTATCAAACTTGCATTCAACACAAATAGGAGATTTATCTATGCGTTTCACCTAAATACCTAGAATTAAAGAACCTTTGATAAAGAAACCCTAGCCCTAATGAATATTCCTAGATATTCACTTAAGAGTATATTCATGAATCTCCATGATACTTCCCACTCTTGCTGCTAATCTTTTCATAATTTGCTGCATGACCAAGTCACGATGGAGATCCTGAATTTGAAGAGCCACTATAAAATCAAAATTCATTTCCTTCACTTAAGAGCCACTATAAAATCTTTTACGTATCAACAGACTTCCATTAAAACTACAAGGCTTTACCTTTCTATCCTCTCAACATCTTTGTAACTCTTAATCTTGAATAGGAACGTGTTATTTTCCAACAACTTAACTTCCATATCTTTAACTAATCCCCAGCTTTTCCTCAATACATTTGCGATTGCCATAGTGTTGAAACTTTTATAAGTTATTTACTTCCTACTAATCATGTTTCTTGAATGTGTGATTTTTCTTGCAGTAAATCTTCAAGATTAAGAATATTTTTGAATCCCTCACATAGATCTTCCACGATGCTAAAAAAATGACGAACAAACAACTCACCATTACTATGACCAGAAGAAGTAGAAACTTCCAGTCGACATTTTGTAGCCTCATAGGAGAAATTTACTCTTTGCTATGTAATTGTAATCCAATATTAATTTTTAAAACCTTCAATGAAGATTAAATACCAGAACCAGATATAGAATAGAGTCAGCGAGACAATGATGAGTCAATATTGATTTATGTAATCCTTCAATAAAATAAAGTCTGAGGAAGAGATATGTCTAGATCAACAACATATAACCTTTATGAACCTACTTGTTAAATTTGAATAAACCAACATTTAGGTATATTGATAAGTGAATAAGAAGCAGGGAAGTAGACAAAAAGGAGAACAATAGGTGAGAACAATGAAAACTAGAAATCACAACAAGAGAAATGCTATAGAGAACAAAAAGAGAAATAAGAACTTAGAAAGTCGGAAGAGCTTACACTTCTTGGAGAATTCAAGAGATGCTAGAGGATGCTGATCTCAAGTTTGAGTGTGGGCTTATAGACGTTACCATGTATATATATATATATATAGAGGATGCTAATCTCAAGTTGAGTGTGGGCTTATAGATGTTCCCATGCAAATACATACACACACACATGCATTAATTTTCTAATTTATTTAAGAGCATTTCAAATGCAATGCAAATCCTTTAACAATGGCTTCAAAATAGGAACTTACGGATCCATCTTCTCTTTTTCTATTATTTCATATTTTACATAAGTTTGAGCCCTTCCTTCTATTCTAATATTTAGGGAGATAAATTAGAGAAAATGACAAAAAAAAATTAGTATCATTGTTGTGCATACATAAATGTTCCATGATTGAAAAGTAACATTTGAATATAAAATTTATGGACTTTCATTTTTTTATTTGACAGTGAAAAAAAGACTCGTCTTGACGTCTCATATAGTTAGTAAAATAGAGAATAATTGCTTTAGTATATTATCAAATGATTGTTTAACCTGATTACATGAAGAAGAGTAGAATAAATCAATGATGAAAGAATCTAATCGTTAGCAAATGATTGGTTGAGAATGTTCAGCCAATCATTTTCCAATGATTGTTAAAAAGTGAAATTCTCCTTTGGTCAATGGTAGAGCGAGGAGTGTCTAGTCTGTTAGGGTGCTAGATGCTATTGTGGCCAATGGGGATAAGCCTAGCTGGAGGCTGAGGTGTAGGTGAAGTGCCAGCTTGCATGATAGGTTGAATTTCCATGTAGAGTTACGTGAGAAAGCTTTTGTGAGGAATGAAGATGGCGTAGGAAGAAGCTGATGATCATGAAGAAATACACTACTCTTCAATACTGTTTTTGAAGCTATTATCAGTTTTTTGAACATCTCCCTTAAGAATAATGAGGTGGAATCCACATGAAGCTTGTCACGAAGAGACATGAATGTGCTAGGGTAAAAGGCTTTGTTGAACACGTTTGCAAACTAAGATGCTGAGGGAACAAAACATATGTCTATCTCAATAGCTAGGACCTTCTCCCAAATGAAATGAACATCAATCTCAATGTGTTTTATGTGAGAATGAAATACAGGATTCGAAGTAAAGGGCGTGGCACTCTGATTATCACACTATATGATTGGTGTTCCTGTAACTGAAAACTGTAGATCTTTTAACAGGGGCAAAATCCAGATTATGTCAGTAGCAGCTGAAGCAAGGGCCTTATACTTAGATTATGTACTAGAATGAGCTGTAACTTTCTATTTTCTAGAGCTCTAGTCAATGAGGTTATTCCCAATGAACAAACAAAGACGACTAGTTGATCTTCGATCGTCAAGAGAGCCAACCCAGTTAACATCGAAGTAAGCTTCAAGATAAATCCTAAAGCATGGTGTGAAATGAAGACCAAGAGTGTGAGTGCCTTTGAGGTATCGTAGAATGCGTTTGCAATTTCTCCAGTGATCAGTGGTAGGGGCAGCCATGAATTGGCTAAGTTTATTCATAGCGAGGGAGATATCGGGCTATGTCATGGTTAGGCTTTGTAATGCCCGAATGATGCTCCAATATAAGGTATGATCCGAGAAGGAGGAACCTTGAGTGGTGAGTTTGAGGGAGGGACAAAAGGGGTGTTGGGCTAGGTTTATAGCTGGCCAGGTTAGCTCAATTGAGTAGGTCATTTTTGTATTTAGTCTGGGTAAGATGTAAACCCGAGGAGTCCCAAAAGGCATCAAACCTTAAAAAGTAGCTTAAGGATCCCATTGTTTTGAGAGAAAATGAAGAGCTAATATGATGGATGACTTGTTGAATAAGATGACAAGAAGAGCCAGTAATCAATATGTCATCCACATAGATTAAAACCAGAGTGATGTCACAACCTGAGCCTCTAAGATGGAGTTGGAGAATCCTTGAGTGAGTAAGGCTGTATTGAGCTTGTGAAACCAAGCTCTAGAGGCCTATTTTAGACCATAAAGTGCTTTATTGGGCATGCAAACATAGTTAGGCAGTTGAGGATTGACAAAACCAGCTGGTTGCTCCATGAAAACAGTCTCATGCAAATCACCATGTAAAAGGGCATTGTTTATGTCTAGTTGCTGAATATCCTAACCATAGGTAACTGCCAAGGTGAAGATAACTCGAATGGTGCATGGCTTGATGACTGGGCTATAGGTCTAAAAAGAAATCAATATGAGCTGTTTGTTAAAAATCTTTTACAGCTAGACGTGCCTAATGTTTATTGACAAATCCATCAGCGTTGAATTTTAGTATGAAAACCCACTTATTTTTCACCAATGGTAAGTCTAGAGGAGGGAGAACAAGAGTCCATGTGTTGTTCTTTACTAAGGCAGTAAACTCAACCTGCATAGCTGCCTTCCAAGCAAGTTATGAAAGAGCCTCGAAAATTGAAAAAAGCTCTCTGATGTCTGTTTGGTAGGAGTGAAGATCTTGGGTTTAACAATGCATGACTTGGACCATGTAATCATGGGGTGAGGGGGTTGAATAGGTAAGGGAAAAGGTAAAGGAGCATGTGGTGAATGAGATTGGATATGTGGTGAGGAGCTTGGAGAATTGAGCAAAGGAACATGGATGGGAGCCACATCATATGATTGAGTATTGTGAGAAGGAGAACTACCTGTTATGGAGTTACTAGTAGCATCATTTCATGGTATTGAAGGACATGAATGAGAAGGAGAGAATCCTACAGAAGCCAGAGATGAACTGTACTGTTGTCCTGTAAAGAATGAGAGTAACCGAGAAGGAGTATAATAGATGGGAAGGTGGGGGTAAAGACATAGAGTGCAAGGTGGGATATGGGAGCTCTGATTCATTAAAGGTGACACTATTAGAGATGTAAACTCTTCTTATTGAGGGATCAAGGCATTTACAGCCCTTGTAGGAACTACTGTAACCTATAAAAACACACTGAGGGATTGAAAATTGAACTTATGCTTAAGATATAGCCTAAGAAATGGTAAACATGAACACCCAAAGACTTTGAGCATGGAGTAATTGAGCACATAATTGAACAATAGTTCGTGAGGGGATTTATTGTGGAGGTTAAGGAAGGTAATAAGTTAATTAAGTTGGTGGTAGTGTAAAAAGACTCCCACCAAAATGTAATGGGAAGTTTGGCATGTTCTAACAAGGTAAGGCATTTCTCAACAATGTCTCTATGTTTCCTCTCTACTCTACCATTTTGTTGGTGAGTAAGAGGCATGGATGCCTAAAGGTGATGCCCAATTGAGTTAATAAAGGTAGAAAAGATCTATATTCACCTCCCCATTCTATTTGTAGACATTTTAATTTAGTGATAACCTATCTTTCTATGCAACCAAGAAAATGAATGAAAACTGTTTTTGCTTCATATTTTAGCTTAAGTCGAAAGATCCAAGTATAACGAGTGCGATCATCAATAAAGCTTATGTATTATCTGTAATCAAGTGTGGAAAGTGAGGGGGATGGTTCCCATAAGTCTGAGTGAACAAGTGTGAAAGGTGTTTGTACACTGTTAGGGGAGTTGGGGAAGTGAGCCTAATGAGTTTTTCCAACACAGCAAAAACCATAGAAGTATAGCATTACAGATGAATAATTGGGTACATGCTATGAAATAACTCTTAAAATTGAAATTGAGGGACGACCAAACCTAAAATACCACAAGTTGGTTTCATTTTACTTACCTAAGATACTATGAAAACAAGACCTAGAGGAACTAAAACTTGAACTAGGGGCATATGTAGACTTGGATGAGAGAAAAGGGTAATTCCTTCACTAGAAAGTAGTAAAGGCCATCTCTAAGGACACCCTATAGAAGATCTACCTTCAAAATCTTATCCCTCACATAACAAAAGATAAATCAAAAGTAACAATAACATGATTAGAGGAGGTGAGCTTAGATACCCTGAGTAGGTTCTTAGTGGCAGTAGGAACACATAGAATTTCATCAAGTGTAAGTGCAATATACAAATTTTTACTTTGAATATTGGTTTTGCCTATGTGAGTAATGGGAAAGAGCTCACCATTTCCAATAGCTAGCTTCTGTTAGCCCTTGTATGTGTCTTTGAGAGACTGGTTAAAGAGGTCAGAGGTAACATGAGTGTTAGCCCCAATGTCTATGAACCACGCAGTGTCTTCCACTGAACTTGGGGCTGAGAAATAGGCTGCAAGGGCTCTGAATGTGGGAGTAAAAGGATTGTTGTGGCCTGAATTAGGTAGTTGGGGTTGAAAATCATGATCAAACCTGCTATAACAGGTTGAGGCATAATGGCTAGATCTTCAACAGATTTGGCATATAGGTCTTGAGGTTTGTCTTCCCCTTCATATTCCTCCACCTCTATGATTGGGATTGTATCCTCTATTGTTTGAGGAGTTTTGATTCTAGGAGGGAAGTCTTTCACTATTTTGACTGAAATTGGTAATATGGGTAGAGGGTTGATGGATTTCCATTTGGGTAGGGATGTTTTGCCGTTCCAGACGTATTTCATGACTTTGAAGCATAAATTGTGCTTCCTGAGGAGAGAGAGTTTCACTTCTTGAGGTGAGGTGAATAATAATAGAGTCATGTTCACTGCCTAAGCCTCCCAAAATGTAGAGTAATAGTCATCATCTTCAATGTGTTGTCCACTGGCAAAAAGGCTGTCTACTATAGACTTCATCCTTAGAATAAAACCATAAACGTTTGAGCTTCATTTTTTAATCGTTTGCAGCTGATATCTGAGATGCAATGTTGTAGCCTAAGATTGGGAGGCAAAGATTTGCTCAAGGGCTTTCCAAATTTCATTAGAGCTTAAGCACCTCACCACATGACCAAACATGACCTCTATGATAGATGAGAACAACCAGCTCATAAGATGCTGGTCTGTTCTTTTCCAACTTACAAATGTTGGTTTAAGCATGAAACGAGCTTCACTAATGCTACATTTTTCTCACTAGCAGAAGACTTATAAATGGGATTAGGAATGAAGCCATATAGTTTTTGTCACTACTACACAATTTATGTAGTTTACACCTATCGTATAAAAATGTGTAAAAAATAGCCAATTTTTTACCACGATTGCATATCAACCGTCATGAATATACCGTTTTACACGACGGCACTACCCGTCGTAATTAATACACCATCGTAAATGAATTTTTTTTATGATGGTTCAATAATGAACTGTAGTCATTAATGCACCAACCATCGTAAATGGTTTTTTTATGATGGTGTGTTGATGAACAGTCATCGTTAATGCATACACCGTCATAAATGAAGATTTTTTTACTATGGTGACATAACAAACCATCGTAAAAGAATTAATTTTGACAACGGTTCATCGAGGAACCCTAGTAAGAAATAATTTTTTACAACAGATTATCTACTCACTGCCGTGAAAATGTAACAAAATTTTGTATATCATAATACTACAAAAGATCCATATATTATGAATTCCAAAAAGTACATTTAGCATTGAATAGGCTTCAAAAATCCATATTTGATTATATAAATAATTCATTCATCACATAGCATTGACATATATGTAAATTACAAAAAAGTACATTTACTTTACATATCATTCTATACACATGAATGCTAATGTTACACAGATTAATAAAGGGGAAATATACAACTTGATACAATCACTTGGTAGCATGGAGAATAACCAAATTGCTCTTATTATTTACTTACATTTTTCTATTTGTCATCCAGTTCGGTCACTGGTTAACTTTTTTTTTTACTTGTTCAACCTACAATAACAAAAACCAAGTTAAAACATATATTTTGCCAAACTTGAGCATAATATTGACGAAACTCAATTTTAACCACATAGTAACTAATAGTCATTCCAACTTAGAATAAATAAATATGTGGAGTTAAAGATTCAGATAAAACAAATGACTAATGTCATGCTTTCAGGCTCATACTCAATTTCAATCACAATCAAAGGTAAAATGGAAGAACATTGTGAAATAGAGGTATAAGAGGGTTGCATACCAGTATATGGTTAATGCTACTATAAAAGTTGCTACTGTTCATGATGCTTCCTAGAGGATCAAAAGTTTTATATTCCTAAAAAAATCCAAAAAACTTATTAACTTAGTTAATTGAAAACCAGAAATAATATGCATTACTCTAAGCATAGCAAAGCTCAAAATCAATTATGAAAATTAGCATTTAATGAATACGATTTGCAATTCTCCATACTTACCACCTGTCAAAACTGGGAATATTATAACATGTCCATTAAAACAAGAGATCCTCCTGGTACAATAGATACAATGTACTAAAGATATTGCAGCCTAATTCAGTGAAAGAAAAACAAGAAAAGCATCAAATTATTCAACTAAAGCAACATTTTAATAAAATATTTCGTCCAAGTACACCTCTAGCCTCATTCATTAGTCTGAACCGAGCAGACATAACTCATAGAGTCAAGACAATATCAACTGCTAGGTGATCACTGGAGTAAAAGTTAAAAGTTTTAGATAGTTGCAATTTGCACACAATCAGCGACGCAGATAAATCTCATTCGTAATTTTATACAGCGCATTCCATAATTAAGGACTATTATACTGGCGAAGGGAGCAAAGTAGACTGTAATGAAGCCTATATTAAATCCAAGCCTAAACTTTTAATATGTAAACCTTTCCTGATGCTTGATTAACCTAAGCAAACCAATAATAACAAGTTAAAACATCAATCTAAGACACCACACATATTACAATAAAAAAGAAAAGCCACTAGGGATGATAGGAGCTACCTTAGAAAAAACTGCTTCCTCCGTAAAAATAATTTGATCCTATAATACAATTTATCAAGAAAAATCGGAAGATTTCTAAGCAAGAAAGATGGTAACATGAAGTTTAGAGTTGAGGTAGAGGGAGTTCAAAATGCAAATACACGGATTAAGTCAAACTAGTTCATGTAAAATCAGCTAAGGCAGCTATCACATTTACCACTTCCAAATTAGAGACATTCAATCAAGAGAAAGATCAAATATTCTCATTTTTTACCATCCTAATTTCTCATGTAAAAGCTCAAGAACTAATCAGCAAGCAAATTTCTCAAAAACTCATCTTCAATTTCATAATGTAAGCCAACAAATAATTGTTTTAAATTCAGATGCAAGACATTGTTGATGGAACTCCTAGTGTAGACAAAACACACAGGCTCCCTAGCAAACCCCACAGCACCTGAACTCATTAATCAAGTCTAGCTATCAATACCACACCACTACTACGGCAGCAAGTCGGAGGATGCTGTAGAAAATTCCCAAATTCGAAGTGAAGTTCTCATATTTAGATTTTTGGAATTTCCCCAAATGTTTTAAAGGTAAAAAAACACGGATAAAATTCAACAAGAGAAAATCCCAACTTTTGAACCAATAATCCCCCAATTCTGAACTAATATCTCAGATTCAAAAATCATCAAACTACAACTAAATTTCAGAATGTAAATGTAAAAGGAAAAAAAAAGCGTACCTTAATCCTTCCACCACAAACCTACAGGAGTCATACTCAAAGCACAGGTAGCAACTCACCTATTAATCGGTGAAGGTTTGAACCTAAACACGTTAATCGGTGAAGATTTGCATTCGATGGTGCAAGACATGGAGACGAAGCTGACCTCTATAAATGGATTAGATATAGCACCAGAACATCAGCAAATCAAAAAATTAAACTCTAGAAAATTTTACTTGTTCAAGCAGATAACTTACCCAAGCACTATAAAACTTACCTGCTAGATTTTTACGAGACAAAGTAAACCTGACTTTCCTGTGATCTTCTGGACGTAGAGTTCTGTACGAGAGAAGAGGGAGTGGAGAGGGCTTTAAAATAAGATAAGAGGAGAAGGAAAGGAGAGGATAGGAGAGGAGAGATAAGAGGGAGAAGGGGACACGGGAGGCATTCAGAGAAGCGGGAGAGGATGGAGAGGAGAGGAAGAGAGGAAGTTACGCTTTTAGAGAAGAGAGGAAGCTCTGAACAAAAAGCACTCTAATGCCCTGGAAAATAGTTCTTACGACGGGGGATGACTACACCGTCATAATCAAAACACTACTCACGACGGGGTAGTCAGGCACCGATGTGACAATTTTTTGTATATTTTAAATGATGGTGTCATATTCCACCGCCGTAAGCGCTAATAAATATTTTTGTGAGCTTTTGAACGACCATCGTGGAAAATTATTTTTATAGTAGCATGTTAAAAAATCATATGCTCTAACAATTGAGAGTATTTGAGACTTCCAGAAAATATTATTAGTTTGGTCAAGTCTTATTGAGATGGTGACCATATTTGTAGGGATCATATTTAGTAAGAAGGGAAGCTGCAAGAAAGGAAAATTTTGGACAGTTACATTGCTTGAAGAAGGAGTATTCTGGGCTGGAGGAATGACAATAGCATTATGATTTTCAGTGACAGGAATAGTGGTTTGATTCTTAGCTTCATTGCTAGTTGAATTTATCATGAAAACAAGTTGAAACACGCGGGCTGAATCAACTCTGATACCAAGTTAGAATAAGAGAGTACAAGAGAGTATAATTGCTTTGGTATATTATCGAATGTTTACTCAACCTGATTAGAGTAGAATAAATATAATGATGAAAGAATCTAACAGTTTGCAAATGATTGGTTGAAATGTTCAGTCAATCATTTGCCAATGATTGTTAAAAAGTGAAATTCTCCTTTAGCCAGAGCGAGGAGTGTCTAGTCTGTTAGGGTGCTAGATGTCATTGTGGCCGATGGAGAGAAGCCTAGCTGGAGGCGAGGCGCCAACTTGCATGAAAGGTTGAAATTTCATGCAGAGTTAAGTGGGAGAGATTTCGTGAGGAATGAAGATGGTGTAGGAAGAAGCTGGTGATCGTGAAGAAATACATTGTTCTTCAATACTATTTTGAAAGTTATTATCAGTTGCTTTAACACACATATATATATATATATCTATTGAAAATTTGAAACATGGTATGCATCCTTTAAATAAACATTGTTAAACAATTTCCACACAAATTAAAGTTGAAAAACTGTATTGGAAATATTACACAGTATGTACCATATACAAAGTTAATTAAGGCTGCACAGGTTTGTACAAAACGTTTCAGATTGTAATTTTTACTTGGTTCGTTCGCTTTATTCATATCAAACTGCTCAATTTAACAGTTTTAAACTCCAAGAAAATCATAAGTCTCATATCTTAATATGCAACTTCCGCTAATAATATGTGCTCCCGTTTTTATATGGGCACTACGACTAGGAAGTATTGCAATTAGGTCATTCAAGCACTTCTCACAATCCTTACTTTGAAGGTCCAACGTGCATTGAGCCATCCCAAATATTTGATTTGATTCATCAACAACGTGCTTACTGCCCTCGGCAAACATTTTCGGATAACCCGAAGCTTCATCAGCTAGTTGTTTTAACAAATTTCTCAGCACACGGTAAAATAATTTTGGTTGTTCGTTTACATCTTCTGTTGTAAATAGTACGAACCGGTTTTCAATATCAATTAATCCATAAAGATTAAAGTTTGTATACTTTAACATGCACTTTTCATACCAAATGACTGCGTTTTTGGAATGAGGACAACGAGTGAGGATACTAATAGCCGCCTTCATCATACAAGCTCTGCATTCGTAGGGCGAGATATCAGCACGACATGAAGCACGTCCGTATACTTCTTCGTTTGGTGGTTTTCCGTAGAAACCAAAGCTAAAACCTTCTCTAGGGGTATTAAATGAGAGGAAATCCAAGACATGTTTTAAGCTAGTTTCAAAAGCATCATTGGTCTTGAAATGAGTAGAGGTCAAGCAGGAATGATAGACATAAAACTGAACTCCTGAAACTAATTGAAAAAAGAGAACGACAATGGTAATTACATTGTTAGATAGAAGGAACTTTAATTTCAACGCAGTCATCTTACCTCAGGTTAATGGATATTGAGTTTAGCTTACGATCGATTAATCAAAACACACTTCACATTATATACACACACTACTGTGGATTAGTTTGATTGGAAATTTTAATTGTATTTTATTGAAACTAATTGTCTTTTCTCTTTGATGAATTGTTTTCTTTTGTTGGTTTGTTCAATTGGCTATCAATTTACGTGTCTAGTTATTAATTGGTCATCAGACTAATAATTCGTCATCTCATCAAATTAGAAAGACGTATATGTATATTAAAAGTAGCATACAAAAAGATTGTTTATCGATCGTTGGTAGAAAGAGTCAATATTGTTTGTGATTAGTGTGCAAGAATGCAAATTATGTGGCTTCACGACATTTCTTAGCGTGACTAATTATTTCTTATAATAATTATCTTTTATTGTATTGGGTTGTCTTTTCAGTACTGATTTTCTAGGTCCACATATAGATTTGTCTATTTCTTTGTAATCGATTTATAGTCAAATGAAATTAACTAGACATCTTAAAAAAAGGTGGGTATGATGGTTAAGTTCTATGTCCACACATTCATATATATGGTTTCACTAAACCACCAATTTTATTACAATTTTATCCTTGTTGGAAAATAAAGAGTTAATGAAGTCATGGCAGTTAAATAAAATTAACTAGAACTCTAAAATCAAGATTGGTATTATTGTTAAATTCCTGAAAATGGTGGCTTTTAGCGGTTGTGATAATGTTAGTTTTTGCAATGATAATTAAATATGATTGTTAAATGGCTAAATGAAGAAATTAGTTATAAGGCTGTTTTTCAAGTTCGCACAGTATAAATTAGATTACAAGAGACTTAAACAAGTCGTTGATGCTATTGTTAAGATTGTGGTTAGAGTTTTACATAAGCGATTCGTGATTATATTGTAAATGTTGAAAAATTTAGATCTGGATGTCCATGATCGGTTAACTCGAACCGGTTGTGAAAAAGAATATGAAAAACTCTCAATAGAAAAACAATTGACACTTTTAAAGAAAGATGATCAAAATTCAGACCTATTGATAAATAAGGGAGAAAATCATTCTCCAATATCAAAATCAAGTTTTCGCATACAAAATCAATTTTTCGCATACAAAATCAATAGTTCTTGAGTTGTGGCATATGTGCAGAGTTCGTTTTCATGATTTTTTAGAAGACCTGGTACGTAATTCATTATTTTGATCCATTCTGCTGCGTGATCAAGAAAAGTGTCCTTGACTCGGTATATTTCAACCGTAAATTATAGGATGACGATAAGAGAGTTAATGTTATATTAAGGAGTTTTAGATATCATTGAAATCTAATGTTAATGTTGAAAAAATAGTGAAATTAATTTGAACTACCATGAAACACAATTAAACCTGATTCGAAGTCGAAGAGAGGCTTGTTTACTAAATGATATATTCCATCGATCTGTCATGTTTTTATATCCTTAATTATGAACCCAAGAACAATTTTATTCAAATTTTGTCACACAGAAAAACAAATGCTTTCTTCTGATCTTAGTCCTTTCATATAATTAACCTCCCAGTACCCTTTTATTCCTAAGCAAAAATATCTTAAAACAAAAGAAAGAATGGACACCAATTCAAGAGGCAAACCCAAGACAAACTAGAAACAAACTGACAGAAAACTAAAAGAATACAATATAGAATAAAACATTGGTATCCATAGATCGATCAAACAGAAACATCCGAGTATATGGAAAAATAGCGTTCAGTTAATTCTACGAGAGTAGCAAGACTGCATGCTCCCAAAATAGTATTCAACACTAACAAAGACTAATTCTAGGGACCTGTCGAGTACAACACAGTCTGTTCTACTCCTTAAATGTATGTGTCAAAAGGAGATGAAAATTAAGTCCTTTAGCCAGCATAAAAGAGGCACAAACAGACAATTTGAAATAACATTCCAATAATACCAACTAACATAAAGTAGCGTCATCACTTTTCCTTACAAAGTTAATATATGCTACTACTTTCAAATTGTAATGAAAGGAAAAGTCTCGTATCGTAAAACACAACTTCCACTAATGATATGGGCTCCGATATTAACTTTATTCCATCTTGGAAGCCTCGCAACCAACTCATTCAAACACTTCTCACAGTCACTATGACAAAGGTCTAGAATGCATTGAGCCAATCCGAAAATCTCTCTTTTATAATCAACTTTGGAGTTTCCCACTGCATACATTTTTTGATTTCTAGAAGCTTCATTGACTAGTTCACTCAACAACATGGTCATCTTATTGTGAAATATCTTTCGTTCTCCAATTACTTCCTGTCCTGGATCTTGAACTCTAAGTATAGCAAACTGATTTTGACGATCAATTTGGCTAAACAAAACAATATTAGAGTACTTCAATAGACACTTTTCATACCATATGATCGCATTTTTAGAATTTGGACATTTTATTTGAAGAACGCCACTTGCCTTTTTCACACAGTTTTTGCATTCTGTAGCTGAGACACCACCGCGGCAGAGAGCATGACCGTATACTAGATCATATTCCCTAATGAAGCAGAGCTGAAACCTTTATGAGAGGTATTACTGGAAAGATGATTCATTAGATTCTTCAAGTTTGTTTCAAAAGGATCATTGTCCTTGAAATGGGTAGAGCTCAAACAAGAATGAAGGACATAATGATCAACACCAGAAGCGACTTGAAAGAGAAATAATAGTTAAGAGATGTAAAAAGCAAGTGCTAATCATCACTTTCTACGGCTAAGGGATCATCAGTTAATGTAGGAAGCTGAAAAACTCTTATATTCTTTGTAGTTATATAGTCCATATACATTTAGTGGTAGTAGTTTTAAATTTAAAGTAAGAACTGTGAACGGAATCTTTTACTTGGGTCTCTAGTGCTTAATCATGGACTCTTTTGTGCAGTCGGTTTCCATATTAAATTACTCATTAAGTAATTAACTGTTGAATTAGACAGCAATATAATGATTAGAAAAATCATCTAATAATTACAGAAGAAATGAAAACGGTCACACTTCTCCCAAACCCGGATCGTTTTAGTTCGCGCAATCTAGAATGATCGTTACACTTAAATTATTGATCAAATATCATTGTCATGTTTGATTATACATTGTAATCTATAAAATGATGAGTGACAATTTAAGATTGTTATATTTGGTATATGTAAAATTTTATTGTAAGTTTATGTAAATAAGAAGTTATTTAAATATTTTTTAGTTATATTATGTAAAAAATTATTTTGACGTGTAATTCTTACATTACTTTAATCATGTTTGGTTAATATTTCAATAAATTAATAATGCTAGACAAAAATGAAAGAAAAGACATTTATTTTATTTCATATGAGAATATGAAAGTAATTTTTCTCCGATATTAAATTTGTAATTACATTACAATAGGTAAAATAGAAGCTAGAAACGAATATTAAATTTTTTTTGTCATAATGAAATGAAGAACTAGTGTAGATTTAATTTCGAATCGAATTTAGGCAAATAGTTTCACTTTAACCATTTGGGTTAATATCTCCGGCTGAAAATGATAACGAATTTACATTGAGGAATAACTAAAAACCAACTATATAATTTTTTGTTCCACTTGGGATAAAAAAATTATGCAATGTACAAGAAGAACAAATCTGTCTCTACCGTTGGAATTTATCTGATTCTGAGATAGACAATGAGTAATTTATTTACTTAGTAAAAGTACTCTTCGTGTGGGAGAATGAGAAGAAATGGAGCAAATAGATCAAGAAGCAGAATGAAGAGAAGGGAAGAGAGAAAACAAATGAGAAGAAAGAGTAAAGTAAATTATCATAGTTGATAAAAAATAACTCTACAGAAACAATATAAAGAGGGGATTAATCACACAAATAGTTAGTTAAGCTAAAGGACTGAAATACCCTTAATTAAGCTAACTATCTTTAACATCCCCCTCAAACTTAGCATGAATTTAATGATAATTTTGTCTCTTAAAAATTAAAATTTGGAAGTAGGTAAAACCTTTGTAAAAAGATCTGCCAACTGAATGTGTTATGGAACATGTTGAATAATAAGACCTTTCTTCATAACTTTCTCCCTCACAAAGTGATTATCAGTCTCCACATGCTTTGTCCTAGCATGGATAACTGAATTATAAGCCAAAGAGATAGCGGAGGTGTTATCACAGTATATAGTATGAGCTTTATCTTGATAAACATGAACATCTCGTAGAATTTGTCTAATCCAACTCAACTCTACTGCAGTGTTAGCCAAAGTTTTGTACTCGGCTTCTGTAGAAGATCTGACAACCGTTTCTTGCTTCTTAGGACTCCAAGACATGGCATTGGATCCAAGAAAAATAGCAAATCTGGAGGTGGACTTCCTATCAGAAGGATCTCCAGCCCAGTCAGCATTTGTGAAGGCCTGCAAATGGAGATTACCAAATTTAAATAAAATGCCATAATCTACAGTTCTAACTAAGTATCTCAAAATCCTTTTAACAACTATAAAATGAGCAGAAGTAGCTGAATGCATGAATTGACACACTCGATTTACAACAAATGAAATATATGGACAAGTGAAAGTTAAGTATTGAAAGGAGCCAACAGTGCTCATATATAGAGTAACATCCGGAAGATGTGTACCTACATGATTGTATGAGGCTGTTTTGGTAGAACAAGGAGACTGACATGGCTTAGAATGCAACATACCAACCTTTAAAAGTAAGCTTTTGGTATATTTAAGTTGATTAACAAAGATGCCATTAGTAGTCCTAGTGATTTCTAAGCCAAGAAATTACTTTAAACAACCTAAATCAGTCATGTCAAACACCTTTTGTACATATGAAATAATTTTACTAATGTAATCATTATTAGTTTCACTAATGATAATATCATCAACATAAAATAAGATATAAGTCAAGGATGGTGAAGATGCATGAGCAAATAAGGTGCATCAGCTTGAGATGCAACAAATCCAATGGAAAGAAAATGACCAGTGAAACGTTCAAACCAAGCCCTAGGTGTTCGTTTAAGACCATAAAGACATTTGTTAAGCCTAAAAACATAATTAGGATAATTCTTGTCAATAAAATCTTGTGGTTGAGACATATAAACTTCCTCAGAAAGATTACCATGCAAGAAAACATTTTTAACATCTAGTTGTCTTAGGGACCAACCATAAGTGGCAGTAAGGGATAACAAAAAAAGACTAGTAGGACGTTTAATAATATGGCTAAACGTTTCACTATAGTCTAATACAGGTTGTTGATGAAAGCTATTAGCAACTAATCGAGCTTTATGCCTAGAAACAGAACCATCAGAGTTGTACTTAAGCTTATACACTCATTTACAACCAATAACATTTTTATTGCAAGGTAAGGGCGCTAAAGTCCAAGTATTTTGAGAAATTAAGGCTTTATACTCATCATGTATAGCTTTTACCCAATCATAATTTTTAGAAGAACCATAAAAATATGTAGGTTCAAACAAAGGTCTAGAAGAAGCAGCAGACGCATGCAAAGCCATCTTTTTAAATATGCCAGATTTGGACCTTGTTTGCATGAGAGAAGTAGAACTAGTATGCGAAGATGGAGAAGCATGTGCTATAGGCAAGTCAAAATAAAGATTGGAAGAGATATATGGCAAAGATATAGAGTCTAAAGTACCAAAAGTAATGGACTGAGACATAACAATTTTGTGTTGTAGGGTAGAAACAGAAACAATACTGTCTAAACCAATTTGTGCAGAATCAATATTGACAAAAGTACGAAAAGAAGGCATATCATGCACAAAGATAGTGACAGTAAGATTATCAGCGTTTGAACCAGCAATAACATTGGAAATATCAGAATCATGACAAGTAACAGTATTTCCAATAGGTAAAGCAGAAGCAACCGAATTTATATTAGTAGCAGTTTTTAAATCAGAAATAGAATGATCAATGTTATATTTCTAGCAGAAGATAGGGAACCAGAGGAAGCAGCAGTAGTGGAGGCAGTCCATTCTTTATAAAGAAAAGGAATTAAAGAATCATACCTGGAAGGAGAGCTAGACTGATAAGAAGAAGTAGAAGAAGGGGAATACACATGACTAGGGACAACATAAGGAAAGAACTGTTCATGGAACAAAAAATGTCTTCAAACATACATTTTATTAGTTATGTGATCATAACGTAAATGGCCGATTTGATTTTGAGCATAACCAAAGAAAATACAAAGAATAGATTTAGGGTAAAATTTGTTTTGCATATAGGGTCTTAAATTAAGAAAACAAGCGCACCGCTAAATTTTAACGTTATTATAGTTAGATAAATTACCAAAAAGTCTTTCAAAAGGGAAAATATTATTAAGGGTAGCTGTGGGTAATCTATTTATAAGAAAGGCAGAAACAGAAAATGCATAATTTCATAACATCAAGGGAACAGAAGCATGATAGAGTAAGGTTAACCCTGTTTCAACTATGTGTCTGTGCTTCCGCTCAGCAATGCCATTTTGCTGAGGGGTGTAAAGCAAGTCTTGTGGTGAATAATACGACTTGCATGCAAGAAAATTTCAAAAGGGAGGTTGGTGTATTCCCCACCCCGTCAGTCCTTAAGATTTTGATCTTGGTGGAAAATAAGTTCTCAACCATAGGTTTAAAACGTTTAAAGACATTAAACACATCGGATTTGGAAGTAATATGATAGAACCAAGTAAAATATGACATATCATAAAAAAGAATAATGTAAAACCTATGACCAAGAGAGGAAGAAATATGGGAAGGTCCCTAAACATCACTATAAATTATAGCCAAATGAGAGTAAGAAATAGTTTCAGAAATTGAATAAGGAGGTCTTGTCATTTTATTTTGTGAGCAACTAACACATATACATTAATCAGAAGGACTAGAAGTACAAGGCAATTTAGCTCTACTAAGAATTTTTCAAACAATATTAGAAGCAGGATGCCCAAACCTAGAATGCTAGACAAAATTATTGGCTTTTACCCCAAGAAATGCACCCTTATGCTTAGGTAAAGAAGTATGAATATGGTAGAACCCTTGTATACTAGGTCCTTTATACAGAATTTTCCATGTAGATTTGTCCCGAATATAAAAAAAATGATGCATCAAAGATAAATATACAGTTATTATCAACACATAATTGATACACAGAAAGAAGGTTTGAAGTAAGATGAGGAGCACAAAAAAGTTGAGATAAAGGAAAAGAGTGAGAATAAGTTTGGAGAGTACCAGAGTCTTGATGAGTTATAGGCAATGAGCGTCCATTGCCCACTGTGATGGATTCATCTCCATTGTATTCAGAGGTATGGTTCACTGATACTGGGTATTGCACCCAGTATCAGTGAACCATACCTGAGAATCACTAGATCGAGAATTGTGATTCACAGCAGTCGTTGTAGTGAGCTGTTGAGGAGGAGCACGACCTTGATAAGAAAAATTAAGTCTATGGTAGCAATTTGTTGCACTGTGACCATATTTCTGATAGATTTGACACTGGATTTTGCCACCTTGAGAAGGAAAATTATTATCTGAAGCCTGAGATTTGAAGTTCTGAGAGGGTGGAGTACCAAGAATGGATGGCAGTGGAGAGGATGATGACGAGTGTTGAGACTTATCGCCACGATCAAAATTATTGGATCTTCCTGCATTCTTATTTCCTTTGAAGTTCTTGGTAAATGAAGCAACCATTGCAGTATTTTGAAAAATTATATATTGTTTCTGTTTTGAGAGACAATAAACTGTTCTTCAGACTTTAAAAGAACATAAAACTCTTCCAAGAATATGGGTTTTGCTCTGGTGTGAATGGAGGTCCTAATGGTATTATATTCGGGTGGAAGACCATTTATTGTGTAGATAAGGATGTCTTCGTCATCAACATGGACAAAAACAACACTTAGTTTATCTTTGATCTCTTTTATACGGTGGATGTAAGAATCCATGTTTTCAGTGGGTTTCTTAGAAATAGATTGTAGCTCAGACTTAAGTTGCAAGATATTTGTACGAGACAGAGATGAGTATCTTCGCTCAATAGAATTCCATAAATCTTTGGACATTGAACACCCCACTACATAAGACAAGGCCGTGGGGGAGAGGGTGGCATTGATCAAGGTCATTAAAGCTTGATCTTGTGCCACCCATAGAACAT
The DNA here is from genome assembly GCA_003255025.1 of Datisca glomerata. Lineage (NCBI taxonomy): Eukaryota > Viridiplantae > Streptophyta > Magnoliopsida > Cucurbitales > Datiscaceae > Datisca > Datisca glomerata. The sequence continues at coordinate 130,870 of QANY01003765.1, read as the reverse complement.
ACCTCAGATCAATTTCCTCTGCTAGATTCTTGCAAAATTGACCAGGGCACTTGATTGTACCATCCACATACCCAAATACCATATGAGCTTTGAGAATGACCGATATCTGGTATTTTCAGAGGATGAATTTACTCGAGTAAAGGCGTATCGAGATGAGATTGCATATGTTGGACAGAAAGGAAATCGGAGAGTGAGAGGGAGTTTCTTGAACAGGGGAGCCATTGATGGCAGGATCTTACGCAGAGGAAGACATAATGATTTTGAGTGGTGGTTTGCGAACTTGGTTGAGACGCACTCTGAATAGTTGGATTTTTCTTAACTTCAATTTCTTGTTCAGAGATCTGATTGGCCATGGATCTTGACGTGGGTTAGATCGGCTCTGATACAATTTGGAAGAATGAGAAGAAATGGAGCAAATAGATCAAAAAGAGAAAGAAGCAGGAAGAGAAGAGAGAAACGAAAGAGAAGAAAGAGTAAAGTGAATTATCATAGTTGATAAAAAACAACTGTACAGAAACAACATAAAGAGGGGATTAACAAATAGTTAGTTAAGATAAAAGACCGAAATACCCTTAATTAAGCTAACTATCTTTAACACTTAAGACCAAAAAAAATAATATTAATTTCTCATATACATGGTTATTCAAGTAGTCTAATATGTACCTTCTCATTGTTGTCTCTTCCATCTCTTTACAACTAACTGTACGTCCATCCATAACCTCTTATATTCTTTGATGTCAGCCAACCTTAGCTATATATCATTTTTAAGTGAAAATGTTTGTATTTTTTCTTAAATTCAAGTTTATTATTTTTATTTTTCTAAAATAGGATTACAATGTAATAAAGAAAAATTTCGGTGGTTGAAATAGTTAGAACTCGGGTTACATCATTTCGTCCTGTTAAAGAATTAACTTAAATATAAAAGTTTCTCTTATCCCAATAGTTTAGGCTGTTGGTGTTAACATACTACAATTAATTTAGTATAACATCGAATGAGAGATCATGATCAGTTCAAATTTGCATCAACAATTTTCTCCATTCAGAAAAAAAAATTCACGTGTTAGCCGGTTAATAAATTTACAGCCATATGTGAGAGAAGTGTTAACTTATTTAAATATATAAAAATTCGACTTAACCCAATAGCTTAGTCATTTAGAAATAATGTCAATTTAACATCACATTTAAAAGAATGTGTAAGTTACTTACCCATATATTTTGCTTTACTTACACGAAAAACTCTCTAATTTTAAACCCTACATGCATTGACATCCCTAATTCATTTTACCTACAAATATGTTGATATTCTAAAATACCCTTATAGCTTGCACTTCCTTTTTTTACAAGAGATTCATATTTTATGGCATATTTATACCAAGTAACGTGCAAGCAAATAAAATTTTGAATGTGACAAAAAATAATGAGATGCTAATTTGAATTTTCTTAATAAAATGCAAGTTATAAGGGTATTCTAGGAAAAAAACTTGTATAGACGAATTTTTGGTGTTCAAGTATGGTTTAAGACAATAAAAGGTGTCCAAAATACTTTATTATGTAGTAACAATATTAATTCAGAAACAAAACAATAGTTAGGAGATCTGAAATCAATCAGATTAGGAAATCCAGGGTCTGAAACCCATATGAAATGTTCACCCTCCTACCATTCCCAATTCTCCAAAAAACTATGATTCTTAATTATTTCCTTTCCATGCCAGATGCTTTTTCCAAGCGCACGAGCTAGTTTTGCCAGCATATGCATCAAAATAATCATAATTAGGGAAGTGCAGGCTATTAAGCAACCTTACATAAAGATTATTAAGGTTTTTAAAAATGAGCCAAGCTTTTTTAGCAAGCAAATCAGAGTTAAAATCTTCTGAATCCGTAAACCTTAATCCATCAAAATTCTTACTAGTAGTCATTTTTTAGCTTGAAGCCCAACTAATACCTTTTGATTCATCACTTTTAGACCCCAAAATCTCTTAAGAGTACCTGAAGGTTATGACAAATATTTTTAGGGAGTTTAAAAATACTCATGATATAACTAGGAAGTGCTTGGTCACTAATTAAGTAGTTTTTCATTTCCACCATGAGGTAAAAGATTGGCTTTCCACAAAGATGTTTTTTGTCCATTCTTTTGCAAAGGCACGGAATAGATAAGAGCCATAAATTTACCCCAATCAATAGGAAGCCTAAATACATATCCGTATATCCAGATAAAAGGAGTGTTAAAAAATACTAGACATAGCATTTTTCCTATTATTAGAGACATTCCCACTGAACAATATACTACACTTATATATCAAAATTAACCATTTGACACGAGAAATTACAATATTTGGTAATAGAAAAATTTAGATCAACGTATGAATCTGTATTAGTATTAGCTATAAATAAGCTATCATCAGCTAAGAAAATTTGAGAAATAGGAGGACTACCTCTTTGAAGAGAAAGAAGATGAACTTTACCCTCCATAGTTGACGAATTCAAGCATCTAGGAAGGCTTTCAGCCATAATAATAAAAATATAAGAAGATAAATAATCACCTTGTCTTAATCCTCTACCTAGCTTAATATGAATCTTAGGAGTCCCATTTATATTAACATGATAACTAACAGTAGGCACACAACATTATCCATCTCATGAAATTAATATCAACTCTCATATTTAACAATAATTTTCTTAAGAAACATCCAATTTTTACCCTATCATAGTCTTAGACATCTTAGTCTTAAGGACCACCACTCCATTCTTAGCTCTTTTCCTTTTTTAAGATGGTAAAAAATATCATGGGCTATTATTGAATCATGTTGTGTGTGTATATTTGTACTGGGGCAAAATACCTTGGTCTCCTTTCGAGGCATCCCAACCACATCGGATGGCGCACTAAAAGACCTCCTTCATGGTTTTTAACTACATGAGGCATCCTAATTATGATCACTTTAATGAAAGAATTAAGACCCCTCTAGGGGCTAATGATACCAATCTACTTTCAAGCCGTCCCACCACATCAGATGGCAGACGAAAGATCTCCATAATAGATTTCAATTCCACGAGACATCCGTATCACCTCAATTAAAAGAGTAACACCAATCTGATGGCACAAGACCTCAGTCTAGTTTTGACGCATCCCAACCTCATCATATGACGGACAAAGAAGACATTCATAAGAGTTTTCAACCCAATGAGGCGTCCTTAATTATCAGCTTAGATGAAAGGACTAGGAACCTTTTGGGAATAAAAGACCTCGGTCTATTTGAGGCATTCCAACCACATTAAATGGCGGACTTAAGGACATCCACCAGAGTTTATAACTCCTTAAGGAATCATGATAGGATCAAGAAACCCAAGCCATAATGGGCTACTGCAGCGGAGAAAAATCAACTTCGGCGTAGGTAAGAATAAGTATAGAGGAAGCCCATCGGGCTGACATCTCAAATCTATCCACGTGACCATTGTGATGTATGCATCAGAGTCAAATGGTCGAGGTAGACCCACGTGGCTGAGGTAGACCCACGTGGCTGAGGTAAACCCACATGACTGAGGTTGATCCATATGATCGAGATAGACCGACATGACTAACGTAGACACTTGAGGTAGACGCACATGGCTGAGGTAGGCTCCATATCATTGAGGTAGATCCACATGATGTGGTAGAGACCCACATGACTGGGCTTGACCCATATGGCAGAAGTATACCCATATTATTGAGGTAGACCCACATTTCTAGGTACATTTCCCACATGATCAATATACAGCCACATGATGAGGTAAAGACCTATACGACTGAGGTAGGCCGACGCGACAAAGATGGACCCACGCAACTGAGGTAGAGACTCAGATTGCTGAGCTTGATCTATATGATAAGGTAGACCCAAATGATCGAGGTAGAAACCCACATGGCTAAGGTAGACCCATATGGCTGAGGTAGAGTTATATGACTAAAATAGAGGCATATGACTGAGTTTGAACTAAAGTTATACGGCCAAGCTTGAACTTAGGTCGAATCACCATTAAAACTTACATAGAAACACCCCACTGTGACCATATTAGAGTCACATGAAGCCACTTGTGTACTTCATCCACATGATCTTATTTGAATGATCTGAGTCTGTACAAGGTGTATGACTTATTAGATGAGTCATACCTCCGATCAGGGAGAGGGAGTGATGTGGGAAGTCATCTCAGTTGCCATCAACTTGTGGGCTCTATAGGGAAAGATCATCACCATGATAATGTGACAACTAAAAGTCTTTCATAAGAAAACTCATCGTACATATATAATCAAAATATTGAACCCATTAAATGTTGGAAACACGGAACTAGCCTAGCGGAAACATGGTAATTTTAAAAATTTATTAAAATATGAATCTTTTTGTATAAATGAAAATAAACGCGACACAACAGTTTTTTGAATAAAATTTTTTATTTAAAAATATTTTTCAATCAGGATCCATTATATATTTATATATCAAATCCAAGACATCAATAAATAGAAATCAAATAACTTTTGTAATCTATATCAAGCGTTCTCGCAAACCAACGATCCTACGTCCCCACAAATAACGGACTTCAAGATCCATACGAATATCTTTCTAAGTCAATCCTCAAAAGCACTAGGACGTGTGTAGGCACATAGAATAATTCAAAGACACTTTTTCTGTCTCTAAATATACTAATATATGAGATCTAGAGATCTAGTAAGAATGATTAATTTAGTACGACAATCCTCAGAGAAAATATAATGATCATTCTTTCACAATTTTTTATTAACTTTTAATCACATAGAAAGTTCACCGTAATAGCAACCGTATTCTCAACACTCAGTCAACTCTGAAACATTTATAATAATATCTATATATATTTTCTAGACTCATCGGATTTTTAGGGTATACACAAAATAACATTTAATCACCAAATTGTCATTGCAGTGGGACCCACGACAATTTGGTGCACAATTGAAGTGCCACGTGGCACTACAGTTGTCGTGAATTAACACAGTGCCTTAGGGCATTGTGTGCCACGACACTACTGTAGTGCTGTATGGCATTACAGTACTGCACATCCACTACTATAGTGACACGTGACACTACAACACTGCACGCCTACTACTATAGTGCCACGTGACACTACAGCACTGCCCGCCCACTATTGTAGTGTCACGTGACACTACACTACTACATGCCCACTATTATAGTGTCATGTGATAATACAGTAGTGTTGGTCGTCGCAGTGTGTGCGCGGCAGAAGCGTGAGGCGCGTAACCATTTTTAAAAATAAAGTTTTTAATAAAAATCAAATATTTTAATAAAACAAAATCATGCAATAGTTATGATGACCCAAAAAAACTTTTTAATAAAAACTATTTTCAATCAGTCATGATCCATAATCTATTTATATATTGAATTTACAACATACAAGGTTAGGAACATATACCTCTTGTAGTCTAAATTAAGTGTCCTCGCAAAACCAGTCGATTCTCCGTTCTCACGAAATCGTTCCAACGATTATCAGACTCCGAGATCCACACCAAAATCTTTCAAGTCAACCCTTAATGCACTAGGACGTGTGTGGGCACGTAAAATATAATGAAGATACTTTTCTATCTCTAGATGTACTCAACGCACGAGACCTAGAGATTTTACTGATAATGACTTTTGTGAGACGATTCTCTAAAATGACGTGAGTGATTATTCTTTTAGAGAATTTGATTAACTCTTAATGGTAAAAAAACACATTTTTTTTCAAGAATTGTAATTCCCTCAACCCTTGATTTAAAAGCAGATTCTCTTTTTCAACTGATTGATTGAACTAAATGAATATCATAGGCCATTAAATATCTGTATATTTTTCTTGATAATGAAGTATCAGATCTTTTGGGATAATTGAAATAATATTTAATTATAAAATTACTAATAGCAGTGGGACCCACAACTATTGTGCACAACTACAGTGCCGCATTGCACTACAGTGTTGCACACCTACTAGTGTAGTGCCATGTGACATTACAGTAGTACATGTCAATCTCAGATACTCAATCAGTGATTAACACATGGCAATTACTGCATATAAAATATTTATTTTAAAGCAAATTAAATATCTAGATATTTGTTAATTAAAAATTAACATATCTGATTATTCCTATTAACTAAATTATATGTTATTTCATAAATAATATAATTAATTAATCTAAATTATTATCTAATAATAATTTAGTTATCTAATTTCATAAATAAGATATTTTGTCTCATTTATCGATATTTAAAAAATTGATAATTNTAATATATATAAATAATTTAATTAATTAATAACACATAGTTATCTTATAATTATGTACTTACCCTAGAATAAAAATTCTTTTGCAAGTGAGTCATTTTTTCATTTCCTGAAATATTCACACCCTAGATTGTGTAGTATAAAGGTGACATGGGGACCATGAACCTATAACCCAATGCTCCAATAAATCAGATTATTAATTTAATTTTTTAATTAAATAATCTTATTTATTAATTACATGATTACTCCGCTATAAATATAGAATTGCACTCGTAGAGGTTATAAATTATATTTACAGAGTATTCTCACGTGTCCACTGATATAATCATTTCATATACTTCTATCCTTCAATTATTGGTTCGTTAATTAGAACTAGTCAAAAATATCATTTTTAACTTTCTAATTACCTATTGATCCTTAAGTATGATTAATCCACTAGTGAATGACTAATTTATAATCTTATTATAAATTTGAGCTCAATAATCATTCGGTTCCAGAATTAATACTTAAGGGAACCAATATACGATCCATTAGGAAATATTTGATTCCAAATCTTATAAGATCATGTTTCCAGCCATCCATATCATTGAATGTCCAAAACAAAAGTCACTAGCCTGTTTCACAAACAAACCTTAACGAGCGAATCAAAAGATCTAGTAAACATGCAAATGAGTTCATGACTACTCAGGATTCAGACTGATCTATAAATGATCATCCAATTGATGTGTGTTAAATCTTTATGGTAAACTGCACGTTGATAAAGATATTAATTTACATCGGTCCGATCAAATATAATCTTATTATATAAAACACATTCACTCAGATATATATCTACATCAATGATCCGGATCTAGATCACATACATTCATAATGCTTAGTGAATCCTAGTAGCAACCATTCATTAAATATTTCATACTTTAATATGATGCTAACAATTTTATTCATTATCTATGATCTTAATCCTCTCGTACTAATACAAGGTCATAGTCTCATTAATGAATATAGAATTTTTAGATATTTATAAATTATTCAGCAATAATTTAAAAGAATAATTATAAGAAAAATGTAATCCTTATTAAATTTTATATCAAATTGTCAATACACATGCTTTGAGGGCATAACCTACAACAATCTCCCACTTTCTCTAAAGCAACTGTGGCAATTCTCTCAATCTAATGTTACGCATGTGACCCTCAAATGACTTCACAGGAAGTGTCTTTGTAAAAGGATCATCCAGGTTCTGTTTCGACGTTATCTTCATAACAGTCACATCCCCTCGATGCACGATCTCTCTTGCAAGATGATATTTCATCTCTATGTGCTTGCCCCTTTATGACTCCTCAGTTCCTTGGAATTCTCTACCGTCCACTATTGTCACAGTACATGATCAATGGCTTGTTCATATCTAGAACTAGTTCCAGATCAATATTGAAGTTTCCTAGCTATATCGCTTCTTTTGCAGCTTCATAAGCCGCTATATATTCAGCTTCCATAGTGGAATCTGCAATACTGGATTGTTTATTACTTCTCCAGACTACAGCTCATCCACCTAGGGTGAATACTGATCCAGATGTTGACTTTCGACTGTCTATGCCTGATTAAAAATCAGAATCAGTATATCTAGTGGGGTTCAGGTCTCCACTGAATAAACAAGCTTATAGTTTCTCGTTCTCCTAAGATACTTGAGAACGTGGTTTACTGCAATCCAATGTTCCAAACCTGTATTTGATTTATAATGACTGACAATTCCCAGTGCATAACAAATGTCAAGTCTCGTACACAACATGACATACATGAGACTTCCAACTGCTGAAGCATAGAGAACCTTTCTTATATCTTCTTCCTCCTAAGGTGTCTTAAGAAATTGTTCCTTAGAGAGGACAATTCCATGTCTGGTTGGTAGTTGACATTTATTGGAATTCTTCATAGAGAATCTCTCCAGCACCTTATCAACATAAGATGTCTAAGAAAGTGCCAAGAGTTTGTTCTTTCTATCCCTTATGATTTGGATGCCTAGAACATAACTCGCTTCCCCCAAATTTTTCATTTGAAATTTCTTAGCTAACCACTTTTCTACCTTTGATAGAGTTTCTACATCATTTTCAATGAGTAGAATATCACCAACATAAAGAACTAAGCAAACCACTATCTTATTTTTGATGTATTTATGAACACATGCTTCGTCAACATTTTGCTAGAAGCCATAAGACTTTATAATCTCATCAAAGCTAAGATTCCAAGATTTAGATACTTGTTTTAATCCATAAATGGATTTAAGTAATTTGCATACTTTCTAATCTCACCCCTTTGTTCGAACCCTTCTGGTTGCATCATATAGATGCTTTCTTCAAGAGAGCCATTCAGAAAAAATGTCTTGACGTTCATTTGCCATATTTCTTCATAATCGAATGGATTTTATCATGGCCACAGGGGAGAACGTCTCTTCATAATCGAATTTGTCCCTTTATGTATAGCCTTTGGTTACTAACCATGCCTTAAAATTCTCCACTTTACTGTCTGCACCTATTTTCTTCTTGAAGATCCATTTACATTCAATGAGCCTGATATCTTCAAGTGGATCTACAAGTTCCCAGATGGAATTGGAATACATAAATTCCTTTTTCTAATTTATGGCTTCTTGTCATTTCTATTTTTCAGGATCATCCATTGCTTCTTCATAGGATAATGGATCGTCCTTATTAGTGTCTGACACCAGAACATGTGCTTCTGGTTCGTAGCGAGCTGGTTGTCTCACAACTCTCCCACTATGACGTTGCACCAAGGTTTTCTTTGTAGGAACCGTGGTTTCTTTGGTTTGTCATTTATCAGTAGAAATTGAAGATGGCCTGATCTCATCAGCTACTAATCCAAGAATTACTTTGTTATGAGGTTTGTAGTTTTAGATATAGTCATGCTCAAGGAAGGTTGCATTTGTTGACACAAACATCTTTTGATCCTTGTGACTATAAAAGTACTCACATCTAGTATTTGGAGCATAGCCTAAGAATATGCATACTCCAGACCTTGAGTCTAACTTTTTGGTATTGAGTCTAAGAACGTGAGCTAGATACCCCCACATACGGAAATGACACAAACTAGGTTTTGAGCCATTCCATAACTCCAAAGGCGTCTTGCTTACACATTTAGAGGGAACTACATTTAAAATGTAAGTTACCTTGTGTAGTGCATATCCCCAAAATTGTAAGTGACAGTGATGAGTAGCTTAACATCGATCTAACCATATCCAATAAGGTTCGGTTTCTCCTCTCTACAACATCATTTTACTGTGGTGTTCCAAGCGTTGTGAGTTGGGATAGGATTCCACACTCCAATAAATAATCATTGAATCTAAATCGAAATATTCACCACCTCGATTGGATTAAAATTTTTTCAATGATTTACCTAATTGTTTTTCAGCTTCAGCTTTGAAGTCTTTAAACTTTTCAAAAGTTTCACACTTTCTTTGCATTAGGTAAATATAACCATATCTTGAGTAATCATCAATAAAAGTGACAAAATACTCATACCCACTTCTAGCTTGTACATTGATCGGTTCACACACATCACTATGTACTAGCTCAAGTGGTGCCTTGGCTTTTTGGCCCTTTCTTGTGAAAGGTGTCTTGGTCATTTACCCTCTAGACAGGATTCACAAACATGAAGAGTTCTAACATTTAGTTCTCTCAAAACACCATGCTTTGTTAACCTGTAAACATATCTAGAGTAATATGTCTCAACCTAAGATGTCAAAGATATGTGTTATCATCATCATGAAAAACTCATTGTCGTTTGTTAGTTTTAGGTTATTCTACTTTAAATAATTCAGAATTATTTAACGCGTGTTCAGTCGGTTTAAGCGTATACAGTCCTTTTATTACTTTTGCATGACAAATATCGAATCCATTCTTAGAAACGGTAAACTTTTTATCAATAAAAGAAATTTTGAATAATTGTTCTTGCAAAAATGAAAGAGAAGTCAAATTTCTCAAAAATTCAAGAACATAATAAACATCGTCAAAACTAAATAATTATATTCAAAAAATAAACGGAGTGTTGCTAATGCTTTAGCTGATACGAGCGCACCACTAGCAACTCTCAAAATGACCTTGCCATCAGCCAACTCCCTTGACGAATCAAGCATCTGCAAAGAAGAACATACAAGATTAGTGACTCCTGAATCAAGTATCCAGGATGACAAATCATGTTCCACTAACCAAGCTTCAAGTACAAGTAAATCATATTTACCTTTCTTTTTCAGCTCGGAGAGATACTTGTTACAGTTTCTCTTCCAATGACCTTCAACCCCCATAGTGGAAACATTTTCCTTTGGGCTTGCTGTTTTTCTTGTTCTTCTTGGATTTTGGTGATGTCTTGGATTTCTTCCATTTCTTGTTCTTACCTTTGCACTTTCCATTGATCTTCTTCCTCTTGTTACTTTTAATAGTGGAAGAAGACTTTTGCTCGACAACATTTGCCTCATCCTATTTGGTCATTCTCAAGTTGAGTGACTCAAAAGTCTGCAGTTCATTCAAAAATTGAGTCATGTTGAATTGCAACTTGTTCATAACATAGTTGGTCGTGAACGCATAAAAAGATGGTGTGAGTGATTCAAGTATAATGCTAACTTGAGTTCGCTCATCAATGATCACCCCATGTACTTTTACCTCGTGCATTATGTTGATCATGTTCAAAACATGTTCTCGCACAGAAGTACCATTTCTCATCTTTATTGTTATATAGCTCCTAGTGGTCTCATGACGACTTTGATCAGATTGTTGCCCAAACATCGTCTGTAGAGATTCCAAAATCTCATAGGCAATCTCCATGCTTTCATGCTTGGTTCTCAGAACATCATTCATGCTCACAAGCATGTAGCACTTTAAGAACGAACTTATTGTTTTCACAAATTAACATTAAGTTCATTTTTTATTTCCAGCGTATGAAATTATCACCATTCAATTTCTCGAGAGCGAGTAAAACTATAACATAGTTACCCATGGTAGACATAATAATGATAACTAAAATTTAAAACATACAAGATTCAATATAATTTATAAATATCTAGAATTCGAAAAGCAAACGTGATGCATGAATGCAACATGATAAACACAAAAAAATTTAACATTTACTAATAATGATAAAACAACCCAATGTTAATGTGTTGCTTTAGGGTCAATCATATTAACCTCAGACGGTTTATGAGACATTCTCATCTTCATTAATTAAAACTTAAAATAACGTATCGCTTGTTTGGTCAAGTCACAACTATCCGCATGAAAACTTAATTATGAATTTATGAGTGTAACCCATTATTTCAGATTCCTTGATTTGATTTAGAATATGCCACTTTATGGTCGGTCAAAACTAAACTACATGACTTCCTCCTATCTTCTTAAGAAGTCCAATGATGGTATTGGTATAGCTTGAAACATTCCTTAGGGGGATGAAACAAAGCCATCGAGGTCTTCACGATATTGTACTAATAATGGAGACCGTAAGTTATATTAACATATCAACCTTCTCCCATTCACTATTTTAGGATTATGAGTTTTCATTTTTAATTAATTAATTAAATTTGAATTATGCTAAGCTTATTAGTCTATGTTCATTTAACCTTCTAAAGTGCCTAAGTCATAATTAAGTGAACTTAAATTAACTAATTAATTATATTTATCAAGTTTTAATAAAACTCTTTTACTAAAGTCGGTTATCCTAAAAGTTATTATAGCTTTTAGTGTGGTGTGATTACCAAGTTTTAAATAATTAAAACCTAACACTAAATACAATTGATTTCATAAAATAATACATATAAACATATTAGGATAATTCTAATAAATCATGTTTCTATTTTATTAGGATAAAATAAAACTGTATGAGATTTTCATATATGGTATGCGATTGACAAATGCATGGACATGTTATCAAATATAACAATTAAAATTATTATTTTAATAATTAAATAAAATAATAATGGACCGAGTGACAATTGGGTACTTTTAAATTACAACTCTTGAAATAAAGAAATAAAATTACAAAGTGGACTTCAAGAATACATATTTCCCAAATATTGCTTTCTCCTCCTGATATCCATTTTCATAATCTCCAAGCATTGAACAAAATTTTATTTAATTAAGAAAAGTAAATTTTCTTAATTGAAATTAATTTCTATAATTATCTTTTAAAAATAGTTGACTTTCACTTAATCAAATAAACACTTTATTTGATTTGGTCAAATTTCAGCCAAACCTAGTAAACCTATTAATTTTTAATTTTCATAAAATTTAAAACTAAAAAATAATTTCTAATTTTCATAAAATTAAAAATTAAAAATTACATTAATTTTAAAATTTAAAATGATAATTGATAGATTTAGAGTTATCATCAAACCCTATAGTGATAGAGTTGGTTGGTATCAAGGTTTGTATGAAACTTCTCCAAATGTGACAAAAGTTACTACAGCAGACATGACTCTCCTAACGCCGCCCCATCACCGCCGGCCACCATTACCGTCTCTTGCGTTCTTTGTCTTCTCGCATTCGGAATAATTAAAATAATATTCAAAATAAATTACAAAAATTTCTACGCCTCAAAACAGCTTAAACACCTAACCCAATATTCACCATACAATTAACGATCCATTATTTTTCATACATTCAAAAAATATAACCATCCATTCATTCATACATATCTCATATTAAATGAATAATGCAAGAAAACCCACATAACACATGTAAATATATAAATAACGCTCTGATACCTTTGATGGTCATCAGAGAGCATGTACGGCGGAAGCGTGTGGCACATGGCCATTTTTAAAAATTAAATTTTTAATAAAAGTCGAATCTTTTAATAAAACAAAATTGCGCAACTCTACGATGACAAAAATTTTTTTTTATTGAAAACTCTTTTCAATAAGTCAGGATCCATTATATATNTATATATATATATATTAAATTTACAATATACAATGTTAAGAATCATATACCTATGTAGTTTAAATCAAGTGTCCTTGCGAAATCAGTGGATTCTCCATTCCCATGAAATCGTTTCAACGATCAGCAGACTCTAAGATCCACACCAAGATCTTCCAAGTCAATCATCAATGCACTAGGAAGTGTGTGGGAACGTAGAATAGAACGAAGACACTTTTCTGTCTCTAGATGTACTCAACACATGAAATCTAGAGATTTTGCTGAGAAAGATTTTTTGAAACAATTCTTTAAAAGAACATGATGATGATTCTTTTAGAGAATTTGATTAACTCTTAATCGTAGAAAAAACACATTTTTTTCGAGAATTATGTTCTTCCCTCAATTCTTGATTGATGAACTGATTCTCTCATTAAACTGATTGATTAAACTGAATGAATATCTTAGGTCATCAGAATAATATCTGTATATTTTTCTTGATAATGACGTATAAGATCTTTTGGGATAATTGAAATAATATTTAATTATAAAATTATCAATAGCAGTGGGGTCCACTGCTATTGTGCACAATTGCAGCGCCTCACGATACTATGTTTCACGATACCATTGTAGTGCCATGTGGTATTCCAGTATTGCACACTCACTACTGTAGTGTCACGTGGCACTACAATCATCCATGTCAATCTTTGTTACCCAATTAGAGATTGACATGTGGTAATTACTGCGTATTAAATATTTATTTTAATCAAATTAAATATTTAGATATTTGTTAATTCAAAATTAACATATCTGATTATTCCTATAAACTAAATTATCCGTTATTTCATAAATAATATATTTAGTTCATCCAAATTATTACCTAATAATAATTTAATTATCTAAGTTCATAAATTAGATATTTTGCCTCACTTATCGATAATAAAAAAATTTGATATTTATTTATTTATATTAATTCCGAAAATTATATTAATATATTCAAATAATTTAATTAATTAATCACACATAATTATGTACTTGCCCCAGAATAAAAATTCATTTGCAAGTAAGTCATTTTCTCATGTCATGATCCTTATAAATTAGAGTCGGTCAAAATTATCATTTTACTCTTCTAATTATCTCTTGATCTTTAAGTAACATTAATTCATTAGTGAATATCTAATTTATAATCGTATTATAAATTTGAGCTCAATAACCATTCAGTTCCAGAATCAACACTTAAGGGAATCGATATACGATCCATTATGAAAGCTTGAATTTCAAATCTTGTAAGATCATGTTCCTAGCCACCTACGTTACTAAATCTCCAAAACAAAATCACTAGACTGTTTTACTAACAAACATTAATGAGTGAATCAAAAGATCCAATAGACATGTGTAGGAGTTCATGACTATTCATGATTTAGACTGTTCTATATATAATCATCAGATTCATGTGTATTAAATCTTTATTATAAACTACAAGTCAATAAATATATTAATTCATATCGATCCTGTCATATATAATCTTATTATACAAAGCACATTCACTAATATGTCTATTCACATCAATGATCCGGATTTAGATCACATGCATTCATAATGCTTGGTGAACCGTACTAGCAACTATTCATTAAAGATTACATACTTTAATATGTCATTGATAATTTTATCAATTATCTATGATATTAATCATCCCGTACTAATACAAGATCATAATCTCATCAATGAATGTTGAATTTTTGGATATTTATATAAATTTCTCAAACAATAATTTAAAAGAACAATTATAAGAACAATGTATTTTCATTAAATTTTATATTAAAATGTCAATACACATGCTTTGAGGGCATTACCCCCAACATTCAATGTATCAAAGGAAGATTTCTTAGATCCCAACTTAGTCTGGGAAACAATAAAAAATATTTTAAAATTATCGACATCTTTTCTAAAATGCTTAGATCCTCATTAATGACACACTCAGAGAGCTAAACATAAGATCTTCTCTCCTATAAATAGATGGCACCCGTATCGTAAGACAATGTTAATTCTCACTGATTCTCTTTACTGTCAACTAAAAAGATTTAGCCGCCTTGAATACTAGAGTATATTTGTCTGGCACCACATCAGTGTCAAGTTTAATATCTCTATGGTAACCTTTTATTCTTGTTCCTAGATTTCAAGACAAGTCAGTGAGTGATGAGTGGTGATACTTTGACCTTAGAATTAAGTCATCTAAAATTTTGTTAGAAAATATGCCTTATATTCCTTAAATATTTCAGTTTCTTATTTTTTTTGGATATTTTTTTAAGAAAGGTTGATCAAGATATTATGTATTGAATGAGAATCTTATTTTAACAAGCACAAGTTCATAACCTTATACAAGGTGTGGGTCTCAATCTCGCTTGGTGTTTCCTTTCTCAATGATTGTTGACTCAATGTTGATTTTGTGATAGAGTTGCGAAATGAGATTCACCCTATAATGGCATCCCAAGAATTGAGGATCTTCTCTAACAAATAAAGATGGCATATTCTAGAGAGAAGATGGCTATATGCCATGAGGTGATATCTCATGGTATTGAGAGGCTTAGTCAAAAGAGTATTTTCATGCCGAAGATGAATTTTGAGTTCTAGCCCATCAAGAAGTGATAATTTTTGTCTGTTATGAGTGTCAAAGAGTGGTGAAAACATTGGCAATGCGTGGAAGATCAATGTTGTCACGAGATATCAGTTTAGTGTATGTTGAATGTAGTATTGACTATCAATGAACTTTGAGTTGTGTGATTGAGTTGGTATTGAAATTTTATAGGAGATATTGATACAAGGTTAGCTGTGGAGTTACGTTTGTACTGGTTGACCGCATTATAAAAATGGAGCTTTCTTTACAAAATATTAAAACATATGTAACAGAGAATGAGTGCGTTAAATTGGCGGAATACATCCAAACAAAGAAGAAAGGGAGTTGGGCCGGATAGGGGCATGGGGCATGAGGATGTTGGTAGAAAACTTCTATTCATTCAATAAATTGGTAAGTCTCATATCTTAAGACGCAACTTCCACTAATTAGATGTGCTCCATTCATCACTACATTTATCTTTCCAAGTTGGTCTGGAAGGTGTGCAATTAATTCATTCAGACACATGTTACATTTAAAGCCTGAAAGGTCCATAGTACATTGAGCCATACCAAATAATTGTGTCAATGCTCCATCAATTTCTGAGTAATTCCCTGTTGCGTATCTTCGTAATGTATGAGAAGCTTCATCGGCTATTTGGTTCAACAATTGTCTTCGCTTTTCGCCAAACAACTTGCTTTGATTCATTCTTTGAGGTTGTAGTGCTGCTAAGACAAACATATTGTCACGGTCAATATGGCCAAAGAAATCAGTGTTGGAGTATTTCAAGAAACAATTTTTAAACCATATTACTGCCGTTTTCTTTAGAGGGCAGCGACTGCGGATACTTCTAGTAGCATTTAACAAACATATATCACAATCTTTGGGTGAGACATGAAGATAACAGAGAGCATGGCCATATGCTAGATCTGAACCTTCACCAAATGAACCGAAACTGAATCCTATGCGTGGGGTCGAAGAGTAAAGGTATCTCTTCAGCTCCTTCAGATTTGTTCCAAAAGTATCATTGGTGGTGAAATACGTAGAAGAGCTTGAACAGGAATGGTATACATACATGTTGTCTCTTGAAGCCACTTGGGTAAATACAGCAGTAATCAACACAAAGAGAGTGCACGAGACGTCCAAGAAACTCATCCTTATTTAATTTTGAGGGTAAATGTTTTTCAATATAGCCGTTTGGTTAGATCTTTGAAACCTATAACCAGTTTGTACATATATAAAGAGTTAATAACAACTATTTTCTGTTCTTTTTTCATTTTTTGAAATAATAATAAGGAAAAACGGTCCAATTGAATTAAGGAAATGGCATACTATTTGCCTGCTCTCCTACCTTGATAATAACCAACAAATTGAATGTATGTTATTGACAATAGCAAGGCCAGTGCTATTTTTGCATTATATATTCCCTGTAGAATTGTAACTTTTGGAATAAGAAATTCCGTGAGATAAAGCTAGCAAGATAGATGCAGTAAAAATGATATGATTTTCGTCAAGATTTTGGGATGTCGGAGTGACGAGTCAGCTCTAATCATGAGTTCTCGAAAAATAATAGAAGAAGCTCTGTCCTATGTGTTGATGGATATTAACTTAAAGAAAATTGTTAAAAGGGAAATTAACAAGATTAAGAAGAGATTAAATTAATAAAGGATAATTTGTTTTATGTATCTCGAAAGATCACTACAAGAAAAATAGTCTGCAGGCGGTTTTAAGCCAGCAGGTGGTACCATTAATATTACGTTTTTTATTACAAACTTCTAAAATCTCATAATTCATTAGCTAGAAATGTATTTAATAAAGTACACTCTTGACCATTCCCAGTTTTTTAACAAACGGGTACATTTCATATCTTAATATGCAATTTTCGCTAACAATATGTGCACCAATTCTCGAGTCAAACCACTTTGGAAGCGATGCAATTGACAGGTTGAAGCATCTTTTACAATCCACGTACGGAAGATCCGTAGTGCATTGAGCCAATCCAAACACTTCTCTTAAATATCCACTAAGCACTGTTTTCCCTACTGCATACCTTCTTGAGTTCAATGATGCATATTTAGCCAGTCTTCTTAATAAGTTATTTATCTTTTGCTTAAATTCTCTGAGTTCACTTATATATTTCACTGTTGATAAAATCGCAAATCGATTTTCGTTATCAAATTTTGTGTCGGAGTCAGAGTATTTTAATAAACATTTTTCAACCCATATAATTGCTTTTTTATGACGAGGACATCTTTTGAGGATTTCCCTACTTGCTTCTCATACGCAATTGTTGCATGTTCTTTTTGAAACATCGCCACGACAAAGAGCATGACCATATACTGTGAACGGGTGCTCTCCAAATGAACCGTAGCTGAAACCGGTGTGAGAGGTTGTGGAAACAAGGTGACTCGTGAGTTTCTCTAAATTTAGTGCATATGGATCATTCTTAGTTAAATATGTAGAGTTTGAACATGAGTGATAGACATATGTATTAGTTCCTGCTGATACGAGTGGGAAAAAAATAATGGTTAAGAACATTAGAGAAATAAACAACTTCAAGAAGGCCATCCTTTGTGCAGGGTTATGTGTTGCTTTTAACTTGGGAATAACTAAACTGTCTTATCATTTATACATACTAGAGCATGGCTAAGTTTAATAGAAAAAAGGGGAAATTTTTCAATTTGAAAAAGGATATTTTGAATTTATTACACTTGTTGAAAGCCTATCTGCTTACCGTGTAACTGGTTACTGTGGTAGTAATTAACTATTTATTGGTCACTCACTCTAGCTATAAGATGTAGAAATTGGTCGCCCTATAATTGTGAATACGAGAGTATTTAATTTTAGTTACTTCTTCTTATAATTAATATTATTTATCCCAAAAGAGAATTTTTAATGGTTTTTATGAATGATTATAGATGGTAAATAGACTTATTTTGATCAATTTATTGAAAACCTTATATGATATTTCCCCTTGGCCCCTTCCTAATTATGAACTGCTTTATTTTGTTAATCGAACAATATAATGTTATGATTTTTCACACTTTCTTCAAAAGAAAGAAAAATTCTTTGCGGCCATACAAGTAAAATACCACACGTACGTTTCTCAAAGGTATGTGAGGCATCTCAACAGTCTAGTGAAGTATATCAATTAAGTTTAATATCAGTAACGTACCTTAAATGTATTGTAGATATTTGAAAAAAAGTTCTTGTATGGTACCAGGGTAATATTAAAGAAGATATCTCGTGAACCATGGCCTTTACTGAGCAAGTTCCATCGTTTATGGCACTAAAATTACCTTTGTACCGTCTTAGTAAAGTTTATTCCGTCTATGACTTCTATTGGGAAACTCAAACTTTTGCGTTGTCAACAGCGTTTCGATTCTGCTGGTATAGTTCTCTACAGTATATATTGGTTGTAACCTTAGAGGCATTTTAGACATAGATCAATAAAATTTTAGAGAGAGTATCTATATTTTTCTCTAAACTTTTAGCAATCATGAGTGATTCAACAAGAGTTTATACCTAATTGACTGGCATTCATGCACGAGTCAATAGTCCTTTAGATGAGTCGTTTGCAATTTTTTGTATGATCTTTTTTGTAGAGCTTCTGCTAAATTAATGCATTGAACTTGTATCTAATATCTTTCATATTTCATGTGATCAGCCTTTTCCAATGAATGTGTTTGCAGATTGCAATATTAGTTCATAGGTTAATTACAACAGTTATAATATCCTAATCCCTCTAAACTTTAACCTAAAATTAATTTACCCCAATTTTGGCCTATAATTCTCTGTTGGTACCTAAAGTTTCCACGTCTAGAAAAATACTCTCCATCTAACTAAGCTTCCGTGAAAACGGTGTTGAAATACTCACGTTCCCCAACGATTATTAAGAAGTTATGGTCAACTGCCGCAGGAGTTGGCTACTATTTTCCAATATAAAAAGTTATCGATTTCAATGATTTTTTGAAGAACAAAATCATAAACATAATGATCATAGCATCAGCTTATTGTCATTATTGGCATTTACTTACTTAGGAAAAATATGCACTATAAATAGGATCTTATTTCTTCAGAAAAATGGCATTGTTAGGGTTGCTAATTTATCTAATCTTCCTTCTTCTCCAAGTGATTTTTGCACCTAACTCGTCATGTTTATAGGGGTGTGATTAATGATAGAAGAAAAAATACATATGGCCTCTTCTACAACAATACAAAGATTGTGTGACTACCTAGTAGGCTTGACAAAACCAAGCCTGCATGGGACGATACTCATTTTAGATCACTATCGTGGTTTGGGGGGGATCCGGGAACAATTTACGTGCTGGTTGGTAAGGAGATTATTGTAGAGTCAGTGATTCCTGATGCAATAGCCAGATTGGTTGCACGTTTCCTGATGTGCTCATTAAGGAGTTGTTGGATAGATTACCACATTTGCATGATATTCAACATTAGATTAACCTAGAACCAGGAGCATTGTTACTAAACAGACTATATTACAGGATACCCCAGTCAACATGAAGAGTGGTTTGCTGATGTGTTCCCTAATGAGTTGCTGATAGATTGCTACCTTTGCGTGATATTCAACATAAAAATTGTCCTTGAACCACGAACAATGTTACCAAACAAACCTCATTATAGGATTGTCTAGTGAACATGATGAGTAATATTGATAGGTAGAAGAATTGTTATCAAAGGGGAATGTATGGGAAAGTCTTAGCATGTGTGGATGACCATCCCTTCTTACACCAAATGATGATGGGTCATGGATGATGTATGTAGACATTGAGTAATTAATAAGATTAGAGTGTAGTATAGGTTTCCAATTCCTCAGTTGAATGACTTAACTTGATCAGTTTAGTGGTGCAACGATCTTCTCTGAAATGTATTTGAAGGGTGGGTACTTGTAAATTAGAATTCGACTTGGCAATGAGTGAAAAACAACGTTCAATACGTAGGATAGGTTGTAGGAGTGGTTGGTTATGCCTTTTGGGTTGTAGGAGTGGTTGGTTATGCCTTTTGGGTTGTAGGAGTGGTTGGTTATGCCTTTTGGGTTATCGAATGCCCCAAGTGCATTCATACGTATTATGAATCAGACCCTGTGACCTTTTATTGGTAGATTTGTTGTTTTAAACTTTGATGATATCCTGGTTTATGGTGCTAATCACGGCATGCATCTTCGCCACCTAAGGGAAGTCTAGTATGTCTTTACAGAGCGAAGTTTTTTGTAGCAGTAAAGAAGTTTGTTTTTTTTATGCTCAAAATGTTATTCCTTGGTAATATATAGGAATCAGTTACAGGGTAACGAGTTCAAAATAGAATAAGTGCAACAGTGGCCCCATCCATAAACTATTAAGAAGGTTCAAAGCTCCCACAACCTTGCATCGTTCTATCGTCGGTTCACTCCTCATTTCACACCTATGACTAATTTTATGAAGTGGGGGAAATTTGAGTGGATTGATAAGGCTGATGAAATGTTCAACTTATCAAAAAAATGTTTGACAACTTCCCATATATAGGTGTTACAAGAATTTCCATTGCTATTTAAGTTACATTGTGATGCTTTTAAGGTACGCTACAAATTTTTTTCCAGTCAAGAAAAACAGTAGTGTTTTCTGTGAGACATTCACGTCCTTATTATTAATCATGATGCTCTGAGGAAACTCCATAGCCAGGATAATAATTCTGCACGACATGCTTCTTGGCCTACCTATCTCTGTTCACATTTTTTATCAAACTTTCTTCATGATTTATTAGATATTGATATGTATTTCTCTACTATTATGATTGATGTGTGAGAAAAAAATGGTCAGACTTTCTTCTAAATGAGGGGCTTCTTTTTTGAAAAATCAGTTATGTGTTCCACATAACAGCTTGCATTTATAGATTAGTAAGGAATTCCATGATGAAGGACATGGACCGTACCTTGAAGTTGGTTCACGCATCCTATTTTTGGTCGACCATTCATAAGGAGGTTGAGGGTTATGCGGAACGATGTCGGATCTATCAAGTGTCTAAAGGAAAGGCAATATATGTTGGGTTGCACAAACCTTTTGCTTAACCCTATGCAGTCTTGGAAAAATATGAGTATGAATATCGTTATAGGACTTTCACAGAGTCAAGTGGTCATAATTCTATTTATTGGTGGTTTATTAGCTCTCGAAAATGGTGCATTCATTCCATGTAAGAAGACCATGTACGCGGTAATGTGGCTCAGCTCCACTTTCATGATATATATCATCTTCATGGGTTGCTTACTTCTATTATTTTTTATCGTGATATTGACAAGTCAAATAAATTCACTTGTAATACTTTAACTTTTGTATTCCTCTTAGTTTTATGTTCAAATGAAATCACCAAAACCTTTATATAGACTCTAAAACTAAAAAAAAAACTGAAAAATAATTAAATCTATCACCCATTGACCTTTCATCTACAAACATTTCATCTACAAAGACTCTTGACCTTTTATGTTTCCACTAACTTCTAAATTGTAACTTCTAATTGAAAAAACCACTAAAAAATAACATTTAATGTTTATTCAACAAAACTCCCCCATAAACTTAAATGCTTCTACCATCCGTCATGCCAATCATTTTCTTGCATTTGTCGAGAAGTACTTTCGGTAGCGGTTTTGTGAAGATATCCGCAACTTGATCCTGACTTGCCACATGCACCAATTCCACACTTCCTTCCTTCACATGATCTCGGATAAAGTGAAAACGAACGTCAATGTGTTTGCTTCTTTCATGGTTTACTGGATTCTTTGCCAACTCAATTGCTAATTTGTTGTCAACTTAAATCACGGTTGCAGCTAGTTGCTTTAGCTCCATCTTGCTCAACAAATTTCTAAGCCATATCGCATGACATACACACCAAGATGCTGCCATATATTCAGCTTCACACGTCGAGAGCGTCACGATCGGTTGCTTCTTTGAAAGCCAAGTAAATGCAATATCTCCCATAAAGAACACATATCCCGATGTACTTTTCCGATCGTCTATGTCTCCGCACTAATCGCTATCGGAGTAGCCAACCAACTTGTAATCTTCTGCTTTTGAGTAGAACAACCTGAGTGACACCGTTCCTTGGATGTACCGTAGGATTCGCTTCACCGCCTTCCAATGTGAATAAACCGGCTCCTCCATGAACCGACTTATAATACCGACACTTAATGAAAGATCTGGCCTTGTACATGTGAGAGAGCGAAGGCTACCTACAAAACTCCGGTATCTACTCGCATCGACACGTTCTCCTCCATCAAACTTCGAGAGTTTTTCACCTGGTTCCATTGGTGTTGATACCGGGTTGCAATTTGCCATCTTGTACTTCTTCAAAATCTCTTTTGCATATGTCTCATGTGATACAAAAATACCCGTCTCTACTTGTCTAACCTCCAAACCAAGAAAAAACTTCATCAAGCCCAAATCTGACATCTCAAATTCCCGTGTCATTGTGCCCTTAAACTCTTCTATCATCTCATCATTGTTTCCCATAAAAATGAGGTCATCGACATAAAGAGCAACAAATAACACGTTACCTCCATTCTTCTTTGCGTAAAGGGCATTTTCGTAGGGACATTGCTTGAACCCATTCTCCTTGAAATATGTATCGATACGTGTATTCCATGCCCGCGGTGCTTGCTTCAACCTGTAAAGCACCGTCTTCAATTTTAGCACCTTCTTCTCTTCTCCGACTTTCATGTGCCCGAGTGGTTGTTCGATGTAGACTTCTTCTTCGAGCACACCATTCAAGAATGCCGACTTGACATCCATTTGAAATATTAGCCATTTGAATTGAGCAGCTTGATAAATGAGTAATCGGATTGTCTCCATTCTTGTAACAGGAGCAAACACCTCGTCATAGTCGATTCTTATCTTTTGCTTGTATCCCTTTGCAATAAGTCTCGCCTTGTACCGTTCTATCTCGCCTTGAGCATTCATCTTTTTCTTGAACACCCACTTCACACCAATAGGTTGACTGCCTTTCAGCAATTTTGCTAGCTCCCATATGTTGTTGCGGCCAATCGCTTTAATCTCCTCGTTCATGACAGTTTGCCACTTCTTGTCTCGCATCGCCTCTTCAAAGCTGATATTTTCAGCATCTGCCAAAAGACATACAAGGTGTACCTCATTTGTCGAGTCATACAAATCTTGCAAACTTCACATTTTTGGTTGTCGTGGTTCATCTTCATCATTGATAGTTTCAGAGTTTGTTGGTATACTTGTTGGTGCAACGACTAATGATTCTCCAACTTCGATGATAACCTCCGTCGAATTGTTCCAGTCCCACTCGCTTGCTTCATTTACTCGCACATCACGACTCACCATCACTTTCTTTCTTATCGGGTCGAGTAGCTTGTATCCTTTTGTCTTCTCATCATACCCAATAAAAATATACCTTTTGCTTTTGTCTTCGAGCTTCATTCTTCGTTGATCCGGTACGTGTGCATAAGCCACACTACCGAACACTTTTAGATGAGAAACTGTCGGCTTTTGTCTGCTCCATGCCTCTTGTGGTGTTTGATCATCTAACTTCACATGTGGACATCGATTTTGTACATAGATGGAACATTGCACGGTTTCTGCCCAGAATGCTTTCGGCAGCATCTTGCTCTTGAGCATTGATCGAACCATGTCGAGAATAGTCCAGTTCTTCCTCTCGGCCACACCGTTTTGTTGAGGAGAGTATGGTGCGGTTAGAAATCTCCTTATGCCTTTCTCCTCGCAATATTCCATGAAAGTCATTGAAGTATACTCGTCACCTCTATCGGATCGTACGACTTTGATGTGTCTACCAACTGTCTTCTCCACCATCACTTTGAACTTTTTGAACACCTCGAATGCCTCAGATTTTTCTTTCAGAAAATAAACCCAAGTTTTCCGTGAGAAATCATCGATAAAGGTAATGAAGTACCTTTTATCACTGAAAGATTCAGGGGCGATTGGTCCACATATGTCGGTGTGAATCAACTCGAGAGTATGTTTAGCACGATATTCTGCCTTCTTTTGAAATGAGGTTCTCGCTTGCTTGCCAAGCACACATTCTTCACAAAATTTGCCCTCATAGTCCATGTCCGGCAGCCCGTGCACCATGTTCTTCTTTGCTAACTCTTTTAGACCACCTTGATGTAGGTGACCAAAGCGACGCCTTGTCTTCTACGTTGACTCGCAAACATTTTTCTCGCACACTTCTCAAATTCAGTTTGTACATCCGATTTCTTCCCATCTCGACTAGAGCAACCAGACGCCTTTGCTTGTCCTTCAAGTGTGGTACTCGGTCTTTTAAAAGTATCGAGTAACATTTCTCCGTGAGTTGCCCCATACTAAAAATGTTGGTCTTGAGGTCTGATACGTAAAGAAACAAACCGTAGCTCGACCTTTGACCTCCACCTTTGATGCATCTCCAAATGATACACGACCATCTTCAATCTTTTGCATCTCTTTGAATAGGTACTCGTGACCGCACATATGGTTGCTTGCCCCCGAGTCGAGGTACCACAGAGTGTCATTGTTGATGTTGACTTCATTTTGAGCCATCAAGAGAAGGCCTTCATTCTCTTCATCTTCCAAGACTAGGTTGGTTGTTTCTTCCACCTTTTTATTGGCTCGACAATCTTTTGCAAAATGCCTCATGTTAACACAATTATAACATTTGTCTGAGTTGCAATCCTTCGTATAGTGACCATACTTATAACACTTGTAGCACTCGATGTTGGAATAGTTTGACCGGCCGCCTCTTCCTCGACCGCGTCCTCTTCCACGCCAATTTGGTTGGCTCGACTATCCCTTCTCCTTATAGTACCTCTCATGACTGCTGCCTTGACCACCGTGACCATTTTCACAACTTCCACGGCCACGCCCTCTACCTCAGAAATTTTGAGAATATAATACATTTTCATCTTTGATTGACGCCTAGGTTTGAAGTGCTTGCTCGAGTGTCTCCTCCTTTTTTTTCTTCTTACATTGTTCGTGTGCCTCGAGAGAACCGGCAAGCTCGCCGACTGTGAGCATCGCAAGGTCCTTTGACTCTTCTATTGCACACACAACATTCTCAAAATTGTCGGTTAATGATCTTAAAATCTTCTCCACAACTCGCGCATCAGTTAACGCTTCGCCATTACGAATGAGTTGGTTCACCACGACTTGTACACGCGTGATGTAGTCAGATACACTTTCCGACTCCTTCATCTTCATGTTCTCCAACTCGTCACGAAGAGTTTGGAGACGCACTTGCTTGACTCGGTCGGCTCCTTTGAACACTTTTCCTAAAATGTCCCACGCTTCTTTTGAAGAAGTTGCACCAACAATCTTCTCAAAGCCCGACTCATCAACGGCTCGGAACAACATGTATAATGCAGTTTTATCCTTCGCTCGCGCCTCTTTCAACGCCTTATTTTGAGCCGCCGTATATCCCGTGGTATTTGTTGGTTTTTCGAACCTTTCTTCGACCACCTCCCATGCATCTTGAGAGCTGAGAAGAGCTTTCATTTGAATGCTCCAGTTCTCGTAGTTCGCTTTCATTAGTCATGGTAGCGGCATTTGACCCGTCACATTCGCCATTGGCTCTGATACCAATTTGAGAACTCAAATAAACTCACTTGTAATACTTTAACTTTTGTATTCCTCTTAGTTCTATGTTCAAATGAAATCACTAAGGCCTTTATATAGACTCTAAAACTAAAAAAAAAAACTGAAAAACAATTAAATCTATCACCCATTGGCCTTTCATCTACAAAGACTCTTGACCTTTTATGTTTCCACTAACTTCTAAATTGTAACTTCTAATTGAAAAAATCCACTACAAAATAACATTTAATGTTTATTCAATAGATACTTGTTTTCTTACCCACTGTTGGTGAAGTCTTTGGAAGATGGTGAATATACAACTTGATTTTAGTATGACCTATCGTTCTTAAAGGGAGAGATTGATAGAGGTGGTAAATCGATCTCTTGGTGATATTCTTTGATGTTTGACAGAAGATCATATCAAGTCATGGGATCATAAAATTGGACAAGCTAAAATTTTCTCATAATCACATTGTAAATAGAATTCCAGGTTTTGGTCCTTTTCGGGTCTTCTTATCTTTAAGATACTTGTTTTGGTACCACTTACTAGATGTTGAAGAAAGAAAAGCTACAGCCTTAGAAAAAATCTTCATCATAGGCAAATGAGGGAAGCAGAACAGAGACTTTCACCAAACACAGTGGGTGTCTAACCATTTTTGGTAAAAAATGATTTCAGGCTTCAAGTAGGCATCCGTTGGGATCATAGAAGATCATAGGAAACCGTTAGAATCATTTGTATATATACATCCTCCCTCATTGTAAACAAACAGAATTTTTTCTTCAATAAAAGATCAGAACCATAAAGGTTCATCATCTCTAAAGCTCATCATTTTTCCATCCAAGATCAGAACCAACAGGTTCATCATTTCTACATTGTATCAGAGTAGTGATTCTGAGAACCAACACATATGGCAGAACCATCAACCTCCGGCCAGCTTCACCACCATGACACCAATCTCAGACTAACCTCCATCCTGCTCACTGGCCACAACTATATACCGTGAGCCAGGGCGGCTCGGGTGAGCCTGAAAGGAAGAGGCAGACTGGGCTTCGTGGATGGCAGTAAGCCAAGACCAGACCGAAACTCAGAAGAATGGGACATCATGGACAGCCAGGTAATGACCTGGATAACAAATTCAATAGACCCAAAACTCAGTGAAATTTTTTGTTTTTGTGAAATAGGACAGGAACTCTGGGAAGAAATCCGGAGCAACTATTGTGAACAAAATAATTTTGCGCAAGTCTTTGAACTTAAACGAGAGATCTCCCAAGCAAAACAGGGGGACAGATCAGTACCGGAGCTAACCGGGTTTTTAAAATCTAAGTTCAAAGAACTTGAAACCCTGAGACCGATGACCACTGACCTGAAGGAACTCCAAGAACGGGCTGAGCAAGATATAGTTTACCACTTCTTGACGGCTCTCGACTCAAGCTACGAAGCATTCCGAGCTCAGATCTTGATGTCGACAGAAAAACCAACTTTTGCCACTGTCTCAGCCATGGTTCAAAGAGAAGAAACCATGCCACGAGTCATGAGTACCAGAGATGACAAGGCGGAGGCACTAGCCATGGCGACCCGCGGCTTCCTCCGAAACCCTAACCCTAAGGAAGGGGGAAGACACCGCGGACAACCAGGCGAGCAGGTGAGATGCAGCCACTGCCGAAAGGAAGGGCACACCCATGATCGGTGCTGGAACCTGCAGCCTCATCTCCGGCAGAACCAGAGAAAGTTCTAGAACGAGCGAGGGAGCTGCGCGAAAAGTGACGAGCGAGGAGGCTCCGCGAAGCCTTTCCCCTTTTATACCGAGGGTTTTAGTGGAGCAGGTCACGGGTCAGGACCCGACCCAGACCGCAGGGCACACAAGATAGATGGACCCGGTTCGGGCAATGGGTACCGACCCGACCGAATGGAAGAAATAGACCGATTTGGATCCATTAGAGCAGACTTGTACCCAGACAACAACGCACAAATGGCTACACTGCTCAAACAATTCGAAGAATTTTTGCGCGATACCTCAGGTTCATCTATTTGCAATACTGTCAATTATTTTTTTAAATCTGCAAATTTTTGTCACAACTTAGAACACTGGATAATAGACTCTGGTGCCTCTGACCACATGACTTATAACACAAAAAATCTACACAGTCTCACTAAATTAGAAAAACCACAACACGTGACGGTAGCCAATGGAAATAAAGTTCCAATTTTTGGCACAGGGTCAACCACACTCTTCACAAAAACCATTAACAACGTACTTTGTCTACCCAATTTTAACTCCAATCTCCTATCCGTCAGTAAAATAATCAAAGACCTAAACTGCAATGTTACCTTTTCACCTGACAAAGTAATTTTTCAGGAAAGAGTCACTGGGAGGAAGATTGGTGAAGGAAAATTTAGAAACGGTCTGTACTACTTAGAAGATACCGAAAAAACATGTCTGGCCACCTCCACTACAGTACAAAAGGACAAAATATTCCATTGGAGATTCGGTCATCCCTCCGAAAAAATCCTAAACAAATTACTTGGTTGTAATTCAGACTCTAGCAGTTGCTCAGTCTGCAAACTCTCAAAACAAACCAGGTTACCTTTTCCACTATCTAGTAGTACAACAAAACAATATTTTGAATTAATCCATTCTGATGTTTGGGGACCTGCCCCAGTTGACTCGTATAATAAATTCAAATATTTTGTTACCTTTATTGATGATTTCTCTCACACCACATGGTTATATCTTTTGAAATCAAAAAATGAAGTCTTCAGTCGTTTTCAAGAATTCAACAAGTTAGTCGAAACTCAATTTGAAACAACCATAAAAATCTTTAGGTCTGACAATGGAACCGAGTATACTAACAACACCTTTTTTGAGTTCTTTAAACAAAAAGGTATACGATATCAAACCACATGTATCCACACCCCACAACAAAACGGTGTCTCAGAACGCAAAAACCGACACTTTCTTGAAATGACTAGGGCTCTCCTCCTCCAAAATAACGTACCCAAACGATACTGGTCAGACGCAATACTTACAGCAACATACCTTATCAATCGATTACCCAGTGTAAAATTGCATCTGAAAATCCCTCTAGAAATTCTAAAGGGTAGGAAAATTAATCTTGATCACATATGAGTATTCAGATGTACATGCTACGTACACATTCCAAAACTTGATAAATTGGACAAAACCTCAGTCAAAACCCTATTTTTGGGGTATTCCGCTGAAAAAA